>CM023625.1:13415897-13981820 GCA_013358685.1 Antennarius maculatus | reverse complement strand
TGCCACAGGTGACTGTTTGCATTATTGGATACTAACATGCAGTATAATTAACATGGTAAAAAATAAAAAAACCTAAATCCTGTCTCACAAAGCCACAGAACTTCATCTGAATACCAGTCTCCTTCTTTTGGTTCTTAATGTACTGATATTTGAACATCTTCAAGGTGACATTTTTGATTAAGTTAATGGTCTGTCATAAAATATAAAAAGATTCACTTAACAATGATACAAAGCTGAAAAGAGACAGGAAATCAAAATCTTCATTGGTAATCTCGTTCATCTGTCATCCCTCCCTCACATTGGTAATCACAAATCAATAATATATCACTCAGGTCTGCTGGTGCTGAAGGATTTGGGCATCCAAGTCGACAAGTACGTGGCGTCCGAGGTGTGCGAAGACTCCATCACCGTCGGCATGGTCCGACATCAGGGTCGCATCATGTATGTGGGCGACGTGCGCAATTTAACACGCAAACATGTGAGTCATACGCATTGATGTGTGAATTTGCAGCAGCGTTTAAAAGTAAACACACTGAGCTGTTTGATCACCTGTTGTCCTGACGCTGATGTCAGATCGAGGAGTGGGGACCGTTTGACCTGGTGATCGGAGGAAGCCCCTGTAACGACCTCTCTATCGTCAACCCCGCAAGAAAAGGCCTCTACGGTAAAAGACACTGTTGAGAATCATTCCATAGAAGAAGTCTTTGAATGAATATGATTAACTACAGTTAAAAAGAAACAAGTGTTCTAACTGTGCTGTGGATGCTGAATGTTCTGTCCTCCTCCAGAGGGAACCGGACGGTTGTTTTTTGAGTTTTACCGTCTGCTGCACGAGGCTCGACCAAAGCCGGACGATGAGCGGCCGTTCTTCTGGCTGTTTGAGAACGTGGTTGCCATGGGAGTCAGCGACAAACGGGACATCTCACGCTTTCTGGAGGTAGAGTGAACGCATCAATAACAAATAAAATTTAAAAGGGAAGGTTCACTACCCTGTCAAAAAAACTCAAACTTTATGAAGTTTAGCCACAAAATAGTTTCTTCAGATACTTAAAGATGCTTCCTTTACTCTAGCCATAGCTTTGTTTTAGCTTTTTTTGACTTTAGGTGATGTTCACTGCTAAAAATCAACTACGAAATGTCAAAGATGTCGGAAATCTTGTGGGTTTTTACATCTTTAGAATGACAATATACACAGATGAAGGGAAACATGAAGTAACCGTAATGCTCTCCTTCAGTGTAACCCAGTGATGATTGATGCTAAGGAGGTCTCTGCTGCCCACCGCGCCCGCTATTTTTGGGGAAACCTGCCAGGAATGTCCAGGTGATGCAATCACACAAACATACCCACCGTTGTTAAATCGGTGTTCCAGTTAGTTGAAGATAAGTCTGACTTTATGTTATCATGATATCTGTTAATGTGGCTGCAGCCCTCATTCATTTAAAACTTACTCTTTATACTTTTCCTTGCAGGCCTCTGAGTCCCATGACAAACGACAAGCTGGACCTGCAGGAGTGCCTGGAGCACGGACGTACAGCCAAGGTATCTACTTCAGTACGTTCACATGTGTGTATGTCTCTGTCACCATGTTTTTCACATGAGTAAAGTTAGATTGAAGGTTTCACACACAATCAGAGAGCAAAGCCAAATATGGATTGTATTTAATGTTTCTGTCTATGGCCTGTGATCTGAAGAAAATTTAAACAGGATAACTGGGATATGAGGAAATTGATTGACAGGAAATGTAGTCGTAAAGATACATGACACAATACAACAGGCATACAATAAAATGTATTTTAGTCCATTTTTGCTGCCTTTTCCTGTCTTTTGCTCTGTGAAAGAGTTCTTTACTGTTACTATGGACTGTTCAGATCACAATATACTGCATCATAGAAAGTTGCTGCACAACAGAAAGTTAGCCATAGGATTAAAAAGAGGATTTGTCTGTGTGTGTCTGTCTTCGTTTGTGTGTGTTTGGTTCTGGATCTTAATTCCAGTTTGAGAAGTTGCGTACGATAACGACACGATCCAACTCTGTGAAGCAGGGGAAAGACGAGCATTTCCCCGTCTTCATGGACAACAAGGAGGACATCCTCTGGTGTACCGAGATGGAAAGGTACGGTGGTGTGTGTGTGTGTGTCAGATTTGACTTCATATGGTTATTAGTGTAATTTGTGTGTTCTACTTTTAGTTTTCAGTTGTGTATTTCCTTTTTTTTCTCCAATAACGAGGACATCAAACATGAGTTCTGTAGTTTAAATACTGATTTTTACAAAATGATGATAATAATATCCAACAGTTCATTTTTAAACAAATGGTGTGTGTTCCCAGGGTGTTTGGTTTCCCCGTCCACTACACCGACGTGTCCAACATGAGTCGCCTGGCCAGACAGAGGCTGCTGGGTCGCTCCTGGAGCGTCCCCGTCATCAGGCACCTCTTCGCCCCGCTCAAGGAGTACTTCGCCTGCAACTAGTCACACACACACACACCACCAACTCTCTGTCGCACACACACACACACACACACACGCAAACACATACAGATAACTACACACTGTGTACAGCTAGTACATACATGAAGGTTGGCTGACAAATGACTGGACATGCAGACATACTCACACACACACACATGCCCACACACACTGTAAAGGACTGCTTCCCTCAATCCCACATAGACCACTGGCTAAACTTAGTCCCCTGGTGCTACTTCGCTGATATCCACGCACGCACACACACACACACACACACACACACACACACACACACACACACACACACACACACACACATACACACATACACACTGGTGCATGGTCTCTGTACTGTATTTGTTCACACACAAACTTCCTGTCTGACCTTGAAACTGATGTCTTTGGGCTTCGCCACGTCACAGCAGCTGGAGTTCAAACCTCCGGCGGTTGCAACACTGATAGATGCCCAACTGTTTTATAACATCTTACTGAACACAACTACACAAGAGTGAACCCCTCTGAGTCATAACACTTAAATGTATTCATGCATCTTGACACTGGTACTGGTGTATTACAGAACAATGCATACAAACACACACACACACACACACACACACACACACACACACACACACACACACACACACACACACAGACACACAAACAAGTGAACGCTCGTGGTGCTGACCAGGCAGCGATAGAGTCCAAACGGTGCCACTTTATTACAACACTTTTCATATTTTTGGTGCTCTTGGAGACCGGAGTGTCTCCAGTTGTTTCAGTCGCTACAGTTTTGTGTCCCTAATCGCGTCAACCAAATGCTTTATAGCAGGTGGGGGCAACACCAGGCAGGTGGGGTGAGTTTTAAAGATCTATTTATTTTTCAGAGTCAGTCAGATCCTTCAAAATAAAAGGAGACAACTGTTCAGACAGATTTACATGAAGCCTTTTCTCAATTTTATGCATCTAATGAGATTGTGAAAGCTGCTCTGGGGGTACAAATTGTTGTTGGTCATAGTGGCATCAGTGATGTAATACCACCTTAAATACTGAAACAATAGAGGGATGCCACAGAAGTATGAGGTTCCTTTTTGCGGCCCTGTCAAAGGAGGCGTATTGGGTTAGCTTTGTCAGTCAATGTGTATGCTAACAGTTTCTAATCCACTTCTTCTGAAAAACTGCTGGACAGAGTTTAATGACATTTCACACATGATCAGTAAAGATGCACATTCATTATTGTTTAATTTGTCTCTTTATTTTTTTTGACATTTTATAATTATTTTATCTTTTCCTGTCAGTTTTTTAACATTCACCCATGATTGAGGTGACATCTATTCTCATCAGCAGTCCAGTAGCAGTGGCATCTTTTCTTGTGGTTGTTTGTTGTTGTTTTTTTTTGTTTTGCTTCTTGTTGTTTTTATCATGCTTGCTACCCTTCCTATGCAAAATGCCTGTTTTAAAGTTTATAGAGTCAAAAATTAGCTTCTATTAATGAATCTGTGGACATTTTTTATATACGCTGAACAGGGGATAAAATGATTCACTGACAGCTCTGAAAAGAAAAAAAGTGAGGAATAGGAAAATTAATTGATTTTGTGTGAAAATATGGCTTAACACAAGATTTGTTGGTGCATTATCTGGAAGGAACTTACAGACAGGACACTGATTTGTACTTTCCTTCAATGAAAGCCTTGTAATTGTAACGAACTCCTTGATGTCGGTTTCCTTCTGCAGTGTTTTGGAGCCCTCTGGTGTGAGAATTGATGTAAAAACTGCCACTGGGGTAAACGAGTTCCCTGATTCACTGGAGTAGGGGTGTCCACCATAACCTTCATGCAACAAGCACTTATGTGCTTTAAAAAAAAAATCATGTTTATCTTTTAGTGGATTTTGCAATATTTTTGGCAGCATTGTACATTAAAGTCAGCTGATGCTTTGGTCAATATACTGTACATTAGAGGCATTTTAAGAATGGCTTTATTTCCTCTTGCTGGTATGCAATACTTAATCAGTAACATTCATATAAATGATCTTGTGTTGCATTAATTATTGTGCTGTTGCTCAAATGACTGATGTTGATCTTAATGTTGTAAATTTGAATGATGCTGACTGTCTGTTACTGTGTAATGACACTGTAAGGTAGTCTTTCTTTGTAGCTCGGCTAACTTTGGTTTGGCCCAGTTTGTTTTTATTCATCATGAGAGTGGCTTTCTGTATGAGTTACACTATATGCACTGTTTATAAAGCAGAATGAGTGAGGTAGTTAGCAAACAATGTGAGTTTTTATGATAAATAATGCTAGCCGGTCTGTTGACTATAATTCAAAAAAATTGAGTTATCTTAAATTTATATACTCAAATATAAACCCTTTTGTTTTAATTGTCATGTTTCATCCTGTCCTTCAAAAACCACTCAAGCATTTCCATATTTTTCTCTTCACCTCCTGGACTTTTATCTCATCCAATCAGATCATCTGTACCCCCAGAGTAGCGATGCTAATTGCTAAATCTGAGACACAGTACACTAAAAGGCCAGTGGACACATGGTCTCAGCAGTATTTAGAGTGAATTACAGTCAGTGGGGGAACAAACGGCAACCCTTCCATTTACTATACATCTTCTGATAGTCCCAATCTTGTCACTGATAAATAAGAAGGGACTTGTGATGTAGTCGGAGTCCACCAGCCGTCACAAATACGCACCTACATTACATCATATCGATCCCAAATGTCCATCGATTGTGGGAACATTAACAAAACCAGGTATTTATAATAATGATCTTTGTTTGTAGGTCACTTTTCATACACCAGACATAGCTGGTAAATGAAAGAAGCAACACATTAAAAGACAAAAGAATATAAGAAATCAAAAATACATGGATAGTTGATGAAAATGAAAGTAAAGAAAACTATAGTAAAATATGGGAGAATGCTAGTAATTAAAGGTTAAAGTAAAAATATTTTTTCAGCTGTCATTTAAAAATGGGCAGAGAGCCCACATCTCTTCTAGGTCTCAGTAGGTTGTTATAAAAAAGAAATGCACACCTTAAACGTGTATTGATGGTTTTCTACTTCCTGAAACAGATAGCCATGTATAAAACCCCTCATTCCATCACCAGGACAGCCCTCTGTGGCCGTGTCCTCTGCCTTCTGCCTATTCCTGCTGGGATCATCTCAGCTGTTCTTAGACCCTGAATAGGAATATGCAATTAATGAAATTGGCTCCGCTCAAATGGATTTTTATCCCGAACATCCCCAGGATATTTTATTCAGAGACGACCTTTCACTCAGTCTGGTGCTTTCAGTCATCAGAAGACTGTCTTTTTCCAGAAAGCCTTCCAATCCTCAGACCTTCCTCAGATACCAGCTAACAACTGAACACACACACACACACACAACATACAAACAATCACACACACACAAACAGCATCAAAACCAACAATAAACAAGGAGATTCAAAGTTTTTCCATCATGTTTACTTACCGTTTATACAACCAACCTTCAGGTGCTTTTTTAACTCTACTCTTTTTTACAGTGCTCTTGCAGGTTACACAATCAGACACACGCACACATTAACACACTTGCTGAAAACAGTGCAAATGCTCGTATAAACTCCTTTTTCTACCACACACAGCATCGATACACACACACACACACACTGTGTTTTTTGCCAGCTGCCTGTTGCCATCAGGCTTCTCGCGGCTCCCGCAGGATGTGATGTCATCACCCTGCGTCGCTTGGTGCTCCCAAAACCCAGACCCCAAACCCCATTCATCGTCCCCCAGGTGCTGCATGTCAGTCAATCCGTGTAATCTCTGAATCCATGTTAGATTAGGGAGTAATGATCATAATAATAATGGTAATAATAATTACAATAATAATCTGTTATTGTGTGTGTGTACTGTTCCAGGTTGGTGCTCAGTTCAGTTCAGTCTCAGCCTAGAGGGGAGAGAGAGGCTAGCGTAAGCATATATTACAGTTAGTATAGTGACTTGTTCTATTGTACCCATGGATGCTAGAGGAAGCTGTTAAAACGATACGATAAAGGATGCTCTCAAACAGGAGTGAGTTGAAATAACAGACAAACAACAAATTGGTATAAAAGAGGTGGATGATGCAGGCAGACGTGATATCGTAAATCACCACTGCATAGGCAAACACCCAGACATAAATGCCAAATAAGATGTAGGGGTAAAAATGGACAAGAATTTCCCTACCAACCCAAAGTGGTTCCCAAAGTTGGGGTCATTTCCCCTTCTTAGGGGAAATAATAAATTTAGCATTCATTCATTCATCTTTGGCTAAAAGACTAAAACTTTTAGCCAATTGATGCATTTACCGTCATTATGTTTGCTAGCATCAGTTTTGCGAGTGTTTAATAACTGTATAAGTTTGGTGTAAAGATAGTATAATTCATTGGACGTCAGCACAAATATAAAAATAAAAGGTTCGGTTCAGAAATTGTCAGAAACGCTAGAAAGCATAACTATAGTAACTGTCTGAACTAAATTATCCAACAAATATTATAATAGTCCAATACAGGATATGACCTCCGTCTTGTCATTGGTTTCTGCAGGCCAAAATGAAAAATGTTCATGTTTTTGTTGTTGATCTTTATTATTTCAACACTTCTCTGTTTGAGAGTTCAGCCAGACAAATGTGAGAGGAATGCAGATGATATTAGTAAATGATGGGTGACAGGGTGATGATGTTTCTGTTCGCCTATCGACAGCTTTTAGGCTGAGTAATGCATTGCTATCAACACTGATACACATATTAACACATGCACCCAAAACATGATGGATACACAGAGCGAACAACGCTCAGACGCAGAGACACATGCACAACACCTACACACACAATGCTGTGGCGCATTCAGACACTCATCTCATGGACTAAATGAAAGATGAGCTTTGAGGAAAAGGAAGAACCGGTGGTGTTTCAAAAGGTGCTAAAATTTTATCTGAAAATAAGAAAAATATATTGTTAGGAGTATAAATCAAGTTTGTCTTTACAATGACTGTATTTAAGTTTGTCGTAGTAATGAAAAGGCACTATTGCATTATTTTACTCTTGTATGAATATGAACTAATTAAAAAGGCATTTTAACTTTGTACTTGAACAATGTAAGAAATGAAACGTGAATAAAAAAAGACTGTTTCTTGTGATCTGGCCTTAAGGCTCAGTGTTATCTACCTTTTTATCAGTCAAGGGTGTGACTAAAATCAAAGTCAAAAGTCAATTTGGGTTTTATTATTACATAACTGCTTAATTTACTGGATACAATGCCAGTTCCATTGTTTATATGCTTTGCAAAAACCCGATGAAATCAAATTTACTCAAATATTTGAATTTTTCCTGTGTATTGGTTGTGCATGTGGTGAAAATCCTGCAAATTCTATTGTATGTTAAAAACTTTATGTCACAAATTTCTCTTTTACCAAGTCACTTAGAAATGTTACAAGCAACAATAGTGGTGACAGGGCATTTTTTTAGCAACCATCATGGATGACATAAGCGTCTGACACTGTTGATAACCGTGCAGGGCCCTGAAGAGGACAGTGTGACATTGCAAGGGTCCACTTGTTGCAAAAAAGGTGCAGAAAAGGTACAACTGTGCACATATTAAGGTGTTGAACACAAACACTAACCATGTGCCATAGTTCAAATTGTTCTGGAAACGAATACAAATGCCCTTACAATAGTTATCACATAATTTGGTGCTCATTTAATTTTTCAATGGTCCCTAAAAGTGGATACTCTATAAGGGCAGTGAAATTTCAGCTGCAAGCAGTTCAAACAGACAAGTTGTAAATTATTAATGAGTTGACACGTATAATAAACCTCTGTTTGCTCTGGCCTCATTAATTCCGACCACAGCACTGCTCAGCCATCCTCCTCAAGAAGACCGCCCTGTCTCCATCCTGTGGTCCTTCAGTCCCATATTGTTGCCTTCTAGTGCTCCTCGTAAAATACTTCAAGGGAAATTACAGCGTTCAAATTCTCTAAATCCGATAAAGCAATAAACTTAAGACTCCAATTTTAACCATTTAAGATGGCTTGAGCACTAAGTGACAAATCTTCATAGTTGCTTCATGTATCTTATGGAGGATTTTGCTGAAAATTTTGTCGACGCGATAAATAATTACTGAAGCTAAACTTGCACTGCACTAAAGATCTTGATGTGATATTGTTGTGCTGTTGTTGAAAAATTAGTACATGTGCTTTTAAGTCTTACATAGTATAATTTTAATCAACAGTTAGATTAGTTTTATAAAATAGAAAAGTTCACATTTTTAAATTCTTATCGTCGGTATTAAAATGTAAGTAACATTTACGATAGCTTTTAAAGGCAGCATATGTCGTCCGAGAAGGAGACACGCCTCTATCTACTGACAAGAGGAGACCCCGTCGGGTGAACATCTCGTCTTCTATTGGCCATAATCATCTTTGGTAAGGATGGAACGTCCTCTGATTGGCTACTGCTAGACTACTGATATTGAAGCATCTGCGGCTCGCGCTGCGCCAGCTGTCCGAGCTCACTCAGCTTGCGCTGGGCAACAGGGAGATACGGCTACCGAAGAGAATCTGGCAATCCGGCTGAAAAAGGGTAAGAATAAGAAAAAATATGTGAAGAAGCGAAAAATATTTATAGCAAAAATCAAGCTGTCGATATTTGTTTTTTAGGAATTACAATGATAAAAGGAATTACGAGGTGATAGACGGATGAAAACCTGTCACATCTCGGCTGGCTTTTACCACGTAATTACCTTTTTTACCCCCATTTGGAAGGCGAATGTTAGCTTAACACCGGAGATGCTTTCCTATTTTTTAGCCTCATTTTTTACTCATTTCAAATTTCAGTCATATAATGGGAACATTCTTCATTGCACTGGAATGGAAATTGATCAATGCGATCGTTTTCCCTGGTGATTTGAAAGACGTTTTATGATCTTTAAATGAATCCGGAGTAAATGGAAGATTGGTCAAATGCAGCAAGCTAGCGGCGCGCGCGACAAAATATGGGTGAGACGTGTGTGTGTGTGTGCGTGTGTGCGCGTGTGTGCGTGTGTGTGGTTGTGTCAGTGCAATAAGGTTTTGTGTTATGTGTACGTGTTGTTCGTTATATAAATCTTTTATTAGCTCATATGTTTTTCTCTGTTTTATCAAATTATCTGAGTCACGGTGATGATGATGATGATGAATCGTGATGAATACAAACGAACCTTGCGATGCGTGTGTGTTCGTTTGAGAACATGGTGTAAACCAAACAGGTTACCTAATCCACGTCTCTGTTGGATTCTACTTGGAGATTCTTCCACGCTGTGGTTTCGTGGATCACTGCTGAGGCCTTCATCATTAGGTTCAAGCATCATATGTGTCCTCTGAAGGGGCTCAAGTGGTCCACGGTACAAGGCAGAGATTCTGTATACTGTATTACAAAGCATCCTGATTATGTGATTTAAACAGTTTGACTGATGATAAAATAAACACAACCCTAATTCCAAAGAAGTCGGGATGTGTGTGTGCTGTTAAGCATGAATTAAATCAGAATGACGTAATTTCCCTGGTTTTTTTTAGCCAATACAAAAGTATGTCTTCCTCATAGAACTGATTTTTTTTTTCATAATTGTGCTCGTGAAACCGTGCATTTTAGGAACAGTGTTTCTTAATGTTATGCAAATAATTTGAGCATTCTGCTATATATCTAAGTTGATAACATCATCAGATCAGAGAAATAACTGTATGTAAGGAGTAAGGAAGACATTACCGTGTTTGCTGTTACCATTAAAGCATTGTCAGAATGAAATAGAACAACCGGAGAGGGGAGATGATGACTACAATGCAGACTCTCAGCTGTTCCTCATCTGCTTGGGAACAGCTGACAAAGTGTTGCCTTCCTTCAGAACAAAATGCTTTCACTACCAGCACATCCATTTTAGTTTAGATATTATGAGTTGCTTGACAAATGTGTTGTTTTTAGAAGTTGGTGATGCAGATGTCTTGATCAGTGTATGTATGCATGCTGTTTCACAGGATAGAGAAGTTGCAGCTTGATATTATAGACATGAAACATCAAGACAACTAAAACTGATCTGAGAACATGAATGATCTGGCTTATAATGTGAGCGTGGCCTTAGAAAGGAAGACATTTGAGGCTTTGTTACCTCCAGACACAATGTCAGTCAGTGTTTGAGGTGTGAGGTGATTATTCGTTCACTAGCTTCACAAGTTAGACATATTGTCAGACATGAATTCCTCAGTTCTGACAGATTTGACAGGTAGGGCTTCCACATGGTGTTTGGTCATCCTACATACATTTTCAATGATGGGGATCACCATTTCAGGAGGGGATTACATCCTACTATCTATTCCTTTTAATTTATTATATTATGAGGCATCTGTTTGCAAAGTTAATGAAGTTATTTTGCAGAAAGAAAAAGTATCGCTAGATTATTGGAAAGAAGACTTTGATGAATATGATAAAAAGAAGGATTAATGAAAAGTTATAATAATCTGATGACACCATAGAGATAGATGCCTTTAATGCTCTGAGTGATGGCCTAGTTATTTATGTGTCTGTTGTTATTGTCTATTTATCTGTGTATGAATCACTAATGGCTTATTCATCCATGAAGCTCCAGCAGGAACCTTTTCAGATCTGATCATCTTTGTGTGTCTGTGTTCAATGTCTATTTTTATCTCCTACTGGTTGTGAACTTGTCTGATACACGTTTGTTCTGGCTTTTTAAATAGATCTATTGCTCTCTCTCTCTCTCTCTCTCTCTCTCTCTCTCTCTCACACACACACACACACACACACACACACACACACACACACACACACACACACACACACACACACACACACACACACACACACACACACACACACACACAGTGTATGCCATCCCTGGCTGTGGCTTTTACCCCCTAGATCAAGCAGGAGCCAGCAGCTGTCTTCTCCTTTCCACTCATGTACAGTGTGCATCATCGCACACACACATACAGACACACACATATATTTGCATACCACACATGTTGCCCGCAGTTGCGCAGAACATCGGACATCTTCTTATTGCTGCATCTTAATTCCTGACCCAAAAGTAGATTAGTTAGTGGATCTTAAAAGGACTGTTCTCAACTAAGGTGTGAGCTTTTTGTACAACTCAATGACGCATGGAGCTCGAGATAATCACAGGTTGGCCAATCACAAATGACAAGGAATGCAAACACTTGGATTACTATTAACGCAGGCAAACATGAAGCTAACCCAGAGCTAAGTAACACTTATGTACTTGCTGAATAATCTGGTGTGGAGTGTTTTGAGAGCTGCAGTTCTTATACTGCAGGTGATGATATGCGATTGAGACCAGTTGCCACACACACACACACACACACACACACACACACACACACACACACACACACACACACACACACACACACGGGAGGAGTGGAACACAGCGACAGAGTAGGGAGACAAGCAGCCATGTGTGAGTCTTGGTTTTATGGATCATGCATTCACACTGCCATCATCAGGAGTGGAAGCTAATATGAGCATTGACTTATTTTTATTACATCATAAGTCATGACATCATTATGTTATTAAATCATCTCACCGTACATTGTTTTTTTTTGTCATGCAGGCACACGCTAGATCACCAGTGAAAAATGCTTTCAGGTGTGGGACTGTTTGTCTCTTACTATGACATAGCAGAAAGTGAATATACACACACACACACACACACACACACACACTTGCAGTGAGGACTAGTAGTGATGAAACTTAAAATAGTTTCTCAGCAGCAGGTGGTCTTTGGAGAAACAATTTTTGGAAGTAGCTAGTGCAGATCCTGCAGACACAAACCATCAGCTGTAACAGTGTTGCTCTGAATGAATGAGAAATCATCAGGCTCACATTTCAGACACATTCTGCTTTTTATGGGTCACTAATTTTACAGTCACACATCAACAAACCCACAGAAAGACTTGTGAAAAAGACCAACGGTCAACTTCATGTCACTTAAAGTGCATAACACCTCGTCTGATGTCCTATTCCATCACGCCTCAAGTGTAAATTGCTTCAAGTTGGCCTACTCTGGAATAGAAATTGGATTTCTAATTGAAAAAGCTTCTTCTGATGAATATTTAATGCAGGATTGGCTAAACAATTGCTGATTTATAAGACTGCACAGCTTGTCAGACACCGTGTCTAATGCAGATTTATCATGCTGGATTGGTGACTGATGCTAGCTGATTAGAGCCAACAGTGTGTGAAACACTGGAACTACAGTCAACCACATACAATAGGCATTTAGAGATTTTCATGGTGCCTTCCAATGAGCAGCTGGAGAGCTTACTGTGTGAGATCGAGAGCATTAATTCAGAGATGTCACCATCCAGAATGTTGTTTGTATATGTTGACTTTAACGTCTATAGACGTCCCAGTACTCAGATGCACAAAGCTCTCAGTGTCTGGAGCAGAGGTCCTTTTAGTCCGTGTTCCCATTCCCACGCACCATCCGTCAACTGCGTGGGTCAGGACAGAACCAACCAGAACTCCTTGATAACTGTAGCTTTAACCTTCCCATATCAGCTCAAAGGACAGAAATGAAAACTATTCTTTGATTTTCAGGTAGAAATGAACCGCAGTACGCGATACAACTCAACAAAAACATTTAAACTAATCAAGAGCACTTAAAAAGCTTCTTTTTAATGACCCTAACAAGGATTTTTTAAGTTTTAGTAAGGGCAGGAAAGTTAAGCTAGCAGGTTGAGCTTTAATTTGAAATCCAAACAACAGAATTTTTGAAGCTGTTTTGTGTTGGTGCTTTAGTGTGTGTGTGTGTGTGTTGGCGTCTTTGGGCTATTCCAATGAAAGCGCTCCACTTCCCATCTCCAGGGAAACCAATCTTTTATTCAGGCTGCCAGGCCTGTAGGGCAACGCTTTCCATAGTGAACCCCCATCCATTGTGTTTACCATCATCACTTACTCTTCCATTTCTACACAGTCTTCCCCTCCTCTGCTGGTCTTCTTATCAGTGGGCACGGATCATCCTCACCTTTTTTCGCCGCCCCTTCTTTTTCCAAATGCTTTCCTCCCGCGGAGGATCTCTCTCTGGCTAACCTTTCTCCATATATCTGGAGCCTTTTGGCCTGAATTGGGTGGGGAGACATTTTTTTTCTCTTCTCATTAGTCTGTTCACTCATTTCTCATCTGTCACTCACTCCTTTCCTCTCTATTCCTTTCTCGGCTCCCCCTACTCTTTGAGTTGATTCTGTGTGACTGGGAGGCTATTGTGTCTTGCCATCAGACACATTGCATACAGCCAACCATGCAGAATGCACACACACACACACACACACACACACACACACACACACACACACACACACACACACACACACACACACACACACACACACACACACAAAGACACAGATAAACACAGATAAACACAGATGCAGAGGGATTTTGGAGACACTTATACAGATACAAAAGCCTTGCAGAAATCCACTTTATCTTGTATTCATTTAGAATTTTTTTTATTTCACATACAAACTTGGACATGGGGTTGAACGCTAAGTTTTTATGTCGGAGTTTATCATTGTAAATATCAAGTATGTAAACCTTTTTGACATTAAATAGTAGAAAAATGAATTCAATCTGAGTTTATTTTTGAAGGACAATTGTCTAACATGTTAGGCCTAAAATTAGGTTAATTAGATGCATGTTTCTCTGAAGCCCTGCAGGATAATTACAATTCAGCCGTAATGATAACACATATAACACATATGGCTACAGCTATTTTCATTAATTAGGGTTTTCTTTAACACAATGGTACATTCAAATTAATCACAGTCAGAGGAATTTTTATTTTAAACTCATAAGTGAGAAAAGGTAAATTTCTCATCTCCCGTTTCCAACGGTTTATGTCGTAGTTGAGTGTTATATTCGCACTGGTCCAACAAAAAAATTGTAAATTGTAGATCATCATCTTAATATTTCATAGACAGAGTTGATATAACAGCTTGGGGGACGATACGTGTAAAAAGTCAAGATGAGCAGACTGGTTGTCCCTTACATTTTATCCATTGGAGAAATCACAGTTTTTTATCTAATTGTTGTGTCTTGGTCATTTCACCTTTATACATCTTTGTATTGTAAAACTATTGTTTAACATGTTTTTTGCTCCTCTGGTAGGTCTATGTCTGCCAGCATGGGGTCGATGCGTATTCTCATCAAGGGAGGGAAGGTGGTCAACGATGACTTCACCCAGGAGGCAGACGTCTACATCGAAAACGGCATCATTCAGCAGGTGACCGCATTTACACACTTCAGCTGTAAACTGTGAAATAACTCTGTCATCCACGCACACACTCACACAAACATTAACCTATATTTTTACTCACCGGTGAATTCCCAGCTGTTAGCTGTTGATGCGGTGCAAACACAATGAACCACACCGTGAACTCAGTGACTCCACATGATGATAGAGGAAGCAATAACTAGCTCACAGAGCGTTGCCATAGCAATAAGCACTGGTGTGTGTGAGGAAGATGTACTGACTCACAAACCTGAAAGGCTCAGGTGTGTTCAGACCAAAACGCAGGCACCGTGGCATCACTATGACCTCATTCACTTCATCAGTCTGCATCTGTATGTCAGCTGACATTGAACCATTACTATGCAGGCATGCAGGAGGCTGCATCGCCTGTTAGCAGCTGAAATGTGTAGCTTCAATGTTTAAAAGGAACTTCCAGAGGGGATTCATCAAAGCGGTTTAGTCACCTGATATGAGTTAGCAGACGGTGCTAACAGCTTTGTGAGGCTGTGCTTTAGAAACATGGTGATGCTAAAGATCCTTCTCTCTTATTCACTAAGGCATGCATGGTTTGTGTCTGACAAGATTTTTTTTAGGTGGAAATTTTACGCATTAGCTGCTCAGAAATTCAAATTATTCAAATTATTATGCAAAACTTAACTTGAGGGCATTTGATTGACTCCAGAAACTCTGTATTCCTAGTTTAATGGTCGAGTTCAAAAAGACATCAACCCAAACACACCTATCTCCTTCATAACCTTTTCTAGTTTACATACAGTGTGAATAAAGTTGTGTGAGTTGTGTGCTTGTGTTGTTCACGGCAGGTTGGAAAGGAGTTGATGATTCCTGGCGGCGCGAAGGTGATCGATGCCTCTGGGAAGCTGGTGTTGCCGGGCGGAATAGACACCAGCGTGCATCTGCAGGAGACCTTTATGAATGCAAGCATTCAGGATGACTTCTACAGCGGGACCAAGGTATACATACACACACACATACACACGACACACACTCTCTTTCTATACACAGATCTTCACTCTACTTCATGTGTTCATCCAGACTAATGACCTCACGCTTCTCCTCTCATGCTGGTCCAGCTCACAGCAGACACCTCTCTCCTTACATATCCGCCCATGGCGGACATGTTCACTCATAGTGTGTTAATTAGTTCAGTTCAGAAGCATGTTCCAGTTTGCATGTTCTGCATGCTTTCTATTGATCCCCTGAGACGCAGAGCAGAGATGAGATGATTTTTAAATAATTCAAAGATTTAAAAATTCAAAAGCCAGAGCGTAAACATTTCCTGTTCGTTGGAGGCTGTTGTTTGTGATGTTTGATAGATTTCTAACAGCTAGGGGTTGAACTTATGGATGTCAACTTGGTGCATGAATTAACAATCATTTACTACAGATGATTTGCATCTTTGCATCAGTGACTCATTTGCAATTATGATGAACCCCAGATTATTTCCCTCCTCACCCTTTCCCTTCCCTCCCACCGTTTTGTAACAATCAGCTCACCCTCTCCTTCCTTTCTCCATTCGTCCCACCTGACTGTTTCCTCTGTTTAGCCCCCCCTCTGCTTTCACCACTCATCCTCAATCTCTTATTGACTTGCAGCAGGAGGCCCGTTATAGAACACTACGAGTGGAAAACAGTTTAAAAAAGATGCAGCGAGGACAAATACAGAAGAAATCAAGGTCGTTTGGCTCCATCTTCCTTTGAGCAGGGAATGCAGATGTCTCAAACGTGTCTGTATTGGGGGGTGAAAAGGGGGAGGCAGGGATCAGAGAGGGTGAGATGTTCAGCCGTGAGGTGTGAGCGGTGCTGATAGAGCTGTAGTAATAATCCATCTGACAGGCTGTCCAACAACAGAGATCTTCTCATCCGCTCAGATCTGTCATGTTTCTCTCACGCACACAGCGAATGAAGGTTCTCTGGATGCTTCACGCTTGTTTTGGTGTCTGTATCAGCAGCATATTATAGAAACAAGATCTCTCTCTCTCTCTCTCTCTCTCTCTCTCTCCTTCCACCCTTGTTGAACACAAGTATGCAGATACCTTAAACACTGATGCTGTAAATAATTATGACTGGAGATATATGAAAGAGAAACCTGGTAGCTCATTGGCTAGTGTGGTTGACCCCCCCTCCCCTCTGGAGGAGTGACTCTATGTGCTGTTATTAGACTCAGTCATAAATCCTACACATGTCAGGATGGCCGAGCGGTCTAAGGCGCTGCGTTCAGGTCGCAGTCTCCCCTGGAGGCGTGGGTTCGAATCCCACTTCTGACAACACCTTTTGAGAATTTCCCATTTGGGATCAATAAAGTATATGTATCTATAGAGTATAGAGAATCATTATTTTACTGGTGCACACTTGTTTTCTACTGAGACTGTAATATTTTTATCTTTGAGATCCTTTTCCTAAAGCATTACCACCTCTTTTCTCGTCTCTCATCAGCACCAATCACCTCTTAGGCTGTTAGACAAAACTGCATGGATGACTGCCAGTGTGATCAATGGGGAGGGTGTATGTTACAGGCATGGCTAAGCAGTATCTGTTGTCATGGCTACGCAAAAGTGCCTGTACTATTCAACTGACAAAGTCACTGCACAACACACACTTAACTTCATCAGGTTTCCACCACGATATCTTCTTCTTCCATCTCTCCTCTCACGCTCTGTGTTATCTTCTTCCTAACTTTCGCTTTTGTTACCTCACATCTTCTCCTTCTCCAACATTATACTTTTTGAGGATGATCTAAAATACTTTTATAAGCCTAACCTCTTATTTTGTTTTTAATAACACAAAACCTGCTGATGTTTCTTTGGAGGGGTTATGTTGTGTTGTTTTTATTGTGAATGGGAGAAGAAAGAAGAGAAATGCTCCAAGTATATGTCTCTGTATATCAACTGGGAAATAGCCAACATAAATATTTTGTAATTGAGTTGTCAGGTTTTTTTTTTTTTCACATCAATCTTTATTTAAGTATTAACAAGCAGATCACTGTGAAAACACTTCATGTTCATTGTCACCAGAACAAACGGCGTCTCTGTGCTGTACAGTGGAATCATTGTTCTCATCTCTAATCATTCTCTCCTTTTCCTCCCCTCTTTTCCCCTAATTCACCTCTCCTTACCCCCTCCTCACCTCTCCCAGGCAGCTCTGATGGGCGGCACCACAATGGTGATGGCTGTGGTCCTCCCTGAACAACACTGCTCCTTGCTGGACGCTTATGAGAACTACAGAGCTCTGGCGGACGCCAAGGCGTGCTGCGACTACGCCTTGCATGTCGGGCTGACCTGGTGGGGGCCAAAGGTGAGTTACAAAGAGGCTTCTGCATGTGAGGCTTTAAAGCTTTTATAAAATATCCTCAACTTTATAACTGCGCTATGTAAAAACTAAAGCAGCAACAGCTTCATTTCTAGGTAAAATGTGCAGTGACCTGGATTAAATGTGAAAGGAACTAGGTTAATACACGAATGCTCACTGGGCACATGAGGTGGAGATTGTGAGTCAATGTGTCTCCTTTAGCCTTTGGCTGTGATTTCCAATAATCTGCTGACATTCACTTTTATTGTATGCAATAAAATACTTAAAGACCCATTGGCCAAAAACCATGAATAAAAACTTACAAAACCATGATGTCATAGTAAATAATTAATCAGGTACTTCTTCTTCATTAATTGATCAATCATTTGATCTATAAATTCATGGAAACTGGTTTGAAAATGCTTTTCAGATTCATAAAATGTTTGGTTTTCTCCAACTACTAATCCAACCAACCACTGTCTGTGATACTCACTGATACTCATTGATGTCTGATGTCTTGTGATCAGGTGCGAAATGAGATGGAGACCCTAGTGAGGGAGCATGGCGTGAACTCGTTCCAGATGTTCATGGCCTACAAAGACCTGATGATGCTGAGGGACTCGGAGCTCTACCAGGCCATGCAGACCTGTAAGGACATTGGGGCTGTTGCTCGCGTCCATGCTGAGAACGGGGAGCTGGTGGCAGAGGTGCACGTCCCATAAACACAGCATATTCGCCTTGTCCATGATTATCTTTTATACAAACATATTCAATCTTTTGACTACTTCATATGTACGGGATTTCTTTTTTGTAAAATAAATATTGAAGATGTAAATAAAACTGTATCTTATGCAGATTTTTATGTGAATGTCTTGTTAGAGTGCTAAGGAAGCTCTGGATTTGGGCATCAGTGGACCAGAGGGAATTGAGATCAGTCGACCAGAGGAGGTAAATTTACATCTGAAGTTATCAATGTGTGTTAAGTTTTTTGCAATGGTAAGTATTCCTGCCAGAAATCTTTGAATTACTAATTTCTTACTGATTTTTAATTATTTTTTCCTTTTCTTATCATTAATAATGTCCCCAGCTGGAGTCTGAGGCGACTCACAGAGCTGTCACCATTGCCAACAGGGTAAATAAATACAAAAGTTAGTTTTAATATCCCACTTGGTGTCTGTACGGCAGTACTAAATTAGTGATTACTCTTGTGATTGTAGGCTCGCTGTCCAATATACCTGGTGAATGTGTCCAGTATGTCTGCTGGTGATATGATTGCGGCTGCTAAGATGCAAGGTCAGTTGCAATTAACACACTCACATATATATTTTGTTAGTGTTGATTGTGGAAGTAGAGGAACGTCACATTCTTTTTCTCTGTGTGCAGGTAAGGTGGTCCATGCGGAGACCACAGTAGCTCACGCGGTGCTGAATGGGATGCAGTATTACCACCAGGACTGGGCTCACGCTGCTGCCCATGTCATCGTCCCACCTCTCCGCCTCGACCCCAATACGCCCGGTTACCTCATGGGCCTGCTGGGCAAGTATGTGCCCGTCACAGACATAAATATGCAGCGGTTTTCATGAAATGCAGCTAAAATACTGTATTTATACCCCTTTTATTAAAGCGAAGGTCTGTAATTAGTGGGTATTCAGTATAACCTGCAGTTTCTTTTTATCCTTTCCCCAGTGACACTCTGAGTGTTGTGGCGTCAGATCACCGTCCATTTAGCATCAAGCAGAGAGCTTTGGGGAAGGAGGACTTCACAAAGATCCCTCACGGTGTGGCTGGAGTCCAGGACAGGATGAGTGTCATCTGGGAAAGGGGAGTGGTATGTACACACAAACACACACAGACACAAACACATACACAAGCCTGCGTACAGGTTTTTCCAAGGAATTTAATATTATAGTGACTGTAATAACACAGCCCTCAAGGAAAGAAGTGATCCAGATGATGCCCCAAGAGATTATGCTGCAATGAATTTTCTGACATGAACCGAAATTCAGAAATGAATGATTTACGTTGTAAAGATATAAAGATATTTGCTGCTACTTGTAGGTTACAGGAAAAATGGACGAGAATCGATTTGTGGCCGTGACGAGCTCTAATGCTGCAAAGATTTACAACTTGTACCCACGCAAAGGTCGCATCATCCCAGGGGCAGACGCTGACATCGTGGTCTGGGACCCAGATGCGACGAAGTATGCAGTCACATGGGCTACAGACCCATACACACACACACACACACACACACACACACACACACACACACACACACACACACACTGGTGTTACATGGCTGCCTTGTCTGCAGGACCATCTCCGTGAGCACTCAGGTGCAGGGCGGGGACTTCAACCTGTATGAGGGGATGCGCTGCCACGGCGTTCCCCTGGTCACCATCAGCCGAGGCCGTTTGGTGTGTGAGAACGGTGTGTTCATGTGCGCCGAAGGTTCTGGAAAGTTCTACCCACAGCGCACCTTCCCCGACTACCTCTACAAGAAGATGGTTCAGAGAGAAAAAGTGTGTTTTGTGTTTTTGTCTTGCATCGAATTACATACAAAAATATCTAAGATGTCACACAAGGCTTGTCCTGCTGTGGTCTGTCTGTCGCGTTCATCCTTTCATTCTTCCTTCATTTATTCATTGGTTTTCAGGTTCAGGCCTATAAAGGGGTCACGAGGGATCCTTACTCTGGGGATGTAGCCATGGTGGCCAACTCTATGAAGAAAGAGCTCGGTTTGGGCCCCATAGATGGAGACATGTCCAACAAAGGGCCCCAAGCTCCCCGCGTGCACCAGGGAGTCCGAGACCTTCATGAGTCCTCCTTTAGCCTGTCAGGTAGGATGGGAGAAGATGGAAGACATCTTGGTACCATCTTGGTATTCTGGTAAAAACTCTCAAAACTGCTTTTTTTTTTTGGTTGAGCGTGACGATTTAATGTTGTTCCTTCAGGTTCTCAAGTTGATGACCACATCCCCAAGAGGTCCTCAGCCCGGATCCTGGCCCCCCCTGGTGGTCGCTCCAGTGGTATCTGGTAATCCGTGGTGCCAGAGTTCTGTCTATTCCACCCTCCTTGTTTTTTATGTGTCTGATCAACCAGGAAAACTGCACTGATTTTCAATCACAGGGCAAAAATAAATTCAAGCATTAGTTTGTGATTTGTAAAGTCCAAACTGATGTCAGCGATCTGCCAAGACGACTCGACAAATCTAATTTGTGTTTCAATTGGAGTGCCAAACAGAATTTATCACTCGAGAGTGAAGGGCTGTCTGTGAATTTAATCTGTTTTGCCAAATTTAAGGTGAAGACGCTAACGTTGAAGTTTGATCATGATCATCCTGTGAAGAAATGCACACTAAACAAGCTGTGAAGATCAAAACCAGTACAGTTTTTGAGGGTTTCAACTGAAGTGATGTTGACTGAAATATTTAAAAATAGAACAACTGGATTCAATGATATATCTATTGTACCCCTGTTACACACACAAACCATACAGTGCACTGTAGATGCTATAGCTTTAGACTCATCTGATGATTCCTGTGAATTCTGTTTGTGATCAAAGACCCACAATGCTCGGCTTCCTGCTGCACTCTGGGTGTCTGTATCAGTGTTTTTGTTTCCAGCGGATGAACTGTGTGGTGGTGAAATCCAACTGCTTTGAAAACCATGTGATTGTGCCGCTACACCCTCTAAATAGAGTCACGTTACCTTATCAGTTTTTATACGTTCACAGCTTCTGACTGAAACAACAATTACGTCACAGAAACATCCTAGCCTCGCCTGCAAAGCAGCAGGGTCTATAGACGGAGATATAGAAGTACACAACCTGTTTTTGCACAGTGCAAAAATAAAATGTGTTGGCATATAAAAATGCGATTCTTAGGTAATTGTGTCTCCATTGAGCAGAAAGATTGAGCCACACAGGCTGAAGAAAACCACCGACACTTTCACCTCCTGATTATGTCATTCCTGCCAAACGGTATTCTATTTATACTTGGTCGCATCCTCTCGTCTGTGAAATCTATATATTAAGGATGTTTTGTTTGGGTTTTTTTTTTGTTGTTGAAAGAGAAAAAGTGCCAATGTGACTCACCTGTGCCACACCCACACCATGCATAAAGAGCAGCACATGAAGATCAAAAAGTGGAATCTCTTCTGAATGCCACACGTTCACAACAACTGGTGCTGTTTTTTTTACAATCCCTCACAACGGTGTGGTTCTGTTGTCAGAAGGTTTTGATGTTTTGAAGGAACTGTATGGTCAGTGGCTTTGTGTGTTTGTTTCTTGTTGTGCTGGACAGTGAAGCCGTTGAATCTGTTTGTGGCTGCTTGTTTCTTACTACAAGAGTAATGGAAGAAAAATAAAAATGAGATAAATTATGTTGATTTTGACTCATTTTTTCCCACAAAATTCAAACATACAATTTACCGAATGAATAACTCAATTGTTGCAAAAGCAGCAGCACAATAAAATTGACAATTATGACAGTGGAAAAACACAACTTACAATCATGTTGATCACAAATTAATTCTTATTTATTCTGACCGAATATCAGAAATCACAAATTAACATCAAGGGGTTTAACAGTCTGTATTTTCCCTAGAACTCTGGAAATCAATACGTGAAAACTGTAAATCTGATATGAATGGATGAATATCTAAAAAATTAGATATTATCAGGTCAGAAATCCTGGAAGACGTGGACCTCCTGGACCTGAAGGTGGTCCTGGTGTCAGTACTGGAAGCTTCTATTGGTCTGCATGTCGTCCAGGATCTGCTGCAGCTCCTTGTCTTCAAAGCGGCCATCTAGACTGGGGATCAGGGCCTTGGCCTCCTCAGCAGCCTCGGGACACAGGTTGGCCAGACTCGCCTGCTCGAACTTGTGGAGCTTCTTCTGCTGCAGGAGATTGCGGACGGCCTTGATGGTCTCTCGGTTCTTGAAGCGGTTGAAGCGGGACGTGTAGTTCAGGGTCTTCATGAAGCCCTTGGACAGCTCCGACTCGCCCTCGGCGTTCTCGTTCTGCTTCTTCCGCTGCTCCAGCAACATGTGGACCTTGGAGTTCAGCAGCGTCTCGGCGTTCTGGAACTCTTTAAGAAAGAGGAGCTGTGACGGGTCTGCGTCAACATCCTCAACATCACCGACCTGGAACTCTTTGAGAAAGAGGAGCTGTGACGGGTCCGCGTCAACATCCCCAACATCACCGACCTGAGCAGCAACCGCTCCGCCTTTAGACGCCATGAAAGCCAACGGCTCGCCAACAGCTGAAAGAAAATATGAAAGAAGCACATAAAAAATCCTTTGTCTTGTTTCAACATTATAAACTTACTATTTCCATTTTTAATGTAGAAAGAGCAAAAATGAATTAAAAAACAAAAAACAATTAGACTTCCGACATGTTCGGTAACTGGTTTCGCTATAAAATATTCCAACTACAGTAAAACATTCTGATGAATAATAGATTAAGCCATTTGATCAGGTAAGATTCGTCAATAAACCCAACAGTCATTATTTATACATAACATTTAAGTGATGCACACATTAATATACCAGTAATTACAATCAACGTTCACCGGGATTCAGAGCTCCGTCGGGATTCGGGCATCAGTGGCGCGCGACCCTGAAAAGTTAAGGAAAGCGCGCGACTGTTTTTTGCGCAGGCGCGTTACCTGCGGCTTAGGGGGACAGCGGTCTCGCGCAATTTTGGCATCAGTCGGAAACGGAAAAGCCAAACAGCAGCAGACACAACGGGACGATTGTGAGAGGGAGGCTGTCGTACATCAGTGAGTGTTATTGATTTAACTGAACTTAAATGTTTTCTTTAACGTTTAAAATCTCGCGATTTGTCGATCTGTTCAATTTACGTCTCATAAAAATAGTTGTATTGATCCGTAGGTGACACCTACTTTATCATTTGTAATGTGCGTGTGCATTATAGAAAAGGCCTACAGAGGGGGTAACGGCAGGCTAAACAAAAGTCTCGTTTTCCGTTAACCTCACACTTAGATGTTTTGTGAGTTCACTAGTCCCGCTGTAGCGTTGTTAAACCGGGTGAAAAGTGTTTCAAGTGTTCAACTGCGGCTACGCACTCACAGCGTTAGCGGTGGAAGTAGCTAGCATGGAGCTAGTAGCATCATAACATTGCCACACGGTAGCCGTTATGTCAAAGCACCGTAGCTGTAGAATCAGCTGTCACAACGGTTTAGATGTCATGTAAAGCACTTATAGCGAAACAAATTGACAATTTTGTTCTACCTTTATTTGAGAAAATCCCACATGAGAACACTTATTGTCGTATTGTATTTTCAGTTATAAAGCTGTTACTTCATAGGTTTTCTCCCACCATAATTCTTTTTAAGCCAGTCTCGTATTCACGGCTTTGAATGGGGATTTAATAGCTAGCGTGACAACTCTTTCGTAACTGTAGTTCAGTTTTATCTACAGACAAATAAAAATTTTAATAAGGATTGGTGACTCGTTTATCCAGCTTTCCTCAGCCCCGCACAGTCGGGAATAACATGTTTGTGCTTCTTCTTCACTCTTTTCCATAAGAGCGTTTAAAGCATATAATTTCACAATACATTCAGTCTATATATACAAATGTTCTGTATATATAATACAATATATACAGTACAATATGTTCTGAATAGGGACACTTTTACCCAGTCTGGGGACAAAATTTCCCCTTGTGTCACACTGTGGCTGACCCCAAATGGGGCTGAGACACTGGTGCCCCATTTCACTTGCATAGTCCGGTGAGCATACCAGTAAACCAGGATTTTCACTATGAGGTCCGGTGCTCCTCTGTCACTCAATTTACAAAACAACTTTCCATGGTTAACCCCATCAAATGCTTTGGAGACATCAACAAAACACACAAAAATAGATTAATTTTGACCTCTGTATTTGTTCACAATTTCCTTTAATGCATAAATACATAGATCAGTGCCATGTCTGGCTATAAAACCAAACTGGTTGTTTAAGGAGTTAATAAACCCATTTACTCTCTCCAGCAGGATTCTTTCAAGGACCTGTGTATACTTCATGTGACTTAATCACCATAGACTCAAAACAGTCAATATTATCTGTCATAACTGACTTACTTTTTAACCTTTTCACACAGTTGAATAACCTACTATAATGCTATTGCCGTAACTCAGCAATGTTGTCTCTTACAGACTTCCATGTACCATACACAACAAAGATGTTCTACTATTGTTGAGAGCTCTCACTTCCCAACAGAAAGCAACAACATTAATGGTCAATAGCTTATTCGCCATTTCAGCCCTTATGAGCTGGTCATACTTAGATATGAAGCGGATAGCATATTTATATCTTGCCTTGGTGAGTGTCTTGTACTCAAACTGAGGGCCTTGTCTTGGTCTTCCTACCATAGTCCATGTTTTAAAAGCTTCCCGGGCTTCCTCATGGTACTCAGCTACATACTTACTCCAGACAGGCCTGTTATGTATTTGCTTAATGACATTCAGCTTCAAAGCGGTAATGTATTGTAATTGTCAGCGTGTTCGTCCGTTTGTCCGTCAGTCCGTTAGTCCACCAGATATCTTCGCAACCGTTGCAGAAAGATGAAACAAAAAACACATTACTCGGGCAGCAAAGGGGATGAAAATGAGATGATGACCTGACCTTGAGAAAACTAGGTCAAGGTCAAATTTTAACTTTGCATGTGCGTCAGCTGTACTAATGCAGTGATCCAGCCATGATGTAGAACATCAGGCCTCATAGATGTAAGTGTAACTGTGCGTTAAAGTTCTTTGCTTGACAAGATGGAATTATTTTCCTGACTGAATTGAACCATGTGATTAACAAATACTTTGTCAGTTTTATATCCATGTTGTGTGTGTGTGTGTCAAACACAGTGTAACGCATCTAGAAAAGTCCATGGACTAATTACTTAAAAACCTTAAAAACTTAAAAGCTTAAAAACATAAAAGCCATAAAACAAAAAGCACAAAACAGCTTTTTCATCCAAGCACATCCAAAGCTGGGGATAAAAGAAAAAAAAAAAAAAATATATATATATATATATATGTAACGTCATTTTAATCATATTTGTCAGCTTTCTCAAAACCTTCAACTGTCCAATTTGTGTGTGTTTATTTGTGTTAAAGCAGGACGATGGCGGTGAATGTTTACTCCACCTCTATGACCATAGAGAACCTGAGCCGTCATGATATGTTGGCATGGGTTAACGACTATCTACAGCTCACCTACACTAAAATTGAGCAGCTTGGTTCAGGTACACACATGTTTGTTTTTAATACACAGATTGTAATAAACTTAAAATATTCATTGGTTATTATATTTTTTGCTTCTAGGTGCTGCTTACTGTCAGTTCATGGATGTGCTGTTTCCAGGGTGCATATTGATGAAGAAAGTCAAGTTCAATGCTAAGTTGGAACATGAATACATCCACAATTTCAAGGTTTTACAAGCTTCATTCAAGAGAATGAATGTGGACAAGGTGGGAACACACACAGACACATTGGGAAAGACATTTTGACTAGATTGGGTTTGACGGAGTGAAACAAACAAAAGAGAAAAGGAAATGATGCACCAGCATGGCTAGAATCAGTTTCGCTATAAGTTACCCTTCACTAAAATTTGAGTACATTTGTGTAAAAATGCTAAATTTTGCGCCTTTCAGGGATTTTTCCGTACTGAAGTTTGTAGTGTACTGCACTGGTTAGAGTTAAAAAAAAATTCTATTGCTTTTAATGGAAAATACAGTACAAATAAATAGTTCCGTGTTTCATTTAATTCACAATTCATTTCTGTGTTTTTTTTTGTGTGCACTGCTGTTTAAGTATTGCTATATCGATCACAACATCTCTTTCAAATCGTTTCACCACACTTCTTCTCTTTCTTTCCATCTTCACCTGTGTCTCAGATCATTCCAGTGGAGAGGCTGGTGAAAGGGAAATTTCAAGACAACTTTGAGTTCCTTCAGTGGTTTAAGAAGTTTTTTGATGCCAACTATGACGGAAAAGAATACGACCCAGTGATGACACGGCAGGGCCTTGAGATGGCACAGCCTCCATCCAACCCAGGTACAAAATACGCAGGTTTATGTGTGCCTGATGCCATCAGCTGCACATGAACGACCTTTCATATTTCTCACCTCGTGCATCCCCACATCTAACCCAGGTGAACCCATCTTCCACAAATCTAAAAGATCCTCTTGCTCAGGTAACATTCCTTGCATTGAGTGTTTGTGTGAGCTTGCAGAGTGTCTTTCTTTCAAACTTAAACTTGGATTGGTTGATTCCGCCTGGATTTGTGAATCTGGAGTTCTGACGCTATCTTTGCAATTGCACGCAGCTACACCATGTAGATCATGGGTTTTGAGAATTCTGACAAGTGTTCTTGGCAACAGCACATCACAAAATACAGAACTTTCTGTAAAAAAACAGCACACAAAGAAAAGTGTAGCAGGCTTTATACTAAGTGACATGAGACAATAAGTACATGAGCTGAGTCATTGTGTTCTCTTGTGGTGGAAGGAAACATAAATCTAGAAGTCAAAGGAAGTACATTTGAAAACCTGCAGGAAGATTAGTATTGTTATGAAATCAAAGCACACTGCAAATACTTCATATTACATCCCCCTTTAAAGCAGTGATGTATTGTCAGTGGTTGTGTGTTCGTCCGTTAGTCCACCAAATATCTTCGCAACCATTAAAGATAGAAAGATGAAACAAAAAGCACATTACTGGGTGGCAAAGGGAATAAAAATGAGATGATGACCTTGACCTTGAGAAAATTAGGTCAGGGTCAAATTTAAACTTTTGTACACTCAGGAACTGGATAGGATAGAAAGACGAGGGAGAAGGCCAGTGTGAGTAAGACCATAGATCAAAGCACTAGCTTTGACCATAGATCATAGCTAGTGCTTTTATAGATCAAAGCTGTTGCTTTGATCTATGAAAGTAGGTCAGAGCACTAGCTTTGATCTTTGACCCATGCAGGTAGGTCAGGGTAAAATTTTGAATTCAGGGGTGTCGCGGGATGTTGCAGTCTGTGACTGCCTTGTTAGTGATGAATCTATGTTTGAGGTTTTGTGTGTTGTTTGTTCCTCTATTTATGTCAAGAACATTTCCAGCTTTGAAAGTCTGGAGATAGAAAATTTTTGAAAAATGAGGACATTCTGGCCACTTCTCACCTCTTCAAGGGACTTGTTGACTGTCAGGACTTGGTTTTGGAGTTTTAACGCTTAATGTTAGTTTAGCTTAGGGTGATCAGTCCTGCTGTTAGAATGGTGGTTTCACCTAATGGCGAGCAGAGAAGAACACAGCCTGCATGCAGCCATTCAAATATATGTAATGTGTGTTTTTTCTATCTTTCAGGCCCCATGAGAACATCTCCTACAGTATTAAAGACTGTCCCCACCCCCCAGAGACAAAGCAACATAGCAGCAGCCCGGAGGAACACTCCTATAGCTCGCAATGGAGGAGACGCTGAGCTCGTCGAGCTCAACCAGCAGGTACCGCTGATGTGTCTGTTCAACCATCCCCTAAAAAGGCCTCAGCTTGATGAGGCCTTGTGATTGTTTTATGTATTAATCAAAATTACATTTGTATAGATTTTTCCCTCGTATAAAATTACATGAAAAAGTTGGATACATGTATCTACGTTTAAAAATCTGGAACCAGCAGAGGTTTGAATAAATATAGTCATGCTACATATATACAGTATGTACCCTACTTGTTACTAGTATGTCCACAGTCTTCATTGCTGTGTTTGGTCACAGCTGCTCGATATGAAGCTGGTAATAGAGGGTCTGGAGAAGGAGAGGGACTTCTACTTCGGGAAGCTGAGGGACATCGAGCTCATCTGCCAGGAACACGAAAACGATAACAACCCAGTCCTCAGAAGAATCATTGATACACTGTACGCAACAGAGGTAAGCACAAGTCAGTCCTGGGGCACACGTCTGAATAGAAAATCACTGTTATGTTATCATAGTTACTGCATGTGTGTATATAGACTGAAAGTGGACTCAGGAAACATTTTATTTTATTTTAGCATCTTCCATGGTTGGATCAGTGTAAAACGTTATTGCTTCCAAGCCTTTTACCCTATTCTTTTTTTCTGAAATGCGAAATTCAGAATTTTTAAGAAGAAGTCAACCAAACAAGCACAAGTCTTCACATCAAATCCTGCAAAACAATTCTGTCACCTATTAGAGAGTTGTAATGGACCAAGTCCAGACGTGCCCAATGAAATTAGTTTGAAAGTGGCCGGGTTTTAGACTGATATTTGCACAACAGTAGACAAACCTCTTTACACAAACAAAACCTTAGTTTTGGTTGTTTTCAGGGTTTTTGCTATAGAGGCAATAAAAGTTGCACACGTTATGGAAATTTTCAAAATACTCGTGTTGCTGAAAATTTATGGAAAACAAAACAAGCAGAGGTAGCTCATGTAACTTCTCCTCTAGAGAAAGATATTTAACAAGGATAAAAATGCCAGCAAGAAGAGATTTGCTCAGAATTGTCTTTGTCTTTCTCTTTGCAGGAGGGATTTGCTCCACCAGACGATGAAGATGTTGAAGAAGTGGCACACGGAGACCCGGACGAGTTCTGAACTGTTTGTCATCTTCATTAATCCCTCCCCTTTATCCTATTTGATCATTACTGTCATAATTCGCCTGTTTTCCTCCCTTTATTTTATATTGTATGACTCCCATTACGTCTCTCATTTTACCTGTGGTTCTCCATATCCATAATGATTTTGTAGCACAGCCTAGCTCTCCAAACTTCTAATAGTAAAGGACACTAAACCAAGACCTGCCTGACCAACAGACTGACGTGGCATACTTACTCTAACCTGTTTCCAGAGGGACAGTCACACTGCAGGGCCAATTTAGCCTGCTAGTCTGTGAAAGTTTTAAGCTTAAAAGAAATGAGATTACAGGGATCGAGCAATGACGGCCTGGAGCCAACGGTGTTATCCATCTGTCTTAAGAGGCAGGTCACATTCTCATCATGCACTCGGGTTCGTCATGGCACAGTTTTAACGGGATTCATGCAGTTTATATATGAAACTCAATGTTTTACACAGAGTGTGGTCTCACAAAATGATATTGTCAATGGTGTTAAGGTCCACAAAAGATAAACATACATATACACTAAGTTTTGAATGTTACGAGATTACATTTTGCTCGCAGACATATCACAGACTTTGAATGCTCATATGTACAGTACGTGCATAAAGAAGTCCTCATTCCGTGTGTATTCTTAATCGTCCCACCACAGAGGGTTTGCTCATAAAACTGTTTTAACAGCTTGTTAATGAGACGGCATTGTGTATTTATGTATTTATTTATTACCTTTTTTATCTGCTCTATACAGTTTATGGTAAAAAAAAAATGTCCAGTTTGATAAAAATTGAAGGTCTTGCACTAAATGTAGCAAAAAAAAAAAAAAAAAAAAGAAATGATCTGACATGCTAAGATGCAGTGACTGGTTTCAGCCATTAGGATACAGAAAGATGCTATTTTATATTTTGTAGATTTATTTTGATGAGATCTGTTTTTTATTTGCATGGACTTTCTCAATGCCTAAGTTAGAGGCAAGGTGTTTATCAAGCTTAAAATTAACACTGCAGACAGACACTACAAAACCTTGTTTGACTGTTCATTGAGTTCAACATCATCGCTGCTATTATTATTTCTCTGTTGCTATTTAATTGGGTTTTGTTGCACGGCGGCTGGCGAAGCATTCTGGGTGTGGGTTATGATTGATAGGCAGGCTAATTAGAATTGTTAGTAACTGGACCAGTCGGAGAGAACAAAACACAAAACCCTCTCTCACCTTTTGTTACCATAGCAGCCATGTGATAAACTTGCATCATTTAGAGTTGAAATAAAGCTCTGAGGTTCGAGAACATTTATAAAACTTATTGTTGTGTGTGCTTTTTTTGTCATATTGCTGTTGTATTTGTCATTCAAATGTGATGTAGGATTGGATGTGTGTGTGTGTGTGTGTGTGTGTGTGTGTGTGTGTGTGTGTGTGTGTGTGTGTGTGTTCTAAATATATTTTAAAAATATATTTTTCAAATATATATATTTTAAATATATATATACAGTATATTTGTTTTTTAAATAAATATTTCAAAAACAGGTCGGATTTATCATCTCCTCCTGTGTAAATACAAAATTTTGCTTTTATTTTTTGTACCCAACAAGGACTTAAAAATTACGTCACAAAGTTGTAAGTGAACCATTTTAGAAAAAAAGTTAAAACAAAAAAAATTACAGGAGGTAAATGGTTAAATTTGAAACTAACGGTCCAAACGCAACCCGTGACGTCAAGACGTCGAGGAGACGTGGCACGCGGACGGTTAAAGCATCTGAAACTCAGCGAGCTTCCCTTCGCTTCATTCAGCTGTGAGGAAGTAGGCAGGAAGCCACGGCACCCCGAGCAAAATCCTCATCTGAAACATCATGGCTTCAAATAATGGCTCCGTCGGGAAATGGGAGGTGGTGAAGAAAGGGAAGAAGAGCAACAGCCCGGGAGGAGGGAAGAGCCCAACTGTCAAGAAAGCCGGCGGCGGCGGAAGGAAAGCTCTGGGCGAATCGAACCAGCCATCCAGACGTACGTGAACATGGCCCTTAATTTGCTAGCTGTTCTGTTATCAGTTCAGTTAAAATAAATAAAAATGGTGGTGCTACCTATGTAGCTCCAAATATGAATTAAATATTTTCATTTAACGCGTTTTATTTATTTTTTTTTAAATAACGTTAATGACTAGTGGAAATGGCTAGTACCTGTCATCTGACTCCACAAGCTAGCGTAGCATCGCGTTTTAAAGCCACTTCCTCTATTATTTTACCGTCGTCCCGTCTGGGTTTTACCTTTCTTCATTTGTCGACACCTTCATTTAAGAATTCTGTAACAGCTGTTTGACCTTTCTGAACTATTTGCTTCCGCCTCATTATCCCAGTACGAAGTTCTGTAGCAGTTAGCTTGCTAGCAGTGTGTCAACACAGTCTACGTCATCAGTAGAGCCGCATCTGAAGCATGTGTTAGCTGCTTCTGTGACCTTTTGTCTCAGTTTTGCTGCTTTGTTTGTCACTGAATCCTATGCTGAAATATAATTTAATTGAAAACTGTTCCAAGCTGTGTTATAAATGTCTAATTTTATAATTGCCACGCAAAATATTAACCATCCTAGAATCTTCAACAAATGTGGCCATTGCGTATTTTATCTAAATCAACTTCAATTTGTACTGTACTGTTGCATTGTGGGATAGATGCTAGGAATGACTGAACTTGCAATTTTATATACAGAGCTCAGTTAAACCACAAAAATCATATAATTCTCAAGAATATCGTTTTAACCAGCTCTGTAAATTCAAATGTTCTATAGTCTTATTATATGGGGCCCCTGAACGTGTCCAGATTGGTGATAAAATTTTGTTGTCATCTTGTCATTTTCATCCAGTGACTAAAACTTTTATGAGTCACTTGTCATTTGCTCCTACTTGTCTTTCTGTTCCCACCCTCATGCCAGAGTGTTCTGATGAGGCAAGTGAAAAGTAAATACATTAAAAAGACATGTTAGGGTTTATTATTTGCGAACCCGGTTATAAATTCAGTGAACCTCAAAAATACGTGTGTGATGTGCTGCCAGAGAATGTTGTCGCTTGTTCTGCCACTGCTATTTGTCTATGCATTTGTCTTATCAATGAATTATTCATTCCAAAGTCTCTTTCGGTCAAGCTGACTCTATGAGAAATGACGTGGTGGAAACGTTCTGTTTAAAGTAAATACTCCTCTTTTTTTAGTTTGTAAATTCTCCAACCACCATAGTATTACTGTTAAGATATTATATTATGACAGACAACATAACCATTAACATATTTGTATTGAATGGCTCTTCAAATTGCATTGATACTGAGCGCAAGAAGCTGCACATTTTCATTCTGTCAGTTTTTTCCCCTGCGGGCTGCCGTACTCCTATTCATGCGTCTGCTGCAGTTGACACTCTGGTTGTGTGTATTCAATAAGGTGACATAAAAAAAAAAATTCATCAACCAAATCCAGTAAACCAGTTTATTAAATACCTTTGAGACTTAAGTTGATTTACACATGCTATTCATTTGGTTTAAATGACTTATGCTACTTTGATACTGCAATTTAAGGAATGTCATTCCACTTCTTGTCAGTGTAGGTTCTCCACTTCTTATTGCTACATATTTCTTGATTATTTAGCTATAAAAATAAAAGCTGTTAAATACTACTTCCTGTTTTTCCACCTAATGTGTAATCCGGTAATAATTTCCACTTTTTTAATCCGTTTTCACTGTTTTCACACAAGCAAACTGCTCACACATTTCTTATAAAATAATTCGTCTTTTTTCTTTTAATGTTCTTTTAATTGCATTTCCCAGTTTACCTACGCATGCATAAAAAACACCATTTCCCCTACTCCTTTCTGTCACTTACATGCTTCAGGATGCTCCAATTGTTACCTCACATTCTGCACATGAGGTAAAGTGCGTACAGTATCCAGTGCACACCAATTTTAACGTAACAATACACATCAAGACAGGATGAAATGAAACCAGTGTCTGTTGGGGTATTCCTCCAGGACAATTTCTTTCTTGGCAACTCTCCAAAACAGCTCACAAGCTTATTCCACAGAAAGAAACTGTATTTAAAAGAGCATTGACACAGTGCATTATGTATGGCTAATGTTTCATTCATGACGAATCACGTGCATGTTCGTGTCAGGTCGTTGAATCACTGCCACTGGCTTAGCTGCAGAACACCAGCTACTACTGATAGCATCTGATGAGGGAAATTTCCTTCAAAACTAAGGGACAGAATCAAAATGACAATTTCTTAATGCCTCAAACTGAATTTTCTCTCGAGTTTGGAACTGGTTCTGATATTTGAAAAGCAAGACCATGTTAATGATGGATAGATGAAGAAGACTCCGGTGTGATAGTCATGTCTATATTCATCTGATGGACTTGCGTTGGAAAGAAGAAGTTGCCGGTGGAGTCGGCATTGAACTCCAACCCTATGATGAAATCGATGCCCAGCTTGCGTCACAGTCCAACGTTGCGCCAACACACACAGACCAGATTTAAATATAGGGTTGTCAGCAACATGTGGAGCTGAATGATTAGTGAACAACTGGTGATGTTTGTTAACGCAGTCTGGAGTGTGTGCATGATTTGGGATCAGTCTAACATAGACCCCACACAGGAAGGAACGTCTTGTAGTTTTTGGTCTATACATGGGATCTCTTGACAATAAATGAAACATGGAATAATACCCTTCAACTAACATATCTGTTATTTACTACCTACCTCAGTACACATAGTATATTTGTAATGACCATAAAACACAAAGCTGCTTGCTTTACTTGCTTGGATGCTAACATGAATCTGAAGTGAACACAGTTAGGGATTTTAATGAGTTGCACCCAAAGCAGTGCTTAGAATGCTCCAGGTGATTAAATGTTATCCTTGAGAAATTGCAATGAGAGTTTCAGGCACCTCGTCTGGGCTAAGAACAGCTTGTTATGTAAGCCATGGCGGGAGGGTGGAACTGAATGTGGGAGGAGGGGATTGCTACAGTTTCATGGATTAACTTCAATTTTTGGGACACTGGGTGAATATAGCGCATTGCAGATGATCAGAAGGAAGCAGGCGTCCTGCTCTGGACTTTCTCTAAGCTGTGATTTGTTTCCTTTAGCACCCCTGAAGATGTCAGAGACTCTGTTTGATGCCTTTGAGAAGATGGGAAAGAAACAGAATAAGGAGCAAGTTCCACCGCCTGCCGAGCCTGAACATAAGAAGCCCTCAAATAAACCAGCCAAGAAATCCCCACCTAGCAATACATCAACCCACCCAACGCACAAGACCCTGGAAGAAGCATTCAAAGCTGTGAGTAGCTTGATTTATGGACTTCATGTTTGGTTCAGAAGTTAGGACGTTGTTTTTTTGGTTGTTTTTTGCTTACAGAAGCCTGGAGAAACTCATTTCTTGCAGTTTAATAAGAAAAGAAATGACTTGAAGGCCAGTCAGATAACCTTTCATTTAAGATCAAATTCCTATTGAAGACATATGAAACAAAATTTACAGTCTTTATAAAACTATTCAAAGCTATAACTAAGATTTCCTGTGGGGTATTTAAGGCCAACTATCACATGCTAAATTGTGGCTTCCTCCCTTGATAATGGCGGTGTTGTTTCCCGTTTGTGTCTGTCTTATTCTCATCTAGTTGAACGTCGGCGACTTGAAGCAGCAGATGGCTCACAGTCAGTCCCTCTTTCCAGAAAACCCGTCGGTGTGGCTCAAAGACCTGGCCGGATACCTTAATTTCCATCTGACCGCTCCAGACACGGAGCCCACTCTCAGCAGCTACGCTCACGGTCGGGAGTCGACATCGGTGGTAATCGTGTCTGCAGGGGCTTTTTTGTTTATTCTATGTCCTCTATCTCTGCCTTTGGGTCACAGATTACCCATACTGCCTCACGGGGAAAGAACTGAAGGGCGTCATCAAAGGCCTCTTCGACCGCTGCAGCGACCTCCTGCCGGATCTATTCGACCACTGTGTTTATACAATGCTCAGGGAGCTGGACAGACAGTCAGGTAAATGTTGTACCATTTGTTTGCTTGGGGTTTTAAGTTGGAGAAAAGACAGCCCCAAACATGTTCTTTTCTGTCCTCAGGAGAACCTCTTCATGGCTACAGAGTTTGCATTCAGGCCATCCTACAGGACAAACCCAGAATAGCCACCCAGAGCCTTCCAGAGGTGAGTCTGTCCCAGACTCCTGCAAAGTTACAAGCAGATGGAGATATTGTCTGTTACAATTCCAGCTCTATTTAATCTGCTGGAAATCTTTCCTCTATAAACCTCCTGATATGTCCTCTTCTTCCTCGACAGTATTTGGAGTTGTTGCGGTCGGTTCAGAATCGTCCGGTGAAGTGTCTGACCATCATGTGGGCTCTTGGTCAAGCTGGTTTTTACGATCTCAGCCAGGGACTAAGAGGTAATGTAGACACTTGCTGATCTGTAGAGATCCTGAGTTGAGGGTTAATGAAGCAACAGTCATTTTGAGGCTGTAACACGTGCTAACGTCTAGCAATAACGTGCTGTCATGGATGAGAGGTGGGCATAAAGTATTCTTGGAAGCTAACATAACAGCCTGCATTTGTAAAAAAAAGACTTACTCAGTTCTGATACTTGCCCAAGGCAAGGAAACAGTTTGTTTGCAGCTGGAAGAAGGTTCTGAATGTTGTTAAACAACCGTCCTGGGGCGGCATAAAAACACTTTTTTATGTCGCCCCGGCACACTATCTACGTGTTTAGTTCCTGTAAACTTCCCGTGGGGTGAATGTTCTTCCTCTTCTTGGTTCCAGTGTGGCTGGGAATCATGCTCCCTGTGCTGGGAGTGAAGTCCTTGTCGTCTTATGCCATCGCCTACCTGGAGAGACTTCTCCTGTAAGACGCCCTGAGAAACATTTCATGGGTGACACGGACATGTAAACCAAACTCTGCCTTGACTTTTTAATATGTGTCAAATGTTCTCGTCATCAGACTTCATGCTAACCTGACAAAGGGATTCGGTATCATGGGTCCGAAGGAGTTCTTTCCTTTACTGGACTTTGCCTTCATGCCCAAGAACGCCCTTTCACCAAGGTAAATCCCACCTAATCCATTCAGGAGTACAATAGTTTTGCTGCTTTATACATTTACATGTGTTCAGTGTTTTTTGGTCGCAGTAGAAATCAAATCAAATGATAATAATTTCAAAGAAAATCCTTTCTGTCTGTTTAGCCTGCAGGAGCAGCTGAGGCGGCTCTACCCTCGACTGAAGGTCCTGGCGTTCGGAGCCAAACCTGAGAACACGTTACACACATACCTGCCGTCATTTCTGTCCAGAGCCACACCTCACTGTCCGGATGACATGAAGAGAGAGGTGACACACACACACACACATACACACACACTGCTCCTATCTTCAGTAGGGTTGGTGATAATTAGGGTTCACTGGTTTTCTGTAATGTTGAAATAATTTTGTCCCGTTTGTGTTTTTGCAGTTGCTCAACAGCATGACGGAGTGTTTGTGTGTGGATGTCCAGAGTTTAGGAGTATGGAGGCAGCTCTATACCAAACATTTACCCCAGTCCAGGTGATCGCTTCATTCTTACACCTCTGTGCCTGAGACGGTCATGTCTGTCCTCAATTCTTGTGAATGAGAGCTCAGATTTGAAATTTGAAGTTCTCTGACACAACACCGACTGATTTTCTTTTCCATTCTTTTCCAGCCTGCTGTTGAAGCATTTACTGAAGTCCTGGAATAAACTGCCACCAAAGGTACGACTAACGACTTCCATCAGGAGGTCTGAAGGTTCAGAAACCAAACTCGCCTCTTGTGATGCTCATTTAATGGGAAGATTAGGTCACATAATTCTATTTATACACAGAGAAACATGGTTTATTTATTGTAAAGCCTCTTTGTTTGCTCTTTTCCCATCAGCTCCGGAAGAACCTTGAAGAAACGATCCAGTCCTTCAGAGTGACCAATGAGGAGATGCGAGACACTGTTGAATGTCAGGACCTTCAGGAGTGCAATGACCTGTGCCAGGTGTGATAGCGGACCAGATTTTAAAGACTCCAAAAGACCCTTGCATTCAGATCATCAGAAAGAAATCAGAAAGAAAGAAATCTTGATTTTTACCACAGGGAGATCATAGCTCAGTGTTTCTTTTTGTGTTTCCAGAACCTGCAGGTAAAGATGCGTGGCCGTGGGTTCCCCTGGTCCAAACTGCTCCTGGTTCTGCTTGTGTTCGCCGCCGGCTTCGTCATTCACGACATCAGATCCCACGGCTCCTTCAAAGGTGCATCCCATTGGTTCGCTATCATTCCTCCTGTCGGTTCCTGACGTCTTATTAATGAACATCTCTGCGTTTCAGATTCCACCACAGCGAAGCATCTTCGCAGCTCGGGGGTCACGGCTGTTTCTCAGCAAGCATGGAGCAAAATAACCATCTACACCAAACAGGGTTTCAGGTGCGGTTGTGAACGCATCATAACTGCTCAGCCATCACTGATGACATCACAGCATCACAGTTTATTCTGTCCTCCACAGCTGGCTGGAGACAAACACTCCCTACTATTACTCAGAGTGTGTACGAGTGATGGGGCCGCTGGTGGAACAAGGTCGCGAGAAGACGAAGACAGCAGCCATATTCCTCTTTGAGAAGGGCTCCCAGTTCATTTTGTGGGTCAGAGAGAAGACGCCGCAAGCCGTGGAATGGGTGAGGCCCGGCAGACCGGGACGCAAAAGCTGGTTCCACCTAAGGTTTCATGAGATTTCTCTTGTATCAGTCGGATCTCCTGTCTCTTCCCAGGTGAATAACAACACTCCTGACAGCATTTTCCAGCTGTTGGCTTATTTGAAGGAACTCCTCCTTTTGCTGCATCAGAACTACATCCTTCCCGCGCTGGCGTACATGTCTGAGCTGCTCCAGCGAGCGTGGACGAGCCTACAGGACTCCTGCAAGTCAGTACCTTCATCTGATTTTAACCTTCGTTTTAAGGTTATGTACTTATTTCTCTGTAGATTCTAGATTAGGAAGCATGTCTTAAGTTTTAAATTACTTTGAAACCAAATAATCTGACACCAGCCCTCACATTTGAATCTAAAACTGGTCTTTTTGTGATTTGATGGTTTTTGTGTTTTCCCTGCAGCGGAGAAGTTTCCGTGTCGTGTCTCCAGGGCCACGCCGTGTCCTTTACAAACTCAACCTGGCAGCTACTACAACACACGACGTCGGCCATCAAGTCGTGGGCTCAGGATCTGCTGACGCCGGCGTGATGGCCTCCAAGATGCTGACACACACACACACAGACACACGCGCTACACACGTATGAGGTTATACACACACCAACACAATCTGTTGCTGCCTTTAAGTGCATTGGCTCCCCTCTCAAGCCATGATTGGACACTCTGGGGTCAGACAAACAGATTCTCCAAAAAAGGACACTTCTGTCTGTTGTTTCGGTGACATTTTTAAATCGTTTTGCTGTTGTATAATTTTTTTTTTTAACCAATCTATTTGTCACTGCTGGATGCAGGAGTTCCAGGTAGTTTTCTACTGCAAATTTCTCCCGTTCCTTTAACCTTTGGATTAAAGAAATTGTATAATTTATAGAGAAACGGCTTTGTAGATGATTTATAAACAGTTTTATTTAAAGATATAAAAAGTCTTTTGTGAAAACTTCAGCAAAGGCGGGGAGAAGACAGAAAAAAATGTCCAAACTCGCAATGATGCCACATCGGAGACACTAGCTTTTATCAAACTTTTCGGGGAGGGATCCACATCCCTAACTTGGACAAGAGTCTCAAATAAGTTTGCAAGAAGAAATCAACCTTTCCTATGTCTTTGATGCTTCATCATGTTCTTCATCGGCCATCAAAAACCTGAGATGAATGCAGCCATGTTGTCATACTTCCAGGCTGATGTCATTTCTGTGTGTTTATGTGCATCCTTCATTGATCAAGAATCTTAAACTCAATATTGGGGTCATGATTAACCTCATGCAGACATCCTCCTGCACCCAGAAGTATGATTAATAACACCCCCCTTCCTTTATAAACATGTCTGATGGATTTGCCCCTGACTTATGTCTTACTTTGTAATGTAAATTGTTTATAATAAAGACTTCGACATCACTCATTGCTTTGGTTGTGAAAATTCCCACATGGCCGTTAGTGGTATGTAAAGGTGAATGGAAACATTGGGGATTCTATCCCACTGAAATTTCAAGCGAGGTGACTCTGAATCAGGGCTTTGAACCAGAATTTTTTGCCAATCGTTTCATTCCGAACAGAAACGGACTTGTAACGTTTCCGGTTTTGCGTTCCACACATAAACTGACGTTCCTGAACCGGTTAATAACGTACATTGTAAATATAAATATGTAGCTGCCGTATTTTGCGCACCATAAGACGCGCTTGAAAACATTAAAATTTCTCAAAAATCAACGCTGCGCCTTTTAACATTAAGCGTCTTATATGTACACTGAGTTCCAAAATCTGTAAAAATGTTTTTGTGTGATTTTAGTCAGCGATCCGCCAGATCGGCCATTGTCCGCCGATAGGACGTATTACGTCACTACGTACGCCGGCAGCGATAGACCAATCAGAGAACATGACTCGAGGTTACGTCCGGCACACCTCCGGTAAGTACCGGTATAGGGTATATGCCGGTACTGTACCGCAGGTACGCTGTTTACCGCATTTGTTTGGCTAAAGACCCCCGACAAGGACGTCAACGAAGAGACACGCTTACGACGCAACATGTAAACTCCAGGCTATCAGTTCCGGTTGTTCCGGTTCACGTAAAGAGACCGCGGGGCTTTTTTCACGCTTCGCCATCTCTCTTGATCTGTGACTCCATGCGCGCCCTCACCGCCGCTTCTGGAGGATTAACGAAAGAACTCCAACCGCTGGACATCGGTGTAAACAGAGCCTTTAAAGTTGAGCTGCGTGCGTCGTGGAGTGATGGATGAGAGACGTGAACACACGTTTACCAGGACTGGGAGGCAGTGCCGAGCGAGTTACACCCCCACAATATGTGTGTGGATTGTGGATCCTGGACTAACGTGTCTGCTTCGACTTTTGTCCGATGTTTCGCTAAAGCCGGCATCATTACCGGACAGACACCCGGAAACGTGACGGTCAGTGATAGAGAAATCACCGAGCTGTTCAATGCAACTAAATTGGCAACTAAAGCAATTAGTTTATACGTATACTATAGACTATAATTATAGATATGTCCATACCCTACAGTAAACAGTACCACAGTACTACACATCTGCTTTATGACAGTTGTATCACTGTAGTTAAGGCTTATGCCTCCTACTTAGACACTACATGAAATAAGACAAGAATAACTTCCACCATGTAATTTATTGCTGAACAACAGATCTTCATTGTGCTTCTCCCATAACTCAATATTGCTACAAAGAGCTGGCAGTACAGGAACACACTGCTTTGAAAATGACTGCAGCCAATGAGTTAATGTCTAAATCATACATGTTTAAGATTGACATACTGCAGTGTTTACCTGTTATGATTAAATGGTGACTGGGAGACTGCCCTTTTCCTAACTGTTGCTGATAGCCGCTACTTCTCTCCGCTCTCATCCCGTGTCCAGCATCCAGTGAATGACAGGAAGTGAAACATGAGGTCAAATATATTTTTCAAGAACGAAAAAAACCCGGCATTAACCGGTTTACAATTATTTTCTGTTCCGATTCTGTTCTGGAACTTTAAAAAAATATAGTTTCCGGTTGTCGTTTTCGTTCCATGAACCGGTTCAAAGCCCTGCTCTGAATCAATTGAGCTTATTTTGAGGCAAAGCAGGGGGGGGGCACAGAAAATGTGGGAGAATTTTTTATCGCCATGATTCCATGAGACATATAATGGAAGGATTTCGCTTTATGTGTATTTAATGTTTTCTTTGATAGTTTTAACAAAGATCCTGAGCACCAAAATTTCCAGAAAGCCTTTTATGTGAAATGGAACCAAGAAAACAATTCACCTCCCCGTCGGGGAATCGAACCCCGGTCTTCAGCGCGACAGGCGGAGATACTGTCCACTATACTAACGAGGATGTCGCATATGAAGAATATTATTGATAATATTGTTCATAGAATATGATATCACTTACTTAATTCAATACTAACGGGTTGATTCTTAACGTGACGTCCTCGTTAGTATAGTGGACAGTATCTCCGCCTGTCACGCGGAAGACCGGGGTTCGATTCCCCGACGGGGAGTTACCAAAACCTTTTCCATGTGATAAACCATATAAAAAAAAACGTTTAATAGAAATTTTCAACCAAAATCAAAGATAATTCCATTTTCAGTTTCATATTTAAAAAAAATACTCCCCCTTAAAAAAAAAACAACAACCCTAAATTCATCTTTGTTGTCTCCTGACGCCCAAATTTTCCCCGTCCGGGAATCGAACCCCAGTCTTCCGCTTTCCCACTGGAAAGATCCTCAGATCTTGTGAGTTATTGAATAGATTGTTTCTAAATAAAAATGCACAAGAACCCCCAGTTGACCAAAGCATATTTAAGCATAAACGTTTGCAATACAATTGTATGAGAATATAAACATGCGCATACAAATTATGATGACAGACAAGTCAGTTTTCGGATTAAAGTCGGAATTCCGACTTTCATCTCACAATATAGACCTTGTTTTTTTTCCCAGTGGTCCTAATCCTCCTGTGTAACTCACGCACACAAACACATATGGATGTATTTATATTACATATATATGGATGAGCATGTAATCTATTGTATATCTCTTATTGCTTTATTGAACCCTGTAAGGATCAATGATCGTAAATCAATTCCCTATAATACATGTGTGACCACCCTGCTCTGCTGGTTGGATAAGGAATGGCTGAGGAGTCGAGGTGGACGGATCAGTTGTGTCTTTATTCCTGAGAACAATCAAACCACAGACAAGAATAAATTATCAGGAAAAAACATGCATCTAGGTGATATTAGGTGATGTTGGACCGTAGTGGCGTCGCGCCCGGGGTGCAGCGGCTCTGGACCAACGCTCCATCTGGCCTTTGAAATTCCGTTGTATGTGTATAATGACAAATAAAGAAAGTTTGACTTTTGACTTTTGAAATTGAATGTTGGTCGGGACACAGGCTCCAACAACACCCCAGCATGCCAGCTTCTCTCTGCTGTAGGTTACTCACAGTGATCGTATAGTGGTTTGTGTTTAATTACAATAAGATTATACGCACACAATAATCACATTCAACATTCACATTCAGTCAAATGTATTAGTAAAACACTGACAGCTCAACTTAACTCCATACTGTGGTGCTCTGCTGCCACCCTCTGGCGGTTATAGAACATAGCAGGCACCTTCTAACACAAATGATGAACTAACAACAAATCCAATAACAACGACTAAACGTTCTAGAACATATTCTAAATTTGAGGTAAGCTTGAATATCATATAAAATATAAAATCATGGAATCATATGATGTGTTTTGACATGGGAGGGGGCAAACACGCATTAGTTCCGTCCCAGTCCGTCGATTAAAATTATTTTCATAGTCACAACCGGAAGCTGTTGACAATCTAACAACATCTAACTTTATTTTAATGTTTTTGTAGTTACCCACTATGTCCACAGGAGGGCAACACGATAAGAAATCCTTCAAGAACGTCTACAGGTAGTAACATTATTGACACGTCTTCCGAAATAACTTTGTTGTGTGGTTTTCCATGGAACAAACATGAAGCCAGGAAATTTAACGTTATTATCATGTTTGTCTTAAGTCTTTTGGTGATGTTATACTTAAAATACTGTATATCAGTACAGTACTTGTGTTAATTTAATTGCGTGTAGCTATGTATTGTAGTTACTCACTATGGCCACAGGAGGGCAGGAAATGTATTTACTGAGCAGGAAGTGGTTTGAGTATATTTACCCGAGGTCAGGGCTCGAATAGTAATTCAGCATTATTACTCTTTCTATTTGATGTTGGTACTACTTTCTATTTGCTGGTGCGTTCTGTGTGCTTTTTCTGTGTTTTGTGTACTCAATGTGCTGTATGTGACGAAGATGTTAATTTCCCTGACGGAACCTCTTTAAGGGAAGTTATACTCTCTGCTCTTTCTTTTAAGAGGTTTTTTTGTCTCTGTCTTTGTGTTTTTGTGTTCTTTTTTGTTCTTTTTGAGTTCACCTCAGGAGTCTCATCCTTTAGTTGTTGGTTTAACTTATCCAACATACTAACGAGGATGTCGTTTATCAATCCAACCCGTAACTATGTCATGACGTAGAGTGGTAGTTTGGAGATGAAGATTTTATGCGAACATTTTATGAAGAATCTTATCAACGACATTCTACATTTGAGATATCCTCGTTGAAACTTCTCACAGAAATGTTTAACCAAACTCCAAGTAATTTCATTTTCAGTTTCATATTTTACATAATTGCTCAACGACTCCCCTCAAAAACAAACAAACAAAAAAAAACAAAACCCAACAACCCCAAAATCATCTTTATTGTGCCCTAAGCACCCCAGTTTCTTGAGAGCCCTTGGTGAAAATATTTTATCTCCCCGTCGGGGAATCGAACCCCGGTCTTCCGCGTGACAGGCGGAGATACTGTCCACTATACTAACGAGGATGTGCAACATCCCATGACTATGCCATCTACTGCACGAGACATCATGAGAAAATTTTATGACCAATATTATTGATGACTTTCTTCGTGTGTGACATCCTCGTTAGTATAGTGGACAGTATCTCCGCCTGTCGCGCGGAAGACCGGGGTTCGATTCCCCGACGGGGAGTAAACAAAAGTTTTCAAACATGATTGTCTAAAACAGAAATATTTACCCGTCTCACACCATTTTGTTTGTTTTTTACCTCTACACCCCCCCCCACACACACACACACAAGCTCTGGCTTTTTCCCACCCAGCGTGATGACATCTTTAATTTGTCTGCGTTGTCTACTGTCAATCATACCAACAAGGAAGTGATGTACAGTTTGAACGCCTACATGGAAATGTAATTTGTCTTCTTTTCTTTTTCCTTTAAATAAAAAAAAAAGTTTGAACGCCTACGTAGTGATGACGTGTAACAGGTGAGACTGCTATGATTCATACAGGAAGACAATTATACATAAATGTTGTCTCATGTGTTTCTTAAATTTTTTTTGGTAAGACCATTTCACCTGTGGGGTTAGTTGTGTTCACTTGTCTCTGTACGGAGTAAAATTCAAATTTAGAAAATTCAACCACATACAAAATAGCTGACTTTTGAAACTTTTAACAGAAATGTTTAACCAAAATCCAAGATAATTCCATTTTCAGTTTCATATTTTACAAAACTACTAAATAAAAAACAACAACAACAACAACAACAACAACAACCCCAAACTCATCTTTGTTGTCTCCTGGGCCCCCAAATTTTCTGATATCCTTTTGTGTGAAAAATGTTAAAAAGTAACTTGTCTGCCCGTCGGGGAATCGAACCCCTGTCTTCCTTGTGACAGGCGGAGATACGGTCCACTATACCAGCGTTTTTCCAAAAATGTGTGCGCCGCGAGATATTGTCAGGTGTGCAGTGGGAAATTATCCAATTTGTGTGCCTGTGCAGTCTAGCGCCTGCCAGAGTAATCATGTAGTACTCTTCCACACCAGTAGGCGGCAGCAGCAGCAGGTAGCTAATTGCCTTGTGCTTGGAGACAAGCGAATTAGTGACGCATGGATGCAGCGACAGGTGGTTAGCAGGACGACGGTGAAAGTGATGGATACGTTTTTGAAGAGGAAGAATGCTGACTCTGAACTGGACACTGGACAACATCCGGACCCAGATGAAGGCTGTAGTATGAGTGGAAGTCAAAAGAAAGCAAAGACGTCCAGCAAAGTTTTTGGCGGGAGGTAATACAACAAAACCTATCTTTCATTTGGATTTACGTTTACCGGAGACGGAACAGCACCGACTCCGTTGTGTTCGGTCTGTGGTGAAAAGCTCTCCAATAGTGCTCTGGTCCCAAGTTAGCTTTAACACCATCTCCAAACGAAACACCCGTCACTTCAAAACAATAATATGGAGTGTTTTGTTCGCCTGCGTGAACAGACGGAGAAACAAGCAACTTTCATGAGAAAAACCGCAAAGGTAAACGAGAGAGCCCTTAAAGCTAGCTAGTAGCTAGCACGTCGCTGAACTTGTGGCTAAATCAAAAAAGTCCCTCTCAGATAACACAGTTTCCAGACGAAAATGTGGTTTTGGACAAGATCCGTATCGGTAATAAATTTGTGTTGCAACTTGATGAGTCTACTGATAGAAGTGGACATGCTCAACTCAGCTATTCTGGCATTGCTCCCACTCTCCACAACATCCCTGTGTGAGGTGAACTGTTTAAGCCTGACTGCTGTAAAAACTAAAATCAGAGAAAGACTGAGAGCTGTGGAGGAAGAGCTTCGTGTGTGTCTTTCATTGATTCCTGCCAGGATATCAGCTCTGTGTTCATCCAAACAGGCCCAGGTTTCACACTGAGTGAGTATAAATATGAAAGATTATAAAATACTTTTTTCTTTGTATGTATTTAATTCCTATTCAAGACGTTATAATATAAGGCTTATAATAAAAAGCTTATATCGTAAGTTTTTTCCCCCCACATTTTCAGCTAGTGGTTTGCCGCGGGATTTTTTCAATGAAAGAAATGTGCCTTGACTCAAAAAAGGTTGAAAAACACTGCACTATACTAACGAGGAAGTACATTAATTCACTGCTATGGGATCATATAATTGGTAGTTATGGGATGAAATGTTCGAATATTTGATGAAGAATATAATTGGTATGAAACATCCTCGTTAGTATAGTGGACAGTATCTCCGCCTGTCACGCGGAAGACCGAGGTTCGATTCCCCGACGGGCAGACAAGTTACTTTTTAATATTTTCACACGACGCTCTTAGGAAATTTGGGGGCTCTTTGTTGTCTCCGAGCCCCCAAATTTCCTAAGAGCGTCGTGTGAAAATATTAAAAAGTAACTTGTCTCCCCGTCGGGGAATCGAACCCCGGTCTTCCGCGTGACAGGCGGAGATACTGTCCACTATACTAACGAGGATGTGACGTAATTCGCACATATATGAGATTTAAAATCTCATTTCTATACTGACAGGCCTTTTAGAATGATGATGTATTCAAGAAATGCCGCATGATCTGATGTGACTGGATTCCACAAATCACATCCAAAAGTAAACAAACAAATTAAATGAAAGAACATTCCAGGACAACAAGCTGCATTTCAAATGGTGCTTTTATTGCAATGTGTTGCATTCCCACATTCATAGATGTTATAGATTTGTTAGTCAAAGCATCATTTCCTCAAGGTTGGCATCCTCACCTTGGAAGAAAAGCAGAGGGATCAAACGCACGAGGTGTTTGTGTTTTTGAGTGTAGTAGAGAAGTGTGTGTGTAAACTTGAGCAGCCACGAACATATGAATGAACAAACCTCCAAAATTTAGACTTCCAGTAGATGCAAAGAAAGTTGTTTTTTTTTTTTTTTTTTTTAAATTGTCAAACAAAATGAGTTTTGTTTGTCCATCAGCCTACAGGGCTCTCATTCCCTACGGGGACTGGACCCGGCCTGAGACTGATTGTCTACAACATTCCAAAGAAAAGGTAGATTTCTTTATATTCACGTTACACACCTGATGGGGGAGGAGGAGGGGGGAAGGGGGTTAAGGGGTAATAAAAGAGACAGAGAGATAAAGAGAAAATATAACATGCATAAAATTCTCCCAGATGAACATTGTCACTCATATTGTCTTGTAATAGCTGCTCCGATGCCTCTTTAAAAACAAACTTTACATGAGTGTAATATACAAAACTGGACAAAAATGAGTAAAATGTATAATATATATTTATATATAAATTTATTTATATTAATTTGTACAAGGGAGAAAGTGGAACCTTGGTCATTTTCTCAAATTCTCCAGAGAAAGCATTACCGCCCCCCAAAAAACAAGACAATGTGGTGAGTTAATAAAAAGCCTTCTTTTCAAATCTCTCAAAACCATTTTCAACATCAAAACGACAACAGTCAGAATATTTCGACTGACGCTGCAAGAAACTTTCACACAAAATTAGTTTTGAACACCTGCGTTAGGAATGAGTGGGAGTCCGATTTGGAGGACGATGGAGGGTCTCAGCGGTCCACAAACACCAAAACCGTTTTTGGACCAATGACAAGTGAGAACACTTCAGATTATTTTCATTGAAATTTAAGCAGTAAATTCGTTAAATTTATACATATTTGATGCATCAAATTCTTTAAAAAATTTTTTTTTACATCAGATATTTGCCCCATCCTGGCATCAGCATACTGCGACACATTCTACGAAGGGCAGCGCTAAAGTGTGACAAGACAAGCAAAAAGAGAGAAGACGAGCAACACGGTTGACGTGCCGCCATTCATGTCAGTGCACAGTAACTGTTGCTAGGTAGCAGAAGGTTCAGTCTCACACAACCAGAATTTTTTTGCTGATGAAAACAAGTGTCCACCTTGGTTTAAGGAAAAACATGTTCTAAGCTGCGAGGAGGAGGCGAAGGCCGAGCGCCGGTAGAGGAGAGGAGCGGAGCGTCGACGTTTGATTGGAACCGTGAGGTTGAGCAGGAATGTTCAGGGCGGCGGTGTGTTTTAATAACGCTGGTGTCAGCTGACAGCGCAGAGAGGGGGGGGTCGGAGTGGGACATCACCTGAAGAAGACTGGCATAGTATATATACTGAGGATCGATAGGTGTAGAAAGACAGACGTATATTACAAGGAGGGTAAAATTTCTAGTCGTCTTTTGGATCATGGGTATCCACTAAAGTTCTTCGTGAAGAACCTGAGCAATTCTAGAATTTCAGATTTAACATTTTCGCGATACATTCAGGGGGACGTTTTTTTTCTTAATCTGTCTCCAAATACGGATCCGATTGAGACAGCTTCCGATGGCCTTTTTTCGCTCCGAGCAATATCCGATATAAAGTGCAAAATTAGATTGTATTTGCAAATTCCTGGAATAAATTGATTAATCTACGTGTGTAAAAAAGTCATTTAAAATACATTTTTTATAAAGGTGAAAAAATGTTTTTAAAAAAACCCTGGCTAACAAGGTTATTGTTAAACAGCAAAGAAGCACACTTCACTGCAGAAAGTATATACACGAGGCACCTCAAGTTTGGTTTTCAGTCGATGGAAAATAAAACTTTTTGTTTTTTTTTTTGTTCCAAGAATGAGACAAAAATCTGAGAAAGATCGGATACTGACTAAACAAAGGGTTTCTATGTGAAGTAACTAGAATGCCTTGAAACTCAAGGCTAAGTGCTGCTCCAGTGTTAATTCTACACGCCCGGGTCGATGTGAGGAAATGCTTGTATCAGTAAGGTGCATAGCTATTGGTTGCAAATGTTTTCTTTCTTCCTGTAAACGAGCGATAACACTTCAGGCACAGAAGATCTCATTGGCAAAGTGGAGACGTCTCTGAACGGATGTGACTCTCGAGACGTCGCACGGAAACGGTTACTAAGAGGCGTCCGGGGACGAGCGGCGAGGAGGAGAAGGACATGCAAGAACGAAGGTCGCTGCGCGTAAAGAGGGCGGCTACATTATGTCCAGTGATGGCGAGGTTTGCATATGATACCCATCAAAAATGTTGAAGCTTTGGTCATTTACTATCGACAAATACATCAGTCAGACAATTAGAAAATTAAAAAATAAAAGCCTACTAATATACACAACAACCAGGCAATGCTTCTCCATAAAACCAAGGCTCCACTCTCCCAGATTTGCTTAAACTTTTGACAACAGAGAAAATTAAATAATATGGCCTTTTTTTTTTTTTAAATTAACCCGTACAAAAAGCCAGTCCACACTGCTTCTCTCTCAGTAAAATCACATTCAGCAGTCGCTAAAAAAACAAACAAAAAAAGAAAAAAACAAAAAATTAACCATTCTCTGGCATAGTTTTCTGAAACACCCACAGGTACTGTGCAGGGTCTAAAGAGTAAAAGAAGAAAAGAAATCAAACCAGGACATCTTCCACTTTTCCATCTTAGAGGACACCAGATATACAGTATTAATCACTTACACACATACGTACGCACTCACCGATAGTCATATACATACATACATCAGAAAAATAAAAAAGTAGAAAAACAAAACATGAAATAAAAACAACAGAGGCGAGTAGTTTTTTTTTTTTTTTTTACCACAAACTCGGAGCACTAGTTTTTTTTTCCTTGATTCTGAACAAATACATATTCACATTTCTCTGTTATATACATCATGTTAAAACCGTGAAACCAATGTTACAAAAGAAACTTGTACCTGTTAAAATGTACTGAGGAAGGAGAGACTGTCGGTTCCATTGAATGGCTATTGCATAAAAAAAATTAAAAAGTAAAAGATGACATATGCACTGGTTGTATTTGGCATGTTTCTGATTTTCAGATTACAGGAGAAGTCGGGGGAGGTTCTGCAGAAACCAGGGGGGATTATGGGAAACCGTGTCCAGAGGAATGCCTGTTCCACACAGAAGAGCGAGGGTGGGGGAGGAGGTAATCGATACTGTACGTATGACATTAGAGCAGATGAGCAAGAGGAGGCAGAATCCTTCTGAAAATACATTCTTCCACTTTGTGCAGCTTCTGTCTCTTTGAAGTATTTTTATTTGAACCAATCAGAGGCGCAGGAGAGTCTGACTGTTTTTCATTCCAAGATCAATTTACAGGAAAATGACGACGACCGAGGAGCTCCTCGCCGACTTCGAGCTTGAGATTTTTTCAGTTTGTACCGCCTGAGACGGGCAAAATGAGTCTGATTTTACTTTGATCAGTACAGAAAAGACAGAATCTTGAAATGAGTTTGGAATAAAAAAAAAGTCTAAAAATGTAAAGTCTGGGATGGAAGAATAACAAATTTTGTTCTGAGGTACATCAGTGATGCTTCTTCTGGCTATCAATCAAACTGTGAAGATTGTGATGACAAATCAAACAAAAGACGACCAAAAGGTCATGTTAAAGAAATAAGAATTAAAAGCTTCCTTCTAAAAGTTTGGATTCAGGAAGATTTTAACATCCCGGGCCTCTGATTGGACGCTCGGTACATAAACACACAGAGCAGGTCAGCTGAGCACAAACTGGTTCTCACATCGTACGACACTGAAGCAGTTGGCGGTTGGAATGTTGACCTTGCATATTATCCCTATACGTCTGGGTAACATTGCATATGGTGAAGTATCCCTGTCGTTACAGTTAAACAGGAAAGCCCTATTCCTCTGAAGCGGCGTCTGACCAGATGTCACCCAACGACGTCTAATGCTTCCCGATACGAGCGTCAGGTCCACACCGAACGCTGAACCCTCTCCGCGGACTCCACTGCTGTCTACAAACGTTCCATGACAGGAGGAAGATACCAAAAAACAAACCAGGGAGGAGGATCTGCGAGGTATGAATTCAATCGATTCAATCTCACGTCGAGCTGGAGGGGCTAATTCGAAGGCGTCAGTGTCCTGTCTCGGCAGGGTTTTCCTGTCATTCCCTAAATTCCCGGTGAAGTGAGAACAGTCAGTTTTGTTAACAGGTTTGTTATCGCTGAGAGAGACAGTGTCTGACTGAGCAACAGTGGTAGACAGAAAACTGTGTGTTGCCAGTGGAGTGAAGTCTTCATCAGGGAACCAGAGGTGGAGGGAGAGGAGGGTTAAAACCCGCCCTAAAACAACACTGATGAACCAGGTCTGCAGGAGGTGAGGAAATTAAAATTTGAGAGGATATTAGGGTTCAAACCGCCCTGTTTTGATTTGATTTCATGACAGCTTTAAATTAATTACCCATCACATCTTTGTTAGGAACTTCTATGACTAAAGCTTCTATTTAAATGTCATTATATAGGAACAATATCCTAAAAACGTGTCATTAGCTGGGACAAGGAGCTTCGCGCCAGACGTCACGTGATCGCAGCAGAACGACACGCTTCAGGCGTGTTTTTCTTTTGTACAATGGTTACAAACACAATTACTGTCTGAACAGTTTTGCTTGAAAGTATTGTACATACATAAGAATAAAAAAAAGAGGAGAAAGCGAGAGAGAGGACGGCAAACTCGCTCCCTGGTTGCCACGAAGAGAAAGCGAAGCGATTAAACACTTTATTTTTTCCTTCTATTTTTAAAAATGTATTTAGATATATTTTTTTAAACAAACTGTGGCAGCTAATCGGACGCCGCAGGGGAGCGAGATCTAGCCGGGTTTTTTAAAAATCAGACGCTTCAAAATTTCTTTTCACATTTCAGGAGGTGGAACAAAACTTTTCCGATACTGCAACGCCGAAAGTGATCTCAAAATCCTTGAGTTGACGTTGTTAGAATTACAAAAAGAAAGGGAAAATTAGAAAGAGACTGGATCAAATCACCTTATATAACTTTTTTCTTCTACAGGAAAACAAGAGAAGAGTGAGCTCATCCCCAAGTCTTTGTCCTTCTGTACTGTACAATACTACCCGCCTGCATTGGTGCACATGGCAAACAACACTGATAGGCCGAGAGATAGATAGAAAAAGAGAGAGAGAGAGATAGAGAGAGAACCCGACAGGGCTCTGTATTCACAGCTGCTGAGGTGAAGGGTAAAATGTGATGGACAGACAGTTAAATAATCATAACAGTCTTTTCTTTATACTTGAAAAATAAAAATAATAAACCTCCTCCCGGGGGGAGAAAGACACGTTCCAAACTGAGCAGCATCCCATCTGTCTCCCATCCATCCATGCATCCATCCATTCAACCATCCATCCATTTTCTGGCTGTTGTCAAAGCTTGTTCTGATGATCGTTAAGATGACGACCACGATGATGATGACGGTGAGAGCAGATTTTTAAAACAAACAACCAAAATACAAACAAACGAACAAACAAAGAAATAAAAACAGAGTATGTCATAGAATAATATGTAGAGGAAGAAGAAGCAGAGTTTGGAAAAAACTCAAACTTCCACCAGGCACTGTAGCTGATAGAGACAGTCACAGAACCAGCTGATACTGAGCTTCTATCCCACAATGCCACAGAGGTCTGAAACCTTAACATTCCCACATCGCTGAGAGACAGGTAGAGGAAAACAAAATTAAAAGCCAGAGGTGCCACTGTGTGGGATACTCCCACACTTCAAAACAAAAAACAAAAACACCAAAAACGCTGAGCCCAGCTGTATGCTGAAACTCATGCTCCCAAAATGCAATGCTGCTGCTGCTCCTGCGATGGCCCGACAGGAAAAGTAATTAAAAAAAAAGAAAAAAGGGAGGCTGGCCCTGATTTGACAGTGACGACAACTTGGCAAATCTACAATGATGTTGCAGTTGTTTTCTTGGGTCAGGAAGTAGGTCACCAAGGAATGAGCAGCAAGACAACACTGCCGATAATAGGCTGAGGCAGACAGACAGGTTGTCAGACAGATTAGACAGGCAGGTTTAAATACACTGCTGCTCCTTCTGACTTCAGTCTTTCCTAAAAGTACTGGGCGGTTCAACAACCGGCCCTGAATCCCCCCACCCCACCCCAAATCTCCCTCCCCCGTTCCCATCCCGCGCAGAAGTGGTTCCACCGACAGCCAAACCTCTCCCAGCATTCTGTGGCCATCCGAACATCCATCCTTCCATCCAAAAAGGTGAGACAGAGACAGCAATGGGTCTGGTGCAGAGACCTCTGAGGAGGAGGCGTAGAAGTGAAGAAGTAGAGGAAGTAAAAAGAGCTGAGGGGGGGTGGGTGTCACTCGGTGAGCAGCTGCTGGAGGAGGCTCTTCTGCTGGGCCTGGTTGTTCTGGGCACCCTGGGGTCCGGGGCCTTTCTGGGAGGCTGCCGCTCCGATGGAGCCTTGGTTTAGGTAGGAGTCGCTGCCAACCAGGTTGACCGTACACTGGACGTCTGCAAACACTTGAACCTGCTGCACCTGCAGGCACAGAAGAAACACATCTTTACAGATCTGAGGGTTTCAAAACCCTGCAGGAAAAATATTCAAGTGCATGTTTGAGGCTGGCCTCAGAAAAAAACCCTTAAACGTAGCTGCGATCCAAGTATTGAATGAGAGCCCAGCGCCCTCTAGTGTGCAGATGATGTAACAACAACACTAGAAATTATCTCAAAGTAAAAACTTCTTTTACATCCATTTCTAATCCTTTCATATTTTTACAGGGAGTACACAATCTGTCATGTGTTCCTGATGAAGGGTTTACCAATGCTATTAAATGTGAAATTGGGCTTTAATTGCTTTTCAAGACAAACCTATGGAAAAAGAAAATAAATCTTGTTGTGTAAGAAACAAAAACCTGTCTTGAAATAAACAGTTCAGTCATTTGACTTAAAACAAAACTCGTGACTCCCATCATCCAGTCGTGACAATGAACGCCCGGCATCACAAACCTGCTGGTCGCTGCACACGGAGCCCACATTGCTGAGGTTACTGTTGGTCATGCTAGCTGGCTGCCCCATGGGAGGTAATGAGCCGACGCCACCTGAGCCTCCGGCCATGGAGACGGTGATGCTCATGTTGTTGTACACCCCCTGCTGGCCGAAGGCCTGCCCTGCACTCTGTCCCGGCTGACTGAACAGGCTGCACAGAAACAACAGAGAGCGCGTGATGTCGATATGGTAAATGTACTCAAACCAGACGTGCTGGTGATGAAATCTAACGCTGCCTAGTGTCCTGACCTGTTGCTGCTCACGCCTGTTTGTTGCCAGCTCTTCATGTCTGGTGACTGGTAGCCAGGAGGCGGAGCTTGCTGCAGCAGGGGACTCTGGGGGTTGGTGTTTTGAGGTGACAACAACGGGCTGGTTGGGCTCATCTCAGGAGGGAAAGATGTCTCTTGCTGAACCATAGCTTTAAAAATGAAATCAAAAAACAATTTACATATAACAAATAGCATGATAACAGAGGAACAAGGAACCTGCTAATTTTTGGTTATTTCTAGTAAAACTTCTATGCATCTGTAGTTTTTCTTCAATAGAATTGTTGTCTTCAGCTGTAACTGGGGTGAATCTGATTCCCCTGAACTCACCAGAACCTCCAAACTGCTGGAACAGGCCCTGCTGCAACGAGGAGTTGACGGTGCTGCTGAACTGGGCCTGAACGCCGCTCATTAGCGTCTGGTTATTCAGGGGAACTCTGACGGACAGTTTGTTGTCCAGAGGGCTCCCACTCATGGGGCTGAAGTGACTTGGTGAGGTAGGGGGTTTCCCCGTCATCGGATTGAACCCTGACGGGAAGCTGAACTGCTGTTGCTGCTGAGGTGTTGTCGGGGGACCTTTAGGGACCCTGGCGGTTCCAACGGGTCCAGATGGAGTACCTGCCATGTTTTGTCTCATCAGCATGACCTTCTGTTGGAAAAGTTGGCGCTGGCGGTGCTGGATGCTGTAGATTTCTCTCTGACGCTGGGCTAACATCTGGGCATTCAGTGGAGGCTGCTGAACAGAAACATGACACACAACATAAACATCAGCCTTTATCAGATCAGTCATCATTTCTGATAACCCTTCTTCTCACTATTTACTCCATTTTAGTCACTAACAGTTGCTGAATATGCTCCCAAACAAAGTTTATATTTTTGCATCTGTAAACTGATAGTATCAGCATCAAAACTGAATCCTGTGAAGTTAAAAAAAAGCTGGAATCATCAGATGTAAAGACGCTGACAGCAAAGAGCTGATAATTATCTCTGGGTTCAACACCAGGAGCAGCTCCAGACGGAGCTACTGAATGCACTTAGTGCAAAAATATTGATTAGAGCGGCTGGTAAAAGTGTGTATTTAAACAAAGAAGTTGTATCTGTGCAAAAAGATTATTTGGTCGTCTATCAGCCCACGTCGAAAACAGCAGTGGGTGGTCAGGGTCAGCCCCGCATCATTTGCTGCTAGCGTGACTCACTTGTGAGGGCATCTGAGGTTGTTGAACCCCCTGACGAATACCGACGTTCACATGCTGCGCTCCTCCTGCAAAGGGGGGATTCATGCCTGTCATCCTGTTCTGGAGCTGAGCCTGGCAGAGGGTCAAAAAAAAAAAAAAAGTGAAGTCTAGCAGGTACAGGAGGAGAAAAAGAGTTTATTTAAAAGCATTTCAACCACAGGTAATCAGCAGATTCATGGTGATTAAAGCAGGATTAACAGTCGTTGCTTAGCATTACACCATCTGATTAAAAGTGTGATTAGTAAACACGGACAGGAAGTGTGAGAGGAACTCAAAATGTGTTTCCATCTTGTAGAATTGGCATTTTTTTTCCACTTCAGACGCAACAGTGTGAGTGACTTGAGTACACACTTGTGATATGTGTGACAAAGTGTTTATAAAATTATCACTGGTTGGAACATCTTCCACCCAAAGTGGAGGTGAAACCCTGTGTGTCCTCACCTGCTGTGGGCCCTGCAACCTCTGCTGCAGCTGCAGGCGTAGCTGATTGGGCGACAGCCTGAGCTGAGTGGCCATTCCCTGTGGTCGCGTCATGCCCGGCCTCAGACCCACACCCGTCGTCCCACCGGGATATGCCCCCCGGGGGGCTCCGAAACCCAGACCCTGTTGTCCCACCGTCGCCAGCTCTTGAGGGAACTGGGTTTGGGAAACGGGTGTAAATTGGGATGGGTAGGTAGGAGGTTTAGGGTCCAGGGAAGCTGGGGTGGAAGTGGGTTGTTGAGACGGAAACGTTTGGGCCAAAGGGTCAAAACAGCCACCCTGGAAAAAGGAAGAAAAAAATAAACACCCCAAAAAAATGCAAGGTTGAATTTTGTATTTATTTAAAAAAAAAAAAAAAAAAAAATGATTTGCACCATGTTACATTTATAATTTCACAGATACCCACTGACATCTGACGTGAACTGAAATTGTCCACAGTAACAAAACGAAGAAAAAGAGAGCCACTTTGATCAGACAGCATTCTCGAGATAAAACATTATGGGAAAAATGTGGAATTCGAATGGAGTCATAAATTACAGGTAAAACAAAAACCTCCTGAACTTGTAAGGAGTTTGGGCTCAAATCAGTTCACACACTTTTACACTTACCTGAACCAGTTTGTCTATGCCCAGGGCTTTATCCAACTCTGCCAACTCGCTCTCGTCTGTCCCGCTGAGGAAGGAGACGAGCTGCTCTAGGAGAGCCTTCTCATCGTTTCGGCCTTCGGGAGTGGTCGGAGGGCCGAGCACCTCGTCCAGGGTGCAGGGCACACACTGCCTGCTCATAGCAACACAGGTTCATACACACATTAATGTTAGAGGCTCAAATCAACATCAGAATAGATTACCATAGCCAAAACTTCTCTTTCAGTCTAAAATGAGCTTTTTCTTCCTATTTCTACAGTTGGATGATTTTGGAATGATTTATTAGCTGTTGGACACGCACCAGGCTGCAGTGACCTTTAGTGCTTTGAGTGTGAAATTTCACTGTGCTCACTGATGATTTGATTAAAAATAGTAGCCCCACAAACAAGATTTATGGCATCAGAAATTGGTGGTGAAACACGAAGACTGCATTACGCATATATAGCTAATACTCTGTCCAGAAGTCCTATATAACACTTATATTCTGGAATTAAGATAGGAGAACAAATAGGTGCCATCTTAAGTCTTATGATACGGTTTTCATCCTTTGTGTTCAGATAAAATCATGTCAGACACAGAGGAGAGAGATTTTAATATCTGCCTTAATACATATTTGTAGAGGATCTGTAAGTGTCAGTCGTAGTACTAACTCTTGAGGCGATGCCAAGGGAGCTTGTAAAGGAGTTCCAAGACCATCAAAGGACAAGGTGTCAGACAGCGCCAGAGGCTGGAACTGAGAGTCTCCAACATCCATCTTGGTTAAGCCTGAAACAGATTATGAGACCATTTTCAACGATATTTCTAACACATTTTTCAATGTTTATCTGCGACATGCATTCCGGTTCTCATGTACCAGTGCTTGAACTGAACAGGTTGATAACTTCTTCCTCTGGAAAGGGACTGTCTTCTTTGGAGGACTGGAACGGGTCTCCCTGTCCTTGCGTTTGCGTCTGGCTTGGAGTGGGGGGACTGCAGAAGTCAAACGATGACTGACTCTGGAGGCTGCAACCAGCGGGTGGACCGACATCGTTGAGGCCTGGGAAACCAACACAGGCAGGAAAAAATAAGGCAAAAAGTCACAAGTACTGAAACATTGTCTTGATTAGACTGTTCTATAAATATTACATGTAAAAAATATTTTAATTCCAAGTCTGGTTTGCTGGTTCTGCAATACCTCTTATTGCCACGAGGGGGATACAGACTAACATTCTGAATACTACTACTACTGTCCCCTTACTATTCTTTTGTCTAGTTTCTCCACATGCAAAGCTGAACTGACCTCTGTTTGGGGTGCCAGGAGGTTCTCTCTTCACATTTACATTGCGGGGAATGCTGGACTCGCTGGGCTGCAGCTGAGGAGGTGACTGCAATTTTAGCTGGGGGGCAGGAGAGTGGAGCTGGGGTGATGGTGATTGCAAATGGGGAAGGGACTGGGGTTGGGACAGGGGGGACTGGATCTGAGGAACGGGGGATTGGAGCTGAGCTGGGGGTTGGGGGCCTGGAGACTGGAGCTGGAGGCCTCCGCCAGGGGTTGTTGAATCCTCACTGCCCTGTTTGGCTCCGCTCGGGCCTCTCAGGCCAGGCAGCAGCTGAGTGAGAGGGTCCATGTCAACAGGACCCCCAGACATCTGAGGACGAGAAAAGGAGAGAAGAGCATAAATAAATTAAAAGGAGGGTGAAGATGAAGACGATGCGGGTGCCAGGACAGGAAGGCAGAACAAATGTTGCAACAATGGCATGAAAGGATGAAGAATTAAAGAATAATAAGTGAAGGGGGGGGTATCAGAGTATCAGTGACAGAGAGATGGGGAAAGACAAAAGGTGAAAGGCCAGTGAGCTTCAAAGGCTGCAGCTGGTAGCTGAACGTACAGAGGAGACAAAGTCCAAGAAAATAAACTTTCACCGTGATTTATGACTGGCATGCCAATAGGAGAGCAAAGTTCTATGGAAGAAAATAGCAATTAATAGTGACATAATGTTTCCAACAGGCTCTGTGTGCACAACAGCAGCAGCAGTGTGTCGACTGCTACTCCTAAAAGAGGAGGAACGGTCGACGATCAGGTCGTCCCTGGTGTGGCCGGTCTAGTTTAAGCCCATCGCTGCTGCATCAGATCTCCCTGACGTCTGCAGCAGCCCCAGGAAAAGCGTAGCCTCCGTGCATCCATTAGGGTTCACCGGGGATAAGGAGGGTCTTTGAATGGATACTGTGAGTTATGTATTGGGTTGTGACGACAACTGTACCGTGGAGTCTTGGCTGTCCCTGCGGCTGTCTCGGCGGTTCTCTCTGATGGGACTCGATTTGGGGCTGACGCAGGCGGAGCTGCTTGAGATGCCTGCAGATTTGGATGCACCTCTAGTGGTAGCAGTGGACCCCGTGCAGGCCACCCCCTCCGTGCTGGCTCTCTTCTCCACCTTTATCCTAACCGTCTGCAGGCTGAGAGCAGATGGAGGAGGTAGGTCCCCCAAGTCCTGCAAATCCCCCCAAAAACATTTTAATTAATAACCATAAAACAAAATGCCATTAATGACCAATCATGCACCTTTTACAGGTTGTTTGATAATTCGATAATTACTACCACTGTTAACTTTTTAGTTCAAATACACAAATATGTACAAATGCAGATTGAAAACAAACCTTCCAACCTTGGGGAAATATTTGCAGTAGCACAACAGTTCAGATGCCAAACACAAGGCTGTTGACCAACTAACCCGCATTTCAAGTTATTCAACTTGAAGAAAATGTGTCGATATGAAACAATCATGCATTCATGAGAAGAACTTTCAATAACAAGATTAATATTTGAGAACAGAATGTTGTCTGTGAGCACGTGTGAACAGCCTGATGCCGGCAGCACACCGTCTTGTTTCTAGTCACCTTTTCATCGGTGTCCAGGAGGAATCGGAGGAGCTGGTGGTCCTGTGGCTCTCTGGACTTGGGAGCTGCTGTGGTCAGTGCCGGGCTGGCAGGCGGCTCCTTCTTAATCTCCACTTGGTTTTTGTTGATCGCTTCCTCGACGGTGGTGGAGGAGTCATTGGGACTGGTGTCCTGAAGCAATCGGTGGAGGATCTTGTGTCGTTCTGTCAGAGTACTGTGGGATGCAGGGCACTGAGGAACAGGGGGAGGGTTGGGAGGATGAGGTGACGGGGTGCAGTGGATGCTGCTACTGCTGTTGTTGTTAGGTTCGGCTCCGGTGCCATTGCTATCCAGGAGCTGATTGGGTCTGGTGTTACTCATCTGAGAGGCAGAAGGAAGGGGGGCGTTAACAGAGTCCTCCGCCGTTCCTTCTCCTCCATCCGTTGGTTTTGCCGATGCGGGGCGAGTAGAGGAGCTGGTGGGTATACTGGCTTGTCTCTGAGGGACAGGAGAGGACAAGGAGAACGACGCTGCTGACCCACCAGTGGTGCCACTACTGCTATCGCCGCCTGACGGCTGCCTGCTGAGGGTGCCTCCACCGCTCGGTGCTCCGGTTGGGGAATGGAGGCCCGTTGCAGAGGGAGAGAAGGGATTCCCCGGTACCCGAGGGCTTCCCCCTAATCCAGGACTGGCCTGTGGCATTCTGGGTGACATAAAAGAGGTAGTGGTGGCTGTGAGTGGGCTGCTCAAAGGAGAAGGGCTGGTGACCTGCGGGGGACAGGTCCGGTTGGACTTCAGGTAGCCTGCGGGTGTGGCTGAGTTATTTCCGTGGGACGAGGCGTTGCTGTTGTTTGGGTGGAGGCCCGAGGAGGCCAGGCCTGAGCCTTGGGTCCAGTTGCTGCCGGGAGGAAGGGAAGGAGAGCGGGAGGGAGTCTGGGCAAGGCTGCCAAGGTTCGATGGAAGGCTGGGGTGAGTGTTTTCCTGAGAGCTAGCAGTGTTGTGTTCCCTGTGAAAGGCGGAAAACATAAGATAGATGTAGCCCCAGGAGAACACACAATGTACATTCTGCCAGATATAAAGGGCTCACTGTGTGCATACATACAGTACTGAGAACAAGCTTCTGGTTTCTTTGTTTTTGTGTTTCTCATGCAAAACTATGTTGAATTTTTAAGTTTAACAACTATTAACCTGAGTAAACGCAAAAAACCCCCAAGTTTTACAGGATCTCTTTTATTTAACTTGATAAAAACTTTTAACCTGTACCCGAAACATTACAGTAACGACGTTCTGGTCCCCCTGTACTTAGTGGCACGTTCTGCAACTACAGCAACTAGTCACTGGAGATCAGTCTCTGATGTCACAAAGGTGGACTTTTCACTCACTCTCTGCTGTAAAACTGCTTTAATGTGGTCACAACACAGCTCCGGAACCCTCCTTCCAGTTCCCACCACAGGTCTAGACGTTGTCTAGGCCACTCCTAAACCTTTATTGTCTTCTCCTTTTCAGAGGAGGACTTACTCTTGTGTTCGGGATCACTGGGACATTCTTAGAATTTTCTGGTAGAGAGCAGATTTAAAGTTTATGTCTGGACGTGCTGGCCCCCGAAGCAGCAAAGCATCGCCACCTCAATGCTTGTCGGGAGCTGTCATGTGGAGTACTTACCACTCTTTAACTTCTCCTTCTTATCAACAGAGGACCACTGCAGCAATAACATTAACTACCTGCTCCTGCACCATTATTTCAAGATGAAATCTTTTTTCACATGATTTGGTTTTATCCACTGAGTTTGACAAAAAGTTCTGCATGGAAAGGAAGGCAGCAGTATTTTCAAAAGTTAAAATACACCTCACTACTTAACAATTTACTTCTATGATGACCACCATGCCAAGTTTCCAGGGTACACTGCTCCTAAAATCACAGCCAACAAGATTTCATTCAATGGAAAAGAAAGCAAGTGTTTTTGAATAAGTCACTCATTGAGTCTTGGAGGAAAACACAGGACACATCTGCCGTTATCTTTCCACCGCGACGCTGCAGCGACATTGAAGTAAATGTTTTTCAAAAAGGAACCGACTGCAATGTTATTAAGAAGCAGCATCTTGATGCAACACCTTTCTGTAGCGCTTAACTAAACTTTTGTTTTTTACTATATTTGCTGCGCCGATAAATAACTGTTTACCTACAGAATGCATCACAGACTACCTGTCAATAGTGTGGATGCCCATAATGAAGGGCTGTACGTCAGGGTTGGGGGGGCAGCAGAACTTGCAGCGGGTCTGAGCACTGAGCGTGGTGCCATCACTTAATGTGAAATGGTACAGTGGGCTGATAGCGCTGCCGTGGGTCATCACTGCTGACACACACACACACACACACACACACACACACCACACACACACACACACACACACAAGAGCAGAAACAAAAACAGGGTTTAGACTTTGATATCATTTTGTGTTTGTTTTGAGTTTCTGTATTCTGGTTTCAACAGTGCCAACTTTCCCAAAAGTCCTAGTAACACATTTGCATAAAGCATGTTAACTATTTATTTGGCTACTGACCCTCATGTAGCAGCTTCTTGGCGTGGGAGGGCTCTTTGCCCTGCGGCTGAAAGAAAGCATAAATGCATTTCCTGACCAGGTCCTCCCAGCCAGGCCGGCCCGTTGCTCGCAAAGCACTCGTTTCTATGGAGATGATCTTCCCTGGAGAAGAGCACACACACAAAGAACATCGGTTTACATACATTTCAATATTTGCAGTAGTTTTCACAAATTCAGGGGTCACAATGTGACCCCCCAAATTCTGAGGGAAAAAAAAAAATCAGATTATATTTTCTAACAATTTCTAAAATGCCATGTAATTCCTTACTTATTGGTTATTTTTTTGTGGTTACAGTCCTGAAGTAAAATACTTCATTTTTTTAACATAAAATTAATGGTGATAAAAGTATACGTTCCTGTCATAAAACCCAACTGCTCAGGAATATGATCAGTTTTTCTGCCTGTAATGATGCACAGCGCGCCTTCAAAAATAGCATCCTGTTCTAGGAATTCGGTTACTTTTGGGAGCCCCTGACTATGATATTACACTCGTGTGCGTGTATGTGTGTGTGCGTGTGTGTGTGCACGCGCGCTACCTGTTGGGTCCTGTCTCGTGATGAAGGACTCAGTGCTGAAAGGCTGGGTACGAGGTATCCGACAGGCAATACAAATCAGGCAGCTCTGCAGGTCTGAGGAGGGAAAGTGGTCAGATTTTAAAAACGTGTGTGTGTGTGTGTGTGTGTGTATGGTTCTGTAAACCAAAGATAACAAATGCACCTTATGATCAATATATCATGGAGGAATTTCCTTCCTTTTCAACCTTAATTGTCACTCCTCTGTAATTTAATGGTTTTAGTACCACAAACGTCTTTTGGTCTCTGACTCAAATACGGTGATCAGTTCAGCACCACCAGAGACTGAATGTAACTATGCAGCAAGTACTGATGGCAGAGCCTGGCCCGCACAGAGTTCAGCACCACCCACACATCTTTTACACAGCTTGATGACGGAGAGATCCATGTATTTCTGACAGGGGAGGCCACTCCTCATTGTGTCTTTGTTCATACCTTCTCCTTCCTCCTGCACGCTCCGTGGTTGGGACACGGTGAAACACTGCATGATCTCATACTGTTGTCGGGCCTCTGGATTTTCTGAGTCCAACTCATCTGGTGGCCTCTTCAGCATACGGCAGTTAAAGGTGTGGCTGTTCCGTCGGCCAGGTTCCTGCGGCCACGGCACACCGTTCACTAGGCCAAGGGAAAAGGAACAAGCTTCAACATTGACAAGTAAGACCACAATCAATATAACCTGTCTCTACGAAGCTGTAGTCATAGCAAAAAAGGAAATGCTTCACTCATGCTCTGCTCTCTAGTTTAAAATATTCATTTAAATTTCCATTTAAATGAATATTTCCCCCCCATTTAAAAGTCCCGCCTCACTTACCCAAGCTTTTGGGCAGCAGATTGCGAACAAATTCATTGTGGTCTCCCACATGCAGGATGCTGTAGACACTTGAAGTCATCAGCTCCTCCTGCTTGTATCCAAGGTAACTCGTCACGTTCTCAGAAACGAAGACGATGCGGCCCTCCCGGTTTACGACGAAGAAAAACCCGTCGAGGGCCTGGACGGGCAGGAGGAGGTGGAGGAAACATTAAATCAGATTGTGTGTGAGATGAGCTGCAGTAAAACTCAACAATGTGGCGGATGCTTTATGTGAGGAACTGTGTCAGTTGCTCACCTCTAGCAGCATGGGCCCCAGGGCCTCTTTTTCCATCAGCCCCTGGCTACTGGAGGAGATGTCACTCTTCTGCACCTCATCATCCGGAGACAGAAGATCTGCTTTCTCTATTCGGAAAATACAAAATAAAACAGAATGAGGAGTTTTCCAAGTCAGCCCACACACCTCATGGTGACATACTAGGAAGGTGTGACCTGACAGATCGGTTATTGATTCCATGCTGGGTCTGTTTTGAAGATCAATACAAACGTTTCCTAAAAGCAATACTGAAACCAATACTTCAGAAATAAATGTCTTAATGTGGATTTTTATGACTGATTTCTCTCACCCTGTTCACGCCGTTTCATTTGCTGGATTTGGTCCACAGTGCTCTTGAGAATGTGGCACTTGTCGGGCTTCACATTGAGACTGGCAATGTCCCCCATGTTGGACGACAGCAGCTCAGCCAGCTCCTCGATGTAACGGCACTCCAGCTCCCGTCTCCGCTTGTCCAGACTGCAGGAAAAAAATGTAAAAATTCAAAATGTTAGGGACACAAAAAAAAAGTTTCCCTAATTTTGATTGATCTGGTTTTAATTTTTTTAAACTTTATTTTTACTGCATCTGGCAATTTACATTGTAATATCAGATAATAAGATAATGAATGATTTACAATGTAAGACGGAAAGAAAGTAATTCTTCACAGCTGAGTAGCTGGAAGAATTAAACAGACAATTAAATGGCAATTAGGATAATTGATGAATAATTTTGTCTGAATCTTTTTCTGCCATTAAAACATCACAACAAATTGATCACAATGAACAGAAGTTACATTGCTGTGTACAACTGGCGCTTTCTCAGATGTTAATGTGTAATACTGGTTATTATCTGGAATGGATTAGCAAGAAGACATTTTAGAGGCTGCATGAAAAACATTTAATTAACCAGAACGTCACAAAATGCAAAGATCCCAGATTATTTAATGTAAATGAAGACAAGTACTTTATAATTTAAAAGCTTTTCGAATTAATTCAGGTAAACATAATGCATAACATAAATGCATTTTCATTGGAAAATATGCAACAGGGAAAGCTTTCCAAATAAAAAAGGAATTAGCTTTTATAAAAGTTTGACTTGTCTGTATGAATCCATCAGAGGAAATAGAGTTATAACAAACTTTAATAACTGCTGCTTGAAACAAGAATCTCGTTTACTTTGTAATTTATGATTGCTTATCTGTAATTAGATTTGTTTTAATACAAATAATAGAATTTTAATTGCCTTTGATAACGACAGAAATGCTGGCTCTGGCATTGGGTACATTCACCAAACTGATACCAAACCTCACGTAACCTAAAAAGATTTATTTTCCATGGAAATAATCATTACAAATAGGAGGATGACTGTTTAACCTAAAGCAAATTGGAAGTTAGTTTTTCCCTTTACAGATAAACTTAATGAAAAATCAATCGCCAGTCATGAGCACACACTAAATGTCAGATTTTTGACATTGTGTTTTAGATCAATCAGTGGTTTCATTAAAGACTAAAAAAAGCTAAATTAATTTATTATCAAAAACAGACAGGTTAAAGGTTTCCACAGTAATATAATCCTTTACTTTGCAATACGTAAAAATGGACTTTGCCATGCATTAGAATGTTGAACGCTGATTCAAAAAACATGTTTCAAGAACAACTGAAATCCGTCTTTAACGCCTGTCTCAAAACAGTCTCAATATTATTCTCCTGCTTCAACCGAGTGAGTTACAGTAAGGTATGTGGTAAACAAGGAAAAGGCAGTGAGTGTATATGTAGGTATGTGTGTGTGAAACGACAACAGCAAAAGTAGGTCAGCGCATTGGCCAGCCAGAACACACAGGCGTGGTGACCGAGGGAGGGGTGAGGAGGGGAGGAAGCACGCTGCTGTGTGAATGTGCAGGTCAGTGGCTCCGCCGAGCTGCTGTAGAAATGCTATAGCTGGGCTGTTACATCAGCTTACATCAGCTATTGTGCCTTATAGACGCACACACAGTATCCACACAATATTTGTCCCTTCTCCCTTACATGACCTACCCCACCCTGACCTAAAGCTACCTCTGAGCTTAAACTTAAAGCAGAGTCTAAACTGCTATTCAAGTCTCTTTTTCTGCTTCTGTGACCAACAGATAAACAAGATTTCACACTCAAGATGTATTCAAAGACCTCCCAGCATCTCCACTCTGCTCCAAGTACAAGTGAGCGATTTGCCTTTGTGAGAGAGTTCCTCAACCACACATCTCTGCCGCGTTGTTATGTAACCCTTGTATTGTGACGAGGATGTAAGTGGTGATTTTTGAGGCCAAATTATTGTGAAGAATAAAAGAAATGAGAAGCAATGTGACAAACTGGGAATATATAAAGAAGAATAAAAATCAATTTTATTTATATATACAGTAGTTTTAAACCATTTTTAAAAGTAATTTAATGTCTGCTGAACTTTTAGCGCAGCTTAATTTGTTGAAATATATCATTGATTTGTTTTCTAACAGGTCAAAAACATTTTTAACTAGAACCAATTCAGTCAGACTGCAATATCCTGCGACACCCCTGATTTAAAAATTTTACCCTGACCCACTTGCATAGGTCAAAGATCAAAGCTAGTGCTCTGACCTACTGTCATTGATCAAAACACTAGCTTTGATCTATGGTCTTACACTGGACTTTTCCCTCATCTTTTTATCTTATCCTGTTCCTGAGTGTACAAAAGTTGAAATTTGACCTCGACCTACTTTTCTCAAGGTCAAGGTCATCATCTAATTTTCATCCCCTTTGCCGCCAAAGTAATGTGCTTTTTGCTTTATATTTCTATCTGCAATGGTTGGGAAGATATTTGGTAAACTAACAGATGGACGGACGAACGAGCACACGAACACTGACAATTATAATACATCACTGCTTCGAAGCGGGATGTAAAAAACATCCGTAGCGACGCTTACCACTAATACTCAATATATGTGAATCAAGGATGACATAAAAAAGAATAAAGAAACATTTCTTCACATCTGGGAAACAAGTGAATCTTTGTTCTTTTTCCAGCAAGGATGATTTTTTTAATCACTAAAGAATTTGTTTTGTTTTTTCAGATCTGTTTCACGGCTAACAACAAATAATCTGATAATTAACAGCCAACATTATGATCATCTGCACACACAATTTTTTTACACTGCATTATTGATCCAAAATACCATGACATACTCTGGGTTGATCAATATAAATGGATTTCTTCACCTTTCCACCCACTTAACATAAATCATTGAGGACTCTTATAATCTGACCTTGTAGTATAATGCCCGTGATGTCAATAACACAATATAACTGGGCGTTTACCTTTGCCCTGATGTGTCGCATGGCGAGCCCTTCCTCTTGCGTGACTCTGGCGCGGCAGGGTCCAGGGGGTTTTCCCCGACTGCACTCATTTTCAGCTTCAACTGACCTGCAGAGGGGAAACACACGGGAAAGCAAAGGTAAGCTTTAATGTATGGCCGGGATACAGCGGTGCCAGGAACATTCACTCTCAGATGGTTTAAACCCAGTGCTAACCTGACAGCACCATAGCAGCAACAGCAGAACGCTTTAGATTCTATGTCATGTGTTATTCATGACTGACATTGAAAATCACACTAAAAGATTTGTCCACAACTACAGACACATGCCTTTATTGGTAAACCACATCTCTGTGATTCTGTTTCTGCTGTCTTTCCCACACGAACACAAGCATTTTAAGGCCAACCATCATCAGTTTAATAGAACTGAAAGGAGATACAAATATTTTAATTCTACTTTGAATGCAGATGAAAGCAGCAACACCCATCAAATTCTGGCACAAGGACAACACCACCAGCAGTTTCAAGGCTTCACATAGCATCTCTAAAAACACTTGAATCTGTGATAACAATACTGTTGATTGCATTACACTGGAAAACCTCGGCTAATAATTTCTCTTGTGCGTTTCTGACATTCCTCTTCAGTCTCCCTTAATAGGCTTGAGCCTGTTCTTCATCTGCAGAACGTACAGCTTGCATCCCTTGTGCTGCATCAGTGGGGTAACCATAGCAACAGGAAACGCTGCAACGTTTGATGAAGCACATCGTGTATAGAGGTTCCTGAACAAGCTGTTAAGCCAAATCATCAAGTTAATTCCCTTTCAGCGGTATCAGGAATTTAATTTAAGAACAGACTCAAAGCTACACAAATATGAGCAAGAAATTAATTTCTGTCGTGTTTGCGAAGCTGAGAGACAGATGGGTTTTTATTAAAGCTTTACTAACCTAGATGTTTTCTCTGTAGACAAAACAACAAATTCTGAAAAGAACTCCAGAAACACTACTTTATAACCAGCATGTGACAATGTCCATATGACTTTCAATGTGTTTACACTTAAACTACCGACACAAAATGTTTTAAATTTATGAAAACCCCAGTTTAAAAAAAAACCAACAACCCAGTATTGTCGCAATCCAGAGTGCAGCCACATGGCCTTGCTGCTCACATGATGCTAATTCTTTCTGACAAACCTTGTTTACGTTTCACCTCAAAACACCCCTCTCCTCCTTGGCCCTCCGTGTGCTGCTGAAACGCAGCATCTAAAAAAGATCCATCAGCCTCAGTGAGAAATGAGACCACTGCAGCACATGAGCACTCAACGGAAATACAAATTAGCCTGGTTTCTAAAAGCTTGGGAGAAGCAGGTGCTGTACAGCTGAAATGTTTAAATAAGTCAATTTATTATGCAAGAAGCGACGGGTGGAAACAAGATCTCTTTGACAAATAACATGCATCACAAATTATGAGACATGACCAGGGTTTATCGGTGTGTGTGTATCAAGGCCATGTACAATACGATGTCAACTACAGGGATGAGTACATTACTGTCACCTCATCTTTTTCTGTGTGATTTTCATAATATGAAAAATCACACTTTTTCAGGTCTCTACATAGACATAGTGGTCCTTCCTAACCCGACCAACTCCTAGAATCTGGTAAACAAACGCTTCCTGCATCAACAGATATTTGGAGTTTTAGGAATTCATGGCCCGGACCGGATCAAAACGAATGGAATTTGATAGAATACTGTTTGTGACATAATTTTCATTTTGTGACGTAATTTACGTAACAGACTGCGCTCTGTGATTGACAATATTGATTGGTTGACATACCCAAGGGCGTGGCAATCCCCGAAAGGAGTAGTTCGTTCAGGCTACGGTAGCATTGTGTGGTAATGTCCTAGATCAGAGCTACACACTAACAAGCTGTTGGACTCAGTTAGCATTTGGCTAACCAGTTAGAGGTCCACTTCAGTCATGTGTGTGAGCGTCTGTGCGCGCACACGCTTGTGGTTCATGATCAGGCTATGGTAGCGGTGTGTGGTAATAATCTGGATCAGAGCTACACACTGAAAGTTCCTCATAAGCTGTTGAATTAAGATAGCATTTGGCTAACTAGCTAGCAGTTGGTGCATGTGTGTCCATCCGAGGCTATCCCCAACATCACGGCGAACACATAACCAGTCACACATTAATTACTAATTCAGAAAAATTGTCTGTTTTTTGGTGAATTAAAGCAGCTATAGCTCTTCTAAGCGATCGGAGAGCTGCATGTATCCACACATACATGCACACACACATGCACACAGCCATGCGAGCGCACGAGAATACAAGAGAAAAACTTGGTCTTACCGGTAAAATCCCATCCTTTTCAGAAAACACAGTGTAATTATCTCACTGGCCGGTCTGATCATGTTTACACAATGAGCAACGAGTCTTTGTTCAGCAAAGAGTGAGGAAGTAGGTCCATGCTTAGCGCCGAAAAATCAACTGTTTCGTGAAAAACAACAGTGCAAAACACGAGAAGAATCAGAGCGAAATATGTCGCGGTGAAGTTAGTGAAAATTAAAAAAGTTGCAGACAGTGGTGATCGATCGATCCGTAATGCAGGCGCGTTCCAGTGGCCAAGTAAACAAACGCACGTGAACGCGCTGGGGAGGGCAGTGTTGATTGGTCAGCTGGGGGGGGGGGGCAGGGAAGGCTCAGAGGCGGTAGGGAGGAGGAGAGACGGAGTTGAGAGCTACGCCCCATGCAGGTCCTAAACAGCTTCTGTCCCATTTAGGTATGAACTACACCAACCTAAAGGTTTACGGCAGATCTTCACTTAATCTGCTGGAAGTTACAAGGTGGAGATTCCATGGATCTGAACTGCTTGATCACTACATCCCACAGAAACCGGACAGTGCTACCATTGGACAGAGATCTGTGGGATGTGGAGGCCAAGCCAGCACCTTGAACTTGTTGTTGTTGTGTGACACCGCCCGCGACCTGCACTTTGTCCAGCTGAAGAGATGTTGTCACTCAACCGAGTGACAACAGCGCTGCATTCACTAATCAGCAGCTAAAGTACAGTGAAATCCCCCACACTCGCTCAGCTTAGTTTCCACTCCCTGAGATAGGAGAAATAATCTTTAATGATGTTTAGAATTCTGGATTCAGATGATCTGGATACCACCACACTCTAATAGATTGCTAAATCAACCTATTTATATCCTTTTAATTTAATTCTGCTGAACTGTAACACGATATTAGCTTTTGTAAAAATACACCAAATCTTTACCATCAGTCACAAAGACTCGTGGTCTTTGCATGGTGAAGTTCACGAAGTGTCAGACTGATCTTGGATCTTAATAGGAGTGAACAGGTTAGCAAACACCAACTTGATGCTATTGTTGTATATATGCTGTATATATATACCATCACAATTATATACATAACTGTGATGGTCCGTACATCTCCCTCCAGACTGATCCAAAAAATATAAAATAAAAACCGATCAGTCACAACGGTAAACTCACTGGCATATGATCATCTCTTCTACATGAACGCTCCCCTGAGAAAACCTGGGTCTTGCCACTTGAGTGGATGCTACTTTGAGCACCCAAACCTCCCCCATGGCAAAAACATTCCCTGATGTCAGGTAGGGGAGTAATGGATGAGAATTACAGCGAGAGAGGTAGAGGAGGGAGGATTTCAGAGTAGATGAGAGAGGAGATGGAAAGAGCCAGAGTGACACAAACACACATTCATTATCCTTATTAGTCCACCTAATGTATATACAAGCTTCCACTCCATTTTCATTATTTAGGCTTCTTTGAGAACACAAATCATTTTGGATACGAACAAGAAGCAGAGAGTGGTTTCCTAAAGGATTACTGGAGCCCCACTTAGAGCTCCACCAGTTCACATCCTGAACCTAATGTACATTAAATTATACAAATTGTTTAGTAAAATGTAAAAAGAAAAAAAAAACCAAAAAACCTTGACATCGCCATAGATTTTATACGTTTCCATTTAGATGTGAAACTCAAAATTTTCTATTATTCTGGGGATGTTATGACCGCTAGGATCCCTAAGGCATGGAGTATTTTCTGTGTAGAAAAGGATAACAGAAAAAAAAAACAATAACATGTGAAATCAGAATCTCTGGCAGCAGGTGTTATCCTAGTGATTAGCAATTTAATTTAAGCATCTACATTTTATGTCTGACTGTACTATTATGCATACAGATGCATGCCCCCACCCCCTACTGCAGTGACTTCGTTCATCCCATGAGAAGCCGCTCAGTCACTGTTGCTAAGGCCCACCCTCTGGAATATAGGACGTGAGAATGTACACCCCCTCAGTTGATAGCGGCTGCTGTGCACCTCCTGACTAGTGGGTTATATTTCGTTTGCACCGCCTTACGGACAGGTGGAACTCTGTAAACCATCACTACTGTGGAGCGTAGTTTGAACAGCTTGAAATGAGCAGCGGCCCCTCGCTAGTCAGAACTGGGCTGCATGTGGCCTCCACATGAGCTCCGATTGATTGATGAGTTCAGGCTGTTATTGATAAATTACTACAGACACTTGTCCAAACACACTGCTGTGTTCCAACACGAATTTCAAGTAAGTCGGTCAGCGTACCTGTTGGTAGTTTATTTATTGAAATATTGTATTGATTCAAACATGTTATGCATGTTTGCACATTTATACCACAACTTCAAACCTAACATTTCAGTTTTACAGTGATTTTATTTGAGATACCATTGTAATGTTAGGTTTACAAACATGAGTCTGCTTGCAAAATCAATGTCAATGTCTAAGACTTAATTTATGCGTAATTAAAAAAAAAAAATCTAGACTAACACATTTATTAATTTCTGACTCTGGGAAAACAAGAAAGATCCTCAAAGTTCCAACGTTAACATGGATTTTTAGAGAAATTAGGACAGCGCTGCTAGGGTTACATTCCCTCTCCGTATTTTGCCAAAGGTAAAATAAAGGACAGCTGCACTACTAGAACATACTTGTGCAGCAATGTGCTTATGGTATGTTTGAGGCACCTTTCCACTGCCTTCTCTCAATCTGTACCAACATGTAAGGACAGCGCTGCTCATGGTTTAATGCTAACATTTTAAAAAGCCCTTTAAATCATTAAGTCAGAGAACCCCAAATAACCTGGATTAAAACTGAAAAAAAGCTTTCAAGAAGCAAACACCTGACCTGTCAGCTCCACTGTGCCCTCAACCAATCAGAAGCCCCCTCTTCAGCTTCACTAAAATCACAGTGATTAACTAAATGTCCAGAAAACAACAGTAAGAAAAAGATTTTTAAAAAAGCAGTTGAGTGAGATGTGTGAGGTAGGTGTTCATTCAAATATATTTGACCAGGATAAAAGCTAGCGGGCAACGTTAACACACATTCCAGAACGTCATGGCGACACGCAGGTGAGTTGCTAGTTTTCCTCTAGGGCTGCATTTTTACCCCACAGATAACGCCACTCATTTTTCCTGCAGTTGAGCAAACAGCAGATGTGACGTCTCTTAGTTTTGAAAAGCTGCAGCATTTACTAAAAGACACGCTGTAGTTTATAAAGTACACCGCACTGCTGCCGGATCAGAAGTTTCACATTCAATCAGCTGTGCCTCTTTTAAGCAAAGGCATATTCTCCTACACAGTCACTGATGTTAGCTCGTGGAATATCATGTCAATATGGTTCTGACTGCATTAATATTTTTTTAGAGTCAAATTTTCTCTCACTTGAAGAGAAGAAGAATAAACTTTAATGTTTCCCTTGGGTAAATGTTCTTTTCACTCTGTTTGCTATATATAATGAACATGCATATATATGTGTGTGTGTGTGTGTGTGTAGGCCCCTGAAACAAACACACACACACGGGGCATGTAGGCATGCAATATATACAAAGTGGGAGGCAGAGTGACGGGCAGTTCCATCTGATGGGTGTGGGGGGTGCGTTGCTTGGGGGCACCTTGGCAGTGCTCAAGGGGTGGGCTGACGCCTCACACTACCGCCCCATTATTCCTAGACTCATCTTCAGACTTCATGGTACAGCAAAATCCAACCTTGCAATGCGCAAATATTTACAGAAAGAGCTTAAGACTAAAGATATGGTCATTATCAGTAGTTCTGAACAAACCAATTTGTAAAAAATTAGCCAACATTTAATAACCACAGCTAAGCCACTTTCAATCACTTTATTTGTTCCACTTTTGAAAATTAAACTTCTGAATGAATGTATCTGTCATTTATGTTATGGATCAATGCACTTGTCTTTGTGCTTTTATTGTATTTTGAGAAAATGACAATCCTTTCGACTGAAAAACGGTTAGGTGAAATGTATGCATGATGTCATTATGTGTTTTTAACAGACAAAAACTCCATGGTGGGGTCCTTGAAGGGGCTTTCCTTATCTAACACATACCCTATTAAGTTCCAGTCCATTGTTTCTGATCATCTGTTTACACCCTGACACAGGATGTTTACCAAGAGTAAGAAATAACTCCACAAAACTACAACACTTAACCAGATTCCTCGTGCCATAGGATACATACTGTGGTGCCAATAGAGGAACACACTTTCTGCTGAAAATAAGCAGGTGTTTGAATTTAAATTATAATGAGACACAAGTTCAGCAATCACAATCTACAGGAAAAGAACTGTCAGTAGTGGATGACCTATAGTGGAATGTGTTGCTGGACGACAGACCAATGGGAGCCTAGTTCCCATGACATCAGCCTTTGTTTTGTCACCTCCTCCAATTCATAGAGGCCCAGGAATCAGAACCCTAATATAACACATAATGTTTGCAAATTTAAGTGCTTCAAATAAGCCATTACAAAATTGTCAATTTAATGAACAATATGAAGTGGTGAGTTGCAGTCAATAGTTGGCTGTTCTCAGCCACTTTTCCCATCGATGTTGTAATAGGAGCAGAAGAGTCAGAACTAAGTGTAAGATTACATACAAATACTGTCAAACGTGAAACACGAGTACGTATATTAGTACACAGATTGAGGACTGTCCCATTGTCCTGTCAGAAAGAGTATAACTCCCATTCTACTGTATATAATAAAAACAGTGCCGAAACACATCAGAGCATTTTCTGAATACCATAATGACATCATCCTTTTCTACATGCAAATCCGCTTGCCCAGCGCCTACATGTCATTGCTCACCTAATTTGGAATCTCACACACGTTTGCAGCCAGACAGCTAATTCTAGATGAATATTTATTGTTCATTGAACTCGACTGTGTGGAATTGGAGTGTGAATATGAGTGTGTGTGTCCTCGTTTCAACCCGGGAAATGCTTAGGGAGGCCTAGTGAGACATGCTGCGATGTTCAGAGTGGGTGGGCCACAAATCTCAGATACAGCATACGGCTCAGGGAAATAATGCAGGGAGGCCAACAAAGGAGTGGGGGCATTATCTTTCTTCTCCCTTGCTCGACTATTAATTTAGCGCGAACTCACTGATCTTCTAAAATATGATGAATGACAGACTATGAAGTCTGTGTGGACACAATAATGCCTGGAGTCACATCACTGTTGATTATGTTTTGCAGACTGACAGGGTCTTTATTACAGTTTTTATATCATTAAAATTGGTAGCATATATTTCCCATCTTTCATCAAAGAGATAAAGTATTTATAAACACATTACAAGAATGAAAAAAAAAAAAAGTCAATATTAAAACACAAATTGTCCAAATGAAAATTAGTGTAAACGGACATAGATGGAGAAACATGATGCAAACTTCACTTACTTGATCTAGGGCTTCAGTGGGTGAGTCATGTGGTGGCTGTGGTGGCCTTGTTCAGGGCTCTGGGCAAATAAGAAGGGGTGAAAGGGGGACTCTGGGCGATATCAGTGGCGGGCGGGCAGCTTGGAGTCGAGATGATGGAACAGTGGTGGTGGCGTTATGGCTCCACGACCCCTCTGTCACGCAGCACCATCCCAGGTGCAGGGAGAAGCCGATTGGCCTAGGATTGGGTGAAGAAATGAGATATGGATGTTAGCATTGCTTTTTAGGGGATGTTACTGATATGACTGTTATTAATCAAGGACACTGACAGTTGTATCTGGAGATAAATACTGTACTTCAGTAAATATTCTTTTTGTTGCATTAAGAGACCACATCTACATAACTCTTACTAGGCATCAAGAGACGACAGAAATGTGCCTCAACGTTTTTTTATTTTTTTAAATTTTGTGTAAGACTAAGAAAAGCAGTCATTAAAATCCTGTAAACCTTTAAAGTGTCAACATGAGTGCCTGTCTGATGATAATCAGAATTTTTTATGCACAGTCTACAGTCAAGTAGAAATCTATTAATTGATGAATCAACATCATCTGTCACAGCAATCAAGATACAGTCAGGAGGTTCAGTCTCAGGATATACAGAATTGATTACTTGTGGATTGATGAGTTATCATAGGATTTGGCCAAGATTGACCCCTACAGATGACAAGTATTAAGGAGAAATCTAATTTCTTTGTCCTGAACACATTACCCACAGCATTTTTTTCAAATGTGCCACATTTGCAAAACACAAATATAGGAAAAAAATAGACACTTAAGAACCTAAAAAGAATCAAGGTTAACCATCATGCTACCTGTTTTACGTTTGAAAGTCATGGTTTCTAAAGATGGTAAAGATTTAATTGTATCAGCAGGACAACAATAAAGCAACGGCGGTTGTAAATTTTCTCACTTACTGCTGTGAAAAAGCAATATAGCACCATGGGATGGTGGTGATGCAGTGCTTTTTTTTCCTTTATGAGAGGGATGGTTACTCCTAACAGAGGTGCATGCAGAGCCATATGGATGACATGAGCGCACAGAATCAACTATGTATTTCCCCCTCCATGTTTAATCTGGCTATTTGCATAAACCACCTGCTCTGAGAATCAGAAACATGGGAGACTCGACCGATGGATCGGCAGGCTGTAGGACCCATGGGATGAACCCAAAGCTTTAGTATCGCGCTCACAGTCGGCGTGTTCACCGATAATGTGAAGCAAACAAGAGCTCATGATGATAACATTCACATCCAGTGTTTCACAGTCAGTTTAACATTCAAGATCAATACTAAAGAAATCAGCTTTCACTGAATGTGTTATTTCAGTTATAAAAGCTGTTTGGGGGGTGATCTGTGTGAGTAAAAACACATCCACAGGGCTATTATGGAGATATCCATTCTAATGAATCCAGTCACTTTCAATAAATGGTATATTTTGATAACACATTTAAAATAACAAGATAATACAACCACTGAAAGTTGTATAGAAATACGATCAAAATGCGTTCAAACAAAAAAAAGATTTCTAGACATCATAGTAGTGGGTTGGACACTTAATAAAAAGGAAGGCCAAACTGTCACAGAGCACAAATAAAATATAAAAAAGACCACGCAAGAAGTACCAATGAAATCAAATGGACCACAATTCAATTTAGTGTTCACAAGGTATATTAAATCAAGCAAGTGTGATGCAAACTTTACACCTCGATGAGGAGATACAGCTGGGGTATCTCTTCCACTGAACAAGAAACACTGGCAGCAAACTACAAACTACCTCGCTGTGGAAGCGGAGCCTGCATGTCATTCACTCGCATCAAATGCTGCACCTATGAAAATCTGTAAAGCTGAATAAATTACATTATATAAAACAGATATCTCTTACATAATCATGGAAAATGAGAACTGTGCATGCGTCCCTACTGTTTCAGGCACTTGATCGTTCAACTTCTATAAGATCAAAAGGGGATAGGTTACCAATCAAGTCGGTTTTCTGAAGGACAGCTTTACTTGTTTCTTCAATGTTTCCTCAATGTAAAGCATGACTTCAACTAGGTAGAGTCATGAAGAGTCGTAAAAAGATGTGATTTGGGGATATGATTTTGATTCATCACATCATATTATGCCAAACACTTTTTTTCTATTCAAGGCTTCACACTAAATGACCAAAAAAAACCTCTTAACCCAACCTAACCTTCTGTAAATATAGACAAAATTACCCCAGCTTAACAACTTCCAAAGAATTTGCTGATTTACTCTTTGATTCTGCACGTTTGTTTCTTGTAAAACTGGTAATTTACTATTAACTATTAATTTACTAAAAATCCAGCATTCATGTTACTTCCAGTATGAACATGAAAATTTACTACTATTGTTGCAAGTAGTGAAAATATCCCGATTACATGGAGAAAAACCACCCAGGGAGATTCCAAAAGTGACCATGACGCGTATTTAATTTTAGTTTCACATGTTCTACAAAAACAAAATTAAAAAAAAAAAAAAAAAAATTGCTGATTTGAAATAAAATCTCCAAAACAAAACCTAAACTTCACATATATTAAGTTATGTAAGTACATATGACATCAGAAGGTAACAAAATATCCACACACACACATACACACACAAAGTTCTTTAAAACTGAAAAAGCCATAGTGATTAGATTTGATGCAATCGTTTCGTCAGTATTTACTGACTGTAGGTTTATTTCTGACTCCTATATTGAGACTTTCCATGTAGCTTTATTATAACAATATAGCAGTTACGTGAGTTAAAACTGTCTTGCAGGTGCTCTTGAGCATGTGAACAATAAATAACTCCACCTGGAGACTAAAACTCAACAGAAAGCTTACAATTTCTTTGGCTAGATATTGTACGTACATTTTATAAGAGCTTGACACTATTAGAATATTCAACGGCCTCATATGATTAGAAGAATCTTATCACAGTCATAGTAATAAAGCTGAATAATTTGATTTTTCTAAGATCAAAGGTAAGCTTGTGTACAAAAATATAGTAAGAAGAATCAATCATGACTCACCAACTGCAGGTAAATCAGCAGAACAAGGAAGCTAAGTGTTTTACAGCGGAGCTTATGCTCTCATATGATAAGGTGCTTTCTGCTGTGCAGTCATTGCCAGTTTTGTCACCAAACCTGTTTTTCATTTACAAATATTTGGCTGTCATGTCAACTAGAAACTGGTGGTAACAGCATTAAAACATACTGTGAAAACGCGTCAATTGTCTGAATTTCAGCTGAATGCTACGAGAGGTTGGCAGCAAGTTAGAGTTTCAGGGTGCGTTGGATGATTGGTTGCATGTGTGCATAAAAAAAACTATAAAATGTCACGATGTATTTTCATGTACTGCACAAATTAACCAATATGCATCAAAGTCATGAGCAGCTTTACGTCCTGTATTAACACTGTGAAAGTAAAATGGAGAGCTGTGTTGTTCTGCCTTTGACAGCAGCGCAGGTAGTAATAGCACCAAAAATACTAGGGGTGAAGACAGGGTGAATGTGTGACATTCTAAAGACATATGTGTGCACAGTCCACAAACAGACTAGTAGCATTTAGCGACTGACTCAAAGGAGAAAGTCAACTGGTCGTATGCGTGTGTGGTCCAGAAATAGAGGATTTAAAAAGCAGTCAGTAGCTGTTAGCAGCTAACAAAGTCAACGTCAACTGGTCAAGGAGTTTCGCTTACCCTCCGACCAGACAGCAAGATCAACCACCTTGTGTCAGGAATTGTAAACAGCTGTTTTTGCAATGTTTCATTGTTTACAAGGCACTGCTAAAATTTCACACATGCAGGAAAATGGGTGCTATGTATGATGTCACACCTCTAAAGCTGACACGTTATTCAAAACACCCAGCGGGACGCTCTTGTTTTGTCCTGCTAAACAAAGGTGTCATAGAGATGGCTCTTCGTTGCACTGCTGTTGCATGATCTCTGTACAAAAGGCCTATAATTACCCAGCAACTATGCAACTTGGCAGCACTTCCCACAACTGAATAAGTTTTTGATGCGACTTTTGATGTCATGCTAAAATTGTTGATATGCACTTATAAACACAGTGTGCAGCTGAGGAGGTGAGAGGGACCATGTTTCATGCATCCATCCCAACAGAACTGGATTAATTTTTCATTTATTAATAAAAGAAAATACTGTAATTTTTTTCCCATTTAAACTTTAATCAAAGAGGTCTTATATGGATGTACTCGTGGTTGAGTACCAGCAATGGTTGTAGGATGCTGAAGATTTAATAAAATGAGTGGGTGTAAATTTATCACACATTGAAGCAACGTGTATTAAAGAAGAGGTGTAAAGACTCAGATTAATAATGGTGTGAAAACCACCTCCTGTATCTAAACTGGAGTTAAGCCAGACAGTGTATCTGGACCGCAAATAGTACTTATTTGCACTGCATTACGATTCACACACACCACTTCCTTTCCTCTTTACAGCAACGTTTCCCTAGTATAGACATAAACAATGCAAAGTGTGAAATAAAAATAAATCCCTACCATTCAAGCACCGATTAAGTAGAAGATGATGTGAGTCTCCTTTCTCTTACTGTAGCTTCCACTTTCCTATGACTCCCTTGCCTTGCATCGTAAATCCCCGAGTCTTAAGTCAGCAGCCAGTCTGAGGCAGGCCGCATACTTTAACGAAAGTGAGCTTGGCATGTTTTCAAAGACAGCGGAACTATATTACAAACACACCTGCATTGTGCTTCATCAATAGCGTTGAAAGCAAAATGCGTATCAGAGCTTGTAAACTTTTTCCCACAGTCACCTGCTACTACCTGGAAGAGGTACTGAACATCAACAAAACCAGGTGTCATTGCACACAGTTGAGCGGCCGATCCATCCAGCTGCCGTCTTATTCGATAGTTGAACAGCCTGACAGACGAATTTGAACCCTCGTCACAGGCTTATAATCTGTTGTCTGTTTCACTGCTGCAGTGGGAGTCATATATATACACATTTAACTGTCTGGAGAGCCATCTTTTCCGCCTTGCACTGCCTTCTGAGAGACAGGGAATAAATGAAAACAAATTGCCAAAGTAGTTGTCGGGATTTCTGAACTGACTAAATATCACACTGGACACAGAAGACTGCACACAATCCCATCTGCATTACATCATACCGGTTCAACTTTGACCTCCTCATGGTCTTATGAATACTACAGCGAGGATTGTGAAATGTAAATTCTGGCTGGCGTTTGACTAAACTGGGGTTGAAATCATTCCACAAATAATATGAGTACCAAGTTAACTAAAACCACTGCAGAGGAAACTAGAGAACACAATAACCTTAATTGTCAACTGGAAAATTTGCATCCAAGGACAAAGATGCCATCCTAAGGTGAAATTAAATCAAAATAATCAAATTATGTGTATAAACTATAATTGTTATCGGAGTAATTGTGAACAAACGTGAAGTTCAAATTAGGACAAAAGAGAACGTTCATCTTCTTTAAACATTAAGTATACTTGACGTAACAAAAACTACAAATAGTGTGTGTGATGCAAAGTTGAACCATTCTCAAATGCAGAAATAACACAAGCAAGACACTTTTAAACGCTGACTGCATCTTGCATGGCAACACCTCAGTGAAACTTTGGACGTGCGTCGCCATCCGCCCATTTAAAAAACCCTGGAACACAAACATCTTTATGCTCCACTAAACAAAGGCTCTTTACACCAACATATACTCCAATCACATTGACAATGAGATGAACACAGCGGTTGAAACTTCTTCAAAAATCACCCGACACTGCTGTCATGTCAGCAGAGTATAATGTACCTGTGAAAAAACATCTTGTTCTTTATCTCTTTTTTTCCCCACTATTGTCATTCATTCACACACACATTTCTCATCACAAAACTTCACACAGGAAATTCAACACTTTTCTCTTATTGTGACCAGGTATGTTAAGGGAAAAAAATGGGGCCATTGCAGCTTAAATGTTAACCCACTCATGCAAGCAGAACTCCTTTCTCTGCTTTCTTATTTGCCCAATGAATTTCTTCCTATGCGTGGTCTTTCTGTTTCTCTCATTCTTCGCCTTTACTATTCTCCTTCCCTCTACTTCCACCCAACCCTTACAGATTCTCAGTCTGCAGCATGAGCCTTTTCTCCCTGGGTGAGAATGTAGGCCATCTCTCTGACAGCATGAAGGCGGTGAAGAATCGAAGCGGCATCTCTGTGCTCTTCTTGCCTGCATTCTGCACACTTGCAGCAGCTGACGACAGCATGCGTGTCTGCGTCTGTGTGACTGCCTTATAGTGACTCAGAATCGAGGGACAAACTTCAAGATGCAGCAGCTTGAGGTGAACAGGTTTCATCATGAGTCGATTTGTTTTGTTTCCGCAGAAACAAGATCCCTTGCACACCGCATGGCAAATTATCGAAGATGATGAGAAAGATTAGGCACACAGATGTTGATTTGGTAGGACTGCGTAAAACCATGACACTGTTACAGTTCTCCTTTGTGCATGATGGGGGGGTGAGGGTGCGCGTAATGCTGGATACCCTTATCTGTAGGAGGTGGTCAGAAAAACATGAGCCCTACCAGTACTCAGCTGAAGCAGAGCGGCTGGCACTGTATCAATCAATGTCATTGCATTGATCCCTTGGAAATCCAAAAAATGCACAAAACCCACGCATCTATCCATATTTAGGAAAATGAAAAAACATCCTGGAATTAACTTTTCATTAAAATCTGCACCAAACTTTAATGGAGTCTATTCTGGCTACCAGCTTTAAATTTCCCAGTTTGGGATCGATAAAGTATATCTCATCTTATCTAATCTTCCCCTGAGTTCCACAAAATCTGTTAAGTAGCGTTACCTCGATGACAACCAACAAACAGAAATGGTGAAATCATAACCTCCACCTTCAAGATATAAAAAGAAATGTGAGCAGAATAACTGACAATAAAAATCTTTATCAGATGCAGCTCTACTTCTGTGAAAGAATATCACTTTTAGATGTTTGGTGGTTGGCACCATTATGGCTTTGAAAGTGGATTAATGGCTGATGCAATGGTAGGTGCATGTCTTAACCTGTGGAAATAAGATACATCGCTGTCAAATTGTCTATCCATCAACAGCTACACACTTCCATATGCTCACACACTGACATTGACATGCCAACAAGAGGGAAGAGAAGTGTGAAAAAGTGACTGAATGAAGGTGTGCAGAAGCAACAATATACACAGTAGGGTTTTACTCGTTCACTTATGTTTTCTGTTGCGCACATATTTGTCATCCCTTGTGTGAATAATGTCGTTTGTCAGCACTTTAATTAGTTTGTCATTCTAAATGCTTTGCTGAACAGTTCATCTTTACATTTGTCTGTGTCTTAACCACTTTCAGGTCTGTGAGACATAATAAAAGGATCCATTATGACTGATAAATACCAAATGACAATAGTATTCAAAAACCTCAGATGGAGAAAGATAACTGTACTGCATACAAGAATTATTTAATTTGCGCTAAGTGAAACTTGAAGCCCCAAATTCTGACAGGACCACACAGTTCAGAAACAGTGTGGGGATGGGGGGTACTCATCAGGGGTACACAAAATCTTAATAGATGAAAGACATTGCATTCATAATCAAAAGTTACTTCAGCCCTTCACTCAAGCCATTGTTGCAACAGAGCAAACACCAACCTCAATTTCTTTATTGTAAATTTCTTTATTATGCTTGTGTTATTCATTATCATAATTTTTAATATTACTCTGAAATAAATCAAAGTTTCTACTGGAAGAACATGATCCAAGAGGGTCCAAGTTCCACCGACCACAGTCCCGTGAAAAACACCCCACCTGGAACATGAGTATTAGCTTTCGTCATCAGCATGAAATTCTACAAATCTAAGTTTCATATCTGAGAGAAGGAAAAAGTCTGAACTTTTTACTTCCAGAAATATGCATTTACATTTATATTTTTTGTTTTGTGTAGTTTACATTTTTCAGTCATTTTCTTAACCGCTTACTCCACTTACGCGGGTCGCGGGGGAGCCGGTGCCTATCCCGGCAGTCTCAGGGCGTGAGGCGGGGGACACTCCGGGCACGACGCCAGTGTACCGCGGAGCCACACAGAGACAAACAACCACTCACACACACATTCACTCCTACGGTCAATTTGGGACCGGCCAATCAGCCTAAAGCGCATGCTTTTGGAGGTGGGAGGAAGCCGGAGAACCCGGAGAGAACCCACGCAGACACGGGGAGAGCATGCGAACTCCGCACAGAGCGGGACTCGAACCCGGGTCCGCCGTGTTGTGAGGCGACAGCGCTACCCACTGCGTCACATCTCCTACCAAAATGTGGTACCGGTTGACTAACAGGGGAATCAATACTGTGTACATGTGACATCAATCTGTTAGTAGCCTTAAAAGTACCGCATGCTGTTCTAAACTCCAGTTGACAGTCTGCCTGCGAAGTTAGCCCCTATACCTCACGCCAACATAGAAATCAGATAGTATTTTCTGGGTTTGCAAAAACAGACTGTAGATAAAAATCTAATAAAAGTCCAGTATAGGAATGTGTGACAGTGGTAGGCAAACTGCAGCAGTGCAGTGTTAAAATGGCTGCTCATTCTCCATCCAGACACAGAGCTCAGCTGAGAGGGACTTAGGCTCCAAATAATTAGTCCAAAATGTTGTTCATCCTTAGGTAGGCTTAACAGCTTCTGTATAAAGCTAAGAAAGGAAATGGCATCGCAGCTGCTTGAAAGTGAATAAATATTAAACACATGAGTCTCTAATGACTCTTACAGCACATTCTGAATAGAATACTTTCTCAACATCCCTATTACGATGCACAAACTACAGCATTTCAACATGCTGGCATGCTATGAAAATACAAAACAAAAAACCTGGTTAAAGACCTTCATCTATCATCCATGAATCCAGTAATCACTTTCTTTGCTCAATGTTTTTTATTAGAAGTTTACATTTAGATTGTACACAGGCACTCACAGTAAACCTTGAACTGAATAACCGGGGTTTACGTTGAACTCTACGTCCCAGCTCTTATCTTCACAACATCATTACCTAAAGAGGCCCAGCTACAACACTGTCTCTTCGAACCTACATAAACAGACTGGCTGCTATCAGTAAGCACACTCAAAAGACCAACGTTGCAACATGCACCAAGATAATGAATTTAGAGCGATTCATAACACAATACGTGCTAAATGGCAATAATTCCAATTGGGTTTAATAGCAGCAGAGAAAGCAGATGTATATTTAGGAAGAGAGTCTATTTCAAGCTCATTATCATAGGTTTATGTTCATTTCAAGGAGTACATACAATCGTCTTGTCCCTAACCCTAACCATCCATCCATTTTCTTGTATCATCATAGCACACAATGGCCAAATTCCTATGCAATGTCGAGATTGATTTCATAAAACCAGTGTATTTCTGTACTAATAATTTCAGTCTCAGACGCAATGCACTTCATAACTATACTCCAAACATTCTATTTTTGATCAGATGTAGTTTACTTTTGCACATACAAAAAAACTGTTAAATAATAATAGAGCATTCACTGACATTTTTTTTTTTTGCATAATCACCTTTTCAAACTGTAAAATAGTTATTCAGATATTTTAGATTTCATTACGTCCGCTGTCACACGTCTTTCAAATCAGAGAAATTCAGAGTTTAGCATGGCAGTATTTGTTCCTAAATTGTCATAAGCTGGAGGTACCTCCTTGAATGTTGATACATTCATTCAATTTGTGTAAGGGTTCATGATCCAAAAATTTAGGTATACTCACTCTTTTTTCAATCTTACATGTGAATAAAAGAAAATATAAGTTATTACCGACTGAATTAGCAGCTTTACCCGAAGAATTCTACACCTTTAAAACAGAACCAGGATCACTACGGTTATAAATAGAAATGAGGTCAGTTAAGGTGAATTTTGTCCATTACATTAATACAAAACTGAAGGTTAACGTCTGCTCTAACTGCATGTTCTGGATCTTGCCTACTTCTGCGGATATTCTAATTACAAAACACGAATTGTCATGTAAATACGACCGGGGGCTTTTCGCCCACGCCGAAGAGGTCAGGATGTCCTGACAGTTTTCGCGTTCGGGACGCAAGTTGCGGGCAAATTAAATTAAACGCAGCGACACCTGGAGGCAGTTTGGACGGTCTTATATAAGAACAGCCTGGTAGATTTTTTGCAGGTGGTGAAGGAGCAAAATGTCCCAGAGAGAACTGCAAGATACTGTATGCATTCAGTTCGAGAGATTGTATAGCAACATTAGGTGGAAAAATCAACAATGAGTCAGACATGTTTGGAGGCCCTCAGCATATGCTCCTCTGCAGCGGCTAGTTAAATCGTGGATGGTCATCATGACATGTTGTAATGCATTAACGGCGATGTTATTCAGCTGGCTTACCTGCTTTATTGTCCGTTTAACTAGTAAATAATGATCCTCCCCACGAAGTCTTGCCGTAACTTGTCACGCTGGATGATTAATTCCCATGCAAACGGCAGTTTAGTCTGTGCGTAAAACAAGCCAGTTAGCCAACTTGGCTAACCAGCTTAACTTAACGCTACTGCCTGCGACAAGAATAGTCAGATGTCTGACTTTTTATCCACTGTTACTTTGCAAAAGATATTTTCACGGTCAACTGTGGCGAACATGTTATGAACCCGACTAGGTTAGCTTGAAAACTAAGGAAAGGCTGCGTCTTAGCTAGCTCGCTAGCAATTTAACACCAGCTAATGTTGACAAACAAGCCTGCGTAGTTAAAATCACACACGACTTGGAGCTAACTCACGCCAGGCTGCCAACACAGTTAGCTTAGCTAGCTAACAAGCTCGCTAAATCCAAACCTTGTTCCGAAAATCCTTTTTCGCTGTGTCCGACTTATATCCCATCCGCAGTTGCAAATCGTAAGTAAATCCGTGGATCACTTGCGGCTGGTTTCTCCGTTTCAATGACGGCGCACTCGCGTTTGCAAGCCCAAGTTATCGCTTTGGTCTTTGCTCTCCGCCATTTCCAATCTCTCAACACAAACAAACAGGGCTGCTCGCGCGCACGGAACGTCAAGGCGCGTTCACGGCGAGGGCTGGAGAAGCTTCTATAATGATAGAAAGAAGACGCGACTTTTGATCATTCGCTATTATCTACACTCCCGTATTGACTCAATAAGGAACTACGATACAATAGAGAAAATGGAGTAGGGTGTGCGCCGATGATTCATGACGGTACGGTGTCTGTTTATGACTATCATTAGGTAGTTAAGAAGTGTACCGTTAACATTGTGGGGAAATTAAAAACACATGTCGTTTAATGATGACACACGTAAAGAACAACAAACAGAATACAGTCGGTGCTGAAACCAAAGGTCATAACCTCTGATTTTATTTTTTAGCTTTTTTAGGGTCTGAACAGCCTGTGGGAATGGTATTTGTAGTAAAATTCAAGGTTGTTATCAAGAAAATATGAAATAAAACATCCTTTATTTGTTATGAATGCAGAATCCTCACAAGTTTAATAATTTTTATTTCAGTAAGGAACTATATAATCATGTTGGTTATTCAGGGCCTCATTAGACATATTTTACTCGAACATATGGCGCAGTAAAATGTATTATTAACCAATAACATGTATTAGTAAGCAGTAAAATGTATCAGTAAACAATGAATTCATAATTGAAGCCATAATGTATTTCAATCCACAATGTCAAAGCAACAGAGCTTCATCCAAAATAAACTATCTCAGGCACATTAAATGCATGTAGCAAATGTAAAGACAGGTATGGAGATAAAGAATGTGGTCATTCATTCTCAGTGTGTGTTAAAAGCCTGGCAGTGTTGTTTTTTATAAGTTGCAGTCTTGAATAAAGCGAATTGCCGTAATCTAGTCTGGAGAAAATACACGCATGGATTATTTTTTCTAAATCTGAGGATGAGAGGATTTACAGTTTGTTTTTTTTGTTTTCTGGCTATATCAGTCAGGCAAAACAAGACTGCACTTCTTTGATCACCTGAGTGGCAAAGTTTAAATGAAAGTCAAAAATAGCTCATATGTTTGGGGCCTCTTTCCAAACATTACTAGATAAGGCATGTAAACTAGTAGCAATAATGCTTCCAGCACTGGGACCACAGGTTGTAAGACCGAAATCTTGTCAGGAATCATTTGGTATCAGGAAGTTCTTGGACATCCACAGTTTGATGTCACTATGACAGCACATATATTGTATTTCAGTGTCCTAAGCATAGCCATGGTAATCAATACCATGGTTATCGCCCCAGAAAGGGCGTATATTTAAATAAAAAGGGACTCCAAGTAGACCCTTGAGGAGCCCCACAAATTGAGGCACTCAAGAGGGGCAGGCACCTCCAAGAAAAGGACATATTTGGCAGATAAGAGATAGAACATTTCAGAACCACTTCACTGTTGCCAACACATTTTTTCAGACTTTTACTTATGATATCATGGTCCACTGCGTCAAAGAAACAGCTAAGGTAGAAGAGAATTAAAATGCAGGACAGGTTGCTCCATGGAGGCTGCAAGCAGTAAATCATCAGTGACTTTGACAAGAGCAGTCTCAGTACTGTGTTGAGTTAGGAAATCAAGCTGAAATGTTCAAATTTTGTCATTTTTATTCATTAAAGAAATTAGTTGAGTGAAGACAATTGCTTCTAAAATTTTTAATAAAGACTGTAGCTTGGAGATGGGTCTAAAATGCCCTAAAAGTTAAGTAGTTAACTGGCCTTCTCTTTATGAACAAATAATAAACTTGGAAGTGTGAACAGGAATCCTAATATGTCTCCGAGACTTACAGTGATGTACTTAGAAGTGAAGAGGGCGACATCCTGTGTGCAGAAGTTAAACTTACCTTGAAAGATAAAGTTTATTCTATGTTTAATTCTGATTTTTCTTCAACAACTGGAATCCACAGTATTTCTTTTTCAGAACGTAAGCCAGTTTTAAAACCCCCCAAAACAAAACAAAAAAAAAGCAAGCAATCCAAGCAATCCAAATTGTGATTTGGAATTTATCACTATTTTTTAAGTTGTAAAAGTACAAAATGTTTGATTGATTGATTGATGTTGAAAAGGAAAACAAGTTCACAAAGGTATAGGAATGTGGGATTCACTGTAAATTTTTCAAACTACAGTACAGTAATAGGAAAATGAGTCATAACACTTGTTTCTTTTTTTCTACTTTAAAAACCTGATGTTTTGCTGTCTTTTTTAATACAGGCATTTTGAGTCTTAATAAATGCATTTATAAAGAAAATAATTAGGAGATAACTGTTTCTAATTAAAAAAAACTTGGCCGGTCCCAAATTGCCCGTAGGAGTGAGTGTGTGTGCATGGTTGTCCGTCTTTGTCTGTGGCTCCGCGGTGCACTGGCGTCGTGCCCGGAGTGTCCCCCGCCTCACACCCTATGCCAGCTGAGTTAGGCTGCAGCTCCCGTGACCCGCTACAGCGGATGAAGCGGCAGAAGATGAATGAATGAATAATTTTACAAAATCCTACAATTATTTGCTGTTGTCATATGAGGTTATACTGAATGAACTTCAGATTTGATACAATAGTGCCTTATTTCCCTAAATGTTGTGTCTAATGGACCATTCTGTGATTAATTCTGAAATTGACTTTATGCTTATATTTTTGAGCCTTTTACACAGAAAAACTGGGTGAAAACAATACCTTGAACTGCCGGATGGAGAGATAAACAGTTCTAGGAATACACCAGAGAGAGGAACTCTGCTGTCTTTCATCTCATTTAACAGACAAGTATAATTATGTGCTTTTTCTACTGGGGAGTGAGTGGTGCTTCTGCAATTTTATTTATAGTTAATATAAAAACATCAAAACACATTTCATGCATTTTTAACATCATCCATTGGTGTCTTTCCTGCTAAAATAAAGTTGCTCTAAGACACTCGAGTACCATTCCACACTACCGGGTCACACAGGAATCAAGACCAAGAAAGCTGTCGTGCTGAGCCTATGGGATGGTCAAACTCTGGTTGAACAAAAGTGGATATAATGGAAAATTACTCATACACATTGTTCAGTTTGAGTAGATCTTTTCTGGGAGTACATGGGAGTTTTTGTAACTGAATAAATGACTGAACATTTCATGACTCACAGACAGTAATTAATAACTTTTCCACGATGAAAAGAAATACACGGGGTGTAGGTGAAGACAGATGAAGACCGGATGATGGAGGATCTCTCTTCACCCTGAAAACAAAGTGGAAACTTTCTTCTTTGTTCAGTTTCATATACTGTATATATGGATATGTTATGCCTCAATATCATAGATCAATGCTGTAATGCAGCTTCTCTTATATAGTTGATAGTTTTAACATACACTGAACATATTAAATCAACATACCATTTCATAGTTTATATAATAAAAAAGCAAGAAAGAGTAACTGCAAATCTGCTGTTTGCTCATATGACTCCTGCCACAGCCACCATGACAGTGCAAATATTATTCCATCCTTAAACTTAGGACAAGCAAAGTGATAGGCTTGGCCATTAAAGAAGGAATATGTCCTTGGTTTAAATCTCAGTATTACCTGATGGACAGTGTGAGGAAGTCAGAGCACCCAGAAGGAACCCAGACAGACATGAGGAGAACATGCATTGTAATGGTTCAAGCAAATTAATCCAGAAAACAATCATATTTTGCATCTTTAATTACAGGTGTTTGTATGTGTCAGAAGCCAGAGGAAACGGTCATGTGTCATCCTTTTGCAGATCAATTTATACTCTGAAAAGACTCCCTAGTATCTTCATTTCGACACTTTCTCAATGCAGTCACTTAAAGAGTTTGAATGTCCTCAGCAGTGGCTGGACAGTCTCTTTTGGACATGGTTTCAGAGCCAGGCAGGTGGGAATGTTCTCTGGTTGTTCGATCCAAAGCTTGTGTGCCACACCAGCCTGTGTTAGACTCTCTGATAAACTGGTCAGGGCAGCCTCATCAGGAGCCTGGAGAGAGTAAAAACAAAGAATTGGTTATTCAAGACTGGGCTAAAGATTACCATTACTTCACATTTAAGTCTCATTCTCCATGTGAAATCTAGCTAATTTAGTACGGTGCTGTAAACCTTTCCGAGCCATAAAAATTTAGAGGGTCGGAAATGAAAATTTGTAAAGGTATTAATTGTCTGATTCACAGTGAAATTTAACTGTGTCCTATTCAGTTTATTGTATCAGACTTTCTCATTTCCTCACCACAATAACTGTATTATAATTATAAAGAGAGCTATATCAACCAATTCAATATCATTAATTTGCTGCTGTAACACGAAAAGCAGGCGCTAACCTAAGCACAGACCAGAGATAAATCCATACTCGCATCAATGTCTGTCATTTAATGTTTTTTTTTTAAAGACAATTAATGATTATTGTAGATGTGCAACCAAATTATGTTAGATGAGTTTCTCATATTGCCAGCACCAGATTAAGGATAACAATCTTTGATTACTGTCGGGAAACATGTAAACAGTTCAGCAAAACGAAAAAAATACAAACGGGTTAAAAAAAATACAACTTTCCATCAATTTAGTAACGCCGAACAATAAAGCTAAACAGAAAAACTTTTATTCAGTTATAAAACAGATTATTTAAAGCAATATAACGTCAATAAGAATTAAAATGACAATAAGTGAATGGAGTCTGGTGTGTGTTTCTTACCCCGAGCACCACTTTATGCATGGAGTCCAGCTCTGCCAGGTACCGCTGAGTGTCCGCGTCTCCGTAATGGAGGTGAATGGCGGCGGTGGCAGCGTGACAGGCCTGAGTTATGACGGCTCCGAGGGGCCAGGACAATTTGTGAACCAGATCCGACCGGACAACAACATATTGGACCAGCCGCCTAGGAGACCCCGCTCCTGTAGCGGCCATATTCACCGCGCACAGGAAGCGAATTTAATGATCATACTATGGCGACGCCATAACCCGACTCGCGCTCTATGATTGGCTTACCCTGATATCTTTACCTTAGCCACAACCAATCATCATCACGTACGGTGAGTTTAACCAACCCAACCAAAAAAATCTAGCAAGTACTGGCCAATCACAGGCAAGATAGGATCAGACGAGCAATCACGTAGTAGGATACGACGTTCCGCAGTATACGGAAGTCCTGTTTGTCTTCCGGTTCAGCTACGTCGCTAATCATTAATCATGCTAAAACATTACTTCCCTCTCCTGGCCAGTTTCACTCAAAAAGTCAAGGTACATTAAAAAACTAGATGTTAAATGAAATCTAAATACGAACAAATATGGCATATAAAAATAAAATGAATTGGAAAAACATGGCATAAAAAGTGGCTTCACAACATGCGTCCTTCTTATTCTTCCTAAATATCATTAAATATTCTATTGATTTTGTTGGCCATTTACTGTAGCAAAAATCAATTTCTGTGGTGCAGAGCTGTCTTAAAGCAGACGAGATCTTTGAGTACATCATGTCTCTGAGACCATCAGTCTCAAAGAGGCTGGTTTGCTTACCATTAGTTTACTATAGTCTCAAGCAGAAAATTTGAGCTGTAATTTGTAATAGAATTCCATATCCATATAATGCCTAGTACATTGAATATGCCAGCTCCATCGCACCCGGAGTTTGCCTCGCCTCACGCTCTCAGACAGCTGGGATAGGCTCCAGCTCCCCGTGACCCGCTACAGCGGACCAAGTGGTTCGGAAGATGAATGAATGAATGAATATACCAGTCATATTTTGTGAAAAAATTAAGGTGTTTATGTTTGTCGTTTGTTAATGACTGGATTGATATAAAAAATTGAATAAGGTGAATAATGGAGATTGCATACGACACAAACAACTAATCTGCAGCTGAATAAAATGGTGGTGATTTAGTTAAGTACTGACGTTAACAGAAAACATATTATACAACTTACTATTTCATTCATTCATCATCAACCGCTTCATTCACTGTGGCGGGTCGCTGGGGGCTGGAGCCTATCCCAGCTGATTGAGGGAGTGGGGCAGGGCAAACTCCGGGTGCGGCGCCAGTACACCCCAGATCTAATACTTCCATTCCACTAAATTCTAACACACACCTGTACAGTGAATACATTTATCTTGATGTCTGTAAACTGAACATTTGAGATGAACTGAAGGATGAATTGTTACTTCTTTTGGCAGAAAAATATTTTCCTTTAAAGCTGAAATAAGTATTTAAACGTTCTATGATTATTGAGTGTTGAAAACTCTTTCTCTGGGGTAATGAAAACATTTTGGAAATACTAAAATCCCCTCTTTAAGAATGTAATGCATTTTAGAGGAACACGTTTGCACTTAGAATGTGACATTTTAACATAAAAGATCTTCCATCCCTAAAAAAAGTGTCTCAGTGACATCAAATTAAATGAAAATCTCACACTCATTCAAATAACTGACATGCAAGTCTCCAGTAAATGTCACAATAATTATTTATTAAGCATACACATTATAATATAAATATAAAATATGCTATTTTTGTTCTTAAAATTGGTGAGACATCATTATATCTGTGTTGAGACAGACAACCATACAAACAGGTTTTCATATTCTACCAAAATCTGCTGAAACTTCTATGCAGCTGTAATAAACATGATGGTGCCATCCTAAAGTCAGAGCCTGTTTTCTTGGAGCATGTCAGAGAAGTATGACTGATCTAGGATCAGGTCCATGTAAATGAGGCTATAAATGAGGAGGCAAACTGGTCTTAGATCAGCGCTCCTAGTCTAAGATGCTGTATACAGCCCACGTACAGAGAGAGCACAATAACCTACTTTATATATCATATATGCCATCATTTATATATATATATATGTATATATATACATATATATATATAAACAATGGCAATTAGCAGCATGATAATGGACCACTCATTTTTTCTAGTTTCAATGATCTGCAAAATAAGTTAAGAAGTACAAGTAAAGAAATGAAATAAACATCAAACATACTGATGATTATCATCACTGTGTTAAGAGAGAACCTCAGCAACAGCAAACTAATCAGAGATAATTAAACAATTAAATCAGATCGGAGTGATGACATTTGACAGTCAGGATTCAGGTTTAATTCAATTTCACTTCAGTCAACAACAGGAAGTGGAGAATCAGTACATTTTTACCAAAATGAAAATATCGACTTCTGTGCATTTCATAGACAGAAAAATTGAAAGATTAAATCTCAAACCATGAATTCCAGTTTCATTTGACTGAATCAAAAGTGAATTGATCCTCAAACCTATCAATGACAATACAGAACAAATGGTTTTGACATTTTTTCTCTTTTTTTCTTTTTTTTTTTTCAAGATTTTTTTCCAAGTTTGGTTGACATGCTGAATCCTTGTGTCTGCAGGTTTATGGTCAATCAAAAGGAAAAGTATTGAGCGAACCACTCCTGGCGCTGGGCGTCTGGGCAGTCGATGGCAGGGTCCTTTGTTTCAGGAGGGCTTCGGGGCAGGAGTGCAAAATCACCATAACACAAATAACATCAAAAACAGAAAAAGACAAGTCAGGAAAGAAGCCAGAGGGTAATTCAGTCAGTCTTACACAAGACCAAATGGCCAAGAACCCTCTCATTTATCCATCCTGTGGTTGTTATCATTACGTTGAACCAAAAATCATTTTTTTCCATTTAAGATAAAGCCCATTGTCCATCTATTACTCACTTCAGTCCTTTAATGAATCAGATCGCAACAGCTCTATAATTAATAATGGACTGAAAGTTGAACGACATCAAAAGTGTAATTCATTTCTATTTCCTCAAGGGGGCAGCAGAGCAGAACAGAGACGTCCCTGTTCAGCCTTGGACCAGTTGCATACAATGTGCGTTTATACCTGTTTGTATAGGTGGCAGGAGGAAAATATGTTTTTCCTGGCAAAATACTAGTGAAAGAATGAACCTAAATATAAATTGTCTTCAGTAGATACCAATGAGCTTCGAACATCAGGCTGGGTGTGGAGGGAGGCCAGAAACATTTCATACTCCAGAGTGAGTTGAAATCTGAACCATATGTACACCTGAAGCTTTTCAGCTACCCCTTGCAATTTTCCTCACAGTCGGGTGGGGGGAGACGATCGCTGTACCTCAAAAGTTTAAAGTAATGAGGTCAAGTGTTTGCATCTAACAAAACAAGCTAGCCTGTTGGAGCTTCTGCTTTTAATTGGCTCCTTCTAAAATAAACTGTCCTGTAACTCCAGGGTATTATTTAAGAAGGGGAGGCGGTGGACTTTTTGTTGCTTTCAATGCTTGAAGAAGTCAGTTATTTCCCAAAGGAGATATATTTTGTGCAGCCTGATAAATTATGTTTATACTGTACACAGTCACGATTAGACCCAAAGAGTTCACTTTTAAGTTCATAAAATATTCATAGTATTCATTGTTTTACAGGTTTTTGCAGGATGAACACATTAAATAAACACTACAGTGCATTTTGCACCATGTTACTGCAGTTTCTTTGTTTATTATACTAAAAAAACAATGGAGAAATCTCCCTCTAGGATCATTTGGGACAAGTCTGTTTGTTTTTCAGGGCTTTCGTTTCATTTTGTCATGGATGAGAGGATAACAGGAAGTGGTCCAAACTGTCCGACACGGATATTTTGAGACCTCACTTGTTATAGCCGGCAGTGTCATCATCATGTTACAGAAATGCTGTGTGGGAAATATTTAACGTAGCACAGGAAATATAAAACATTCATTAGAGCTTGAAGAAAAAAAAAAAATTCATTTGGTTAAGTCAGATTTTTTGGGGAATTGCTTAGGTGGTTTATGTAGAGAATAGGAAGATTTTGAGGACTAACAATGAGAATAGCGGGAGAAAGGAACATGAAGAAGGAAATGAAAAAGGATCGGCAGGGAATGAGATGATAAATCAAGGTCAGGGAAAGAAGTGAGAAGACAAGAGAGATAAAAATAAGTTAGAATCAGAGGAAAGGAAGTCATTATGTGTCCTCTTTATGGCTTGAGAGGGAAATTTCTGGGGTAGCTAGAAATCTATAGGTCTGCTTTTAAAACTAAAGCTAAATATTTTAATGCTTACATCTGTAAACTGGAAAGTTTTTACTGGCGGTGGAGGAACAACATGGTCAACTTAGTCACATCAGTATCTTATTTTTATATTTTTGGGTATATCTATCCTATTCTCTACAAAAATTATAAAAAATACGATGATGTGTTAACATTTAGCCAAACTGAAATAATTTTTTTCATAATTTGATTGTCTACATACAGAAACTGAATTTTGATCCCGACATCGTTGCATCATACACATGTTTGTTTACTTATTTACTCGCTCAGCTCAGACAAACAAACCCAGATGCCAGCAACGCTCCAGTTGGCTGAGATGAAAAAAGCCCAACATTTCACAAAGTACCCTTTTGCTACTTTTTTACCCTTACAAAACCCACAATAATACATAAAATATGATGACATTGTTTTTGCTACAGTAAGAGAGGATTAACTGTGTTTTAAGTGGGATTCTATGGCTACAGGAAGATCATTCTGTTGATTTTCTGTCACTGTTTATTTGGATTTTCAGTATTTTTCTATTTATACTGTAGTAGTGAATGCACTGCAACCTTTGTGTTTGAGACAAAATGAGTTCAAGTTGGAAATTTACAGTCTAAATAAAAATGTTTGACATATTTAAGTCTGCATTATGCTGTTTGACCCCCTTATGTTCAAAGTCTGCTCGTCTCATAATAGTCTCTAGAGATATACGGAGGTGCAGGAGCCAGTCTCTTAATGGGGTCAGGTTTATTACTGGGGTAAAGGGTTACTGTCTAACTACAAATGTTTGTCAGGAACAAAGAGACCTCAGGAGCGATGGATCATTTACTGGAGAATGAGAACATTTCAAAGCAGACCTCATCCTGTCGATGCTTCACTCAGCTGTGAGTGTGTTTGCATTTTGTGACAGAAAAATGTTACATCCTGTGATAATCAGTTTCCTCCGAGCTACTGCATATTAGCCACCACGTCATTTTTTTTTCCAGCAGCAAAACGTGCAGCAAGTTGGATAAACATAAGAAAACATGCGCATTCATTCACACACACTCACACATGCTAAACCTTAATAATCGTGCCCTAAAAACACATTTCTTGGCATGCGATGTACAAATTGCATGTATTCACAAGGAGAGCGCAAGATCCGTGGCATAATTTACTCATATCATCTCACACCACAGCAACCAGTCACAGCCAATATCAGTGAACAAGAGAAGCATTTATTGGAATACAGCAAACTTTCAAAATAAAACACCACCACACACAGAGGGGACAGTCCATGATTGCGACAGATAATATCTGCTTCATCACACAGTAGCCAGTATCATTTCTGAGTCTTGGAGGAATTGTGCAGCCTGTGTGACATGCTGAAGTTCAGATGGAGATGAAGACTCACAACATGACGGAACGCACAACTGAAGCCACAAAAGATAAAAAAAAACTGTAACTGAACAGAGGAGGGAAGGCCAGCAGCATGCACACTGGTAGCACAGCACACTGACAGACATATGGAAAGGAAAAAAATAAAAACATGCCCCTTTTGCATTCCAAAGCCATTCTCTGAAGCTTCAGTCACATGTGAGACTTTGCTGTTATTGTTAATGTTTAGATATTTATCACTTTGATTAAAATCCTTGTGAAAACGCAGATGTGTTCTGTCTCAGGCGAGGATCGGTCGTTTGTGATGTAAAACTCAGGGTGTGACAGGACGATGACATCATCGGCCAGGGCGATTTAATTGTGTCCAATCACAGCTTAGCAAATATAAATAAGATATTTATGTAGAGCAACATTTCAGAGTACATACAGTGGGTCTTACTTTTCAAGCTAACGACAAAAAGCAAACTGAGAAAAATGCATAACTGTATGTTAACTTCTCCGTTGTGAGATGCAAATGTTAGCAAAGGGCTAAAGAGTTTATATATATTTATATTGACAGTTGAGGCCAATGCCAGTGTGTCTGTTCTGCTCTGTATTTGATTAATAGGTTTTGGGATGTTAGAATATTCCACAAAAACTACAAAGTATGTTTTTTTTATTACATCTTTGACCCTATCTTTAAGCTGGCTGCTTTGGCCAGCTGGCTGAAATCAGTCCATGGATTCAGAGAGGAAGTCATCACTTTGAACTATGCAACGACAGGAAGTGTAATTACAGTATATTAGAGCGTTTGACAGATTTTGTTTCACACTCGGCGACTCGAGATGACAATGGCTTCATGCTACTTTATGGTTTATGAGAGGGTTGGACTTGGCAGGAAGCGATGACAATGTAAAACAGCAGTTATTGTCCCACTGATGATTTCATTTTTTAAAATTTTTGTTGTTGCTTTTTGTTATTTTGAGGCTTTTGTAGGAACAAACAGCCTTATAGATATGGTTTAAGACCCAGGTTTAAGACCCAGCTGGAGTCTTCAGGTAAACCGAAACGTCTGATTGGATGATTAATGCGTGGATTTGACCAACTGCTGCCCTTCGGGGCTGAAAAGGTCTCACCTCATGAATTTCTTGGGTTCGGTGGGAGGGGTCGGCGGGGGAAGAGGTTTGTTGGAGTTGAGTTCAAGGTGGTGGAGGGGGGAGTTGGGGATGGGCTCTAGGCGGCTGGGCTGGGCCGGGGGCGGGGCTGCTGACTGTGGGGGATGCCCACTTCCTGAGCCTGCCACGCCCACACCCATACCTGCTGCCTCCATAGCCCTGACATTAGTAGAGCTGCTGAATCTGCTGGCTGCTGTTTTCTCATTCTTTCTCTTTTGCTACACAGAAAACAGAAAAGGAGGGGCATGGGGGTCAAAAAAGGAGCAAAAGGGAATTTTTGAAACAAAATGGAAATAAAAGAAAGGAAGAAATGACGGAGTAAATGGAGTGTAGAGTACAGGGAGAGCCCTCGAGGTTTACCCAGTGAGAGACAAGAGAAGAGCAGCGAGCTAACTAGATCAGATTGAAACGTTGATTGAAGCGTTGTGAATGGATCCATCTGAAAACGTCAGGAATGAGTCTCAATCTTAAAGCATTAAATCGCTTTAGAATGGAGGTTCAGATGATGAGAGATGCATCAAAGAAAACATCTCACCAACAAATGGCTTGGAAAGCAAAGGAGAAGAGGTCATTGGGAGGAAGAATAACTTTAAATGCACAAACATGGTAAATAAAAACCAGCACACAGTGAACATACAACACATATACAAATATGTGTGGAAAAAAAAACAAGTAACAGCGAGAACAACAACAATAGAAGTTAAACAACCTGACTGACGATGACATTGGCTACAAATCGATCATGCAGTGGGACCATTCCTCCAGACAAACTGGGAGGAGTCAGATTCACTGAAAAGGCAGCCTCAGTCGGAAAGAAAGAATTGTCACATCCTTCCTTGAAAATGCATTTAAATCTAATAATACATTTATATATGTATACTGTGTGTGTGTGTGTGTGTGTGTGTATACATAAAACACCCTCGTTACTTGCGGTTAATGCGGTCTAGGAGCCAAACGCGAATAACGAATTCTGCGATACAGCGATAAACTATTTATTTTATTATTTACGGTAATTTAAACTATTATGAACCCTCCCCATACTGATATTAAACCACCTTCTATCTGTATCACCTTTTCCCACATTCTTATCGACTGTGTAAAGCACTTTTGTGTCTCACGGAAGTCCGAGACTCACTGAACGTAGAGCACTTCCGAATGCAGTCAGCCAATAGAGTGCGCGTACGGTGTAACGTGATCGCCTACCAAAAATCCGCGACGAGGTGAAGTCGCGAGTTTTGAAGTGCAAATGCTTGAGGGCGCACTGTATATATGTACTGGTGGTGCATTTTTTTAAATTTTAAGAAATGTTTTGAACTATGACCTCTGTGATGTTGGGCGGCATATTTTTAGCCTTCCTCTCTTTTACTTAACAAATAACAAAAACCACAATCCTTCAGAACTCGGTACCAAAAGACTGCACTTTGCACCCTTTGTGTGCACCAGCTTTACCTCTCAGGTCAACTTTGAAATGCCGCGTTAGAGGGCACTAATAATTCATTAACATCTCAAAATTAGTGCGGTTGTGAATTATGATTGTTGCAATGGAACAACAACAATTTATCATCAGTAACTTCAGTTACTTGTTAGTGAATATGACATGAAATGGGGGTGGGGTGGGGGTATCATCTTTGCTGTGTGATAGACCAAGCCGATCAGAATGGCACTCTGTGCGTTCCACTCTGTGTTTGTTCCTCTGTGTGTGGTGTGTAACCGGACATCAGGGCCTACCTTTATGAGCGGGTTGATAACTCCAACATTGGGACTGGCGTTGAACACTTTGTTGAAGTTGGTCTCCCTGTTGACCAGCTCTAGTTGGTAGAACTTCTTATCGTCCTAAGGGAGAAAACCAGTTTAGCTCACAGCGAGAACGGCTGTGGGGGAATGAAGGGAGTGTAGCGAGGACATTGAAATTCTTCTGCAGATGGCGAATGTTTGACACACGCTATGACAAAGCTGATTTATGAAGTCACCTTCATGTGATTAGGGCAGCGGCGCTGTGGTATTGTCTAAGGCGTCCCAGATAAACCAAATGAAAATGACAGCGTTAATGAAGTGGAGAACATTGGATCTTAAATTGTCTGAAAGACGGTAAGGTCAGCCGTGTTGATTTTCAAAACTTGCAGCAGACTTCAAACTAAGCCGTGATTGAATTATAAACTTAAACTTCTATTGTCCTTTAATTTTGCAAAAGGAAAATAAGCTGATTGATTTTATCCATCAGCCGAGTCAAGAGTCAGGCAAACACGTCGCTGTTGGAAATGACTGCAGTATAATAATCTTGAAGCTCTGTTTAATTAGCCTTTTTAAATATGATTATTCCTTAAATGTTTTGATTTTCATTGTTTTCCAGCCAGTCTTTCAGGCAGACTGATGGATTATGGAATATGGTATCCACAGGGATAAAGCTGGGAGGTGATTAGCTTAGTTTAGAATAAAGACTGGAAGCAAAGAAGCAGCTAGCCTCACTTGCTTAACAATAGCCCAGCCAGCGCTGCTATAAAACTTTCAAATGAACATCCCATCCATTTGCACATTGAAGGCTAGCACCTTTCCCTACATCCAATCTTTATGCTAAGCTAAGATAATCACCTCCAGGCTCTATTCTTGTTATAATTTTAGACAGATTATGAACATATCTCATGTCTTTAAAAGACAGAGCAGAGTCAAGTAGGCTGCTGTAATTCTCTTTATTCTTCCCTTGATGTTAAGCACTTAGTATTTCATGATCAGAGGAACTCTCTTGGGGAAAGCTTACTACATTCCATATCCGGAAACTGCAAATAAACTGTAAACAAAATGCTTATTTTCCAAAGCGTACACCGGCAGTCACCTACCACCAGTTTCTTGACCAGAGTTTCTCGCTCAGACACCATGTCCTTCAACTCAGCAATGATCTGCAGATCCTCAGGACGACTCTCCCGGTTCCTGAACTTCTCCTCTGTTCCTTCCAGGCTAAACAAAGAGAGCAAAAACACCCACAAAGCTGTAAATACTCTGCTTGAACAACCCACCCAGAATCCTCCAGGCTTATAAAACCTATGCAAATATAATAAATAACTCATGAAAATCTAACATTCAATCCTTCCTCTTGAGAAAGAAAATGTGTGTTAAGATGCTCAGTTTTCAGGTTGTGTGTGCAGCTCAAAACAAGAAAAAGTTCGGTGAACCAGAAAGATTTTGCACTTTTTATTGAGTGTGTACCTCAGTAGACCACTACTGAGTTAAGAGAATTAAAAGAACATATTACAGGAAGTGAAAAGATGAATGATGCATCAGCCACTCCTTTTTTCATTAGCTTTCAATCGATGAAAGAGTAATTGCAATCCGTGTATCCTTCCCCCTTTCTCTCCTCATCACAGAGCCATTAAGGAAGTGGACGTTCAGATTGAAAACAGCGCTGTGAGGCTCCTCTGGAGGTTTTTGTCTGTCATGTGGGCTATAAGAAGTTTCAAAATAGTTATTAATGAATTTTTGTTCTTTTCCTTCTGGGCACCTCAGAACTCAAGACTTGGGTAAAACTTCTGATTACTTTGGAATTTTGTGACATTTTCTCTGATGAGACATGCTAAAAATCACTGAGCAGAACGAGTGTTCGCTGTTTGAAGGAACCCCCCACTCCCCAAATTAATCATAATTGACACAGCCTTCCTGACAAATTACTCCTTTTTTGATAAAAGCTTCAAAATCCTCCATTTGGAAGCAGAAATGCATAATTTAGAAACACGACATAACAAATAAACTAACTAATGCTGGATTAAACATGAAACAGTCACTGAGTCGTGTCAGTTCTTGGCTTTAGAGGATGCCTTTAAAGGAAATGTCAGATTATTTTTGATCAAACCTCCTCTTCATGTTGGTTTTACCAGCACCTTATGTGACAGTGAGCTATACAGCCTTTCACTTCCCACGTGCCACTGAGGGCTTGTCTTTGTTACATTCATGCCACAGTGTGAAATCACACTGTGGCATGCTCAGGCCGGACACCAGAGCAGCTTGTCTTCAAGATAAATAGTGGTCTCTTTGAGGAATGAACATACAGGAGGCAGTCCTGACTGTTCCATCAGATATCCTGTCTCCAGCTGTGCTGTTCCTTCGGGCCCTTCAGATTTTTTTTTTGTTCCACGTCATTGACTTCTTCCTGTTTCTCCAACATTTTCTGCAGCTTGAGCATCAGAATTGATATTATAGTAATTTATAATGTTGCATTAATTGCTTTCTTCAATTTCTAAAATGAGTACGACAGCTCAGAATTACACAGCCTGAAATGGATTTGTTAAATCATACCATGAATGTCATACAGATATGGAGATTTCATCTCTCTAAAATTTTCTGCGATCACAGTTGACAACATTAACATAGAACTAAAACAGCAGCCATGAACTCAGAAACCAAAACCATTGGCTGAAAGAGGCCAAAAGAGTGCAGAGCTGAGGGGTTCAGTGGAATGAAGTGAAAAGTATTCAGGTTTTATCACAACTTCTCATTTAATAAGTTCTTCTAATTAACAATGACAAGTGTGGCTTTAGAATAACAGTAATTTTGCCACAAGTCTAAGGTTATTTATCTTAAGCTAACATTAAAAGGCTAAGTCTCTAACGCAAACGCTCTGAGGTTAATTCTAAAGCTAACTCTCTAAATCTAACTCTATCGCTAACTGTCTAAGGCTAACATTTCCGAAGAGACAAAAAGACCCTCTGATGCCGGAGGGGAGTTTATGATCGGATCAGTTCATTCAGATGGTTTCATTATGCTGAATGTAGAACAGGCTGCTAAAACAACAACTGTTAAACTGCTGCTGTCTTCTGGACAGGAACACACTGAGGCCAAATGTTTGGTGTCCAACTATTTCACGCCCGACTGACCCAGCATGAGCGACCCTTCTTTGACCCGCCGTGACACCCCGTTGGAGCATCAGTGACACATGAGAGGTCTTCATCACAGCTTTGGGTTTACATAATGGACAAATCCTCCTGGTAAACCCTGTGACTCCTGCAGGAGGGAGACACACATGCCTGGTGAACCACGGACTCCTCCAAACATAAACAGTAAATCTGCACCAAGGTGCTGATGTGTTGTTTTTTTCTAATTAATGTTTGCTGTCTGTTTTCAAGGTGCTGGAATTTATTACAACCTAAACTGTAATGAAGGCGAGGGACTTTCTCTTATCGCTGCTACCTTCTGGATTGTCTTTTGTCTTTATCCATTGCTGCTGCAAACTCTTTGGACTACATGTTTTTTCTGTTTTGCTACAATAAATGATTCCCTCTTTAAAACACTAAAACTGTCACTTAAAAGAATACGAACCTCGTCTATAAAGGTGGTTGGTGTAGTTTTGTAGGACAAATAAACAACTGATAATGTTTTAAAAGATCCACAGATTTCCTTGTTTCTTGTGATTATGCATGAAAAATAAATAAATAAATTTTTATGTATATGTACATATGTTTGTTTAGAATATGACAACTGACTAAAATCACAATCCAGACAGTTTTATTTAACTTTCTAATTGTTGTTTCTTGCAGTTAAATGCAATTTACACCCAGATCTGAGAGCTGTTACAGTATTGACCGCTAAGGACAACAAACTGCTTCTCTAATTTGGCTTGATGATAATCCCAGCTAACACAAACTGTAGTTTACATACAGTACATGCTCTCTAATTCTCTAAGGCCCGAGTGATAAGACAAAGATGCAGAGAAAAATGTTCAAAATAAGCGGGAGCCTTAAATGATGGTGCAATCTCAGAGGCTGTTGAAGAAGAGGGTTTGTGGAGCAGGAATAGGCCGTCGTCGCCACTCTGAGTAATTAGGCGGGACGGGACATAACTGGTGTTTGAGACGGATCTCTGTGTTTGTTAATTAGATGGAGAGCAGTGGATTATTTCTGGGGACAGACCATGAAATGCCTCTTCACTGGTTTATTGTAAAAAACAATGCAGAACATTGGTAACTGACTGCTTGTCAGTTACCATGCTAATATTATTATTATACTAACATTTTCAGATTCAAGATTTCTTATCTTGTAGTTTTGTTAACCTTGCAATTGGTGGACAGTGAGATGTGGATGCTATTTAAAGTTACTCAAACACTAGGAAAATATTTAAATGTATAGATGTTTAGAATTTAAACATATTCTACTGCTGGTTAGCATTATATGTATTTATTGAAATAATCACTGATACATATTGAGAGGCTTGATCAGGAAAATATTTCCAAACATGTATTTTGTGTAAAACATTTTATTTTTATGTCTGTACATCCCGTTTGGTCCAGCAGGTGGCGCATTTCTTGGCTGAGTCAGACTGAAAGAGGGTCAGCAGTGAAGACGAGGAGGCCTCCTGACTCTGCTGGACAGTTTTCCATATTGATTTTCCTTCTTTATCTAACTCTGTTTTTATCTGTTGTCTGTTTGTGTGACTTCCTCTGGAGGGCTGCGGTTACCTAATTTCCCTCATGAGTTGGCATCATCCACCGCCTAAAGGCAAAAAATGTACCTTCCAACTCACTTCTTTCTTTCTACTTTATCCATCCATCAATTCGCTCCCCTCTCAGTAAATTCACCTGCAGTCATTCTTTCTAAACCCAATGCACAAAACCACACTTCTGCATCCCCACAGCTCCGCCAAAGCTTCACTCGTCTCATAACTCCACCTATTCCTTAACTGTCCTTGCATGATAGTAGGAATCACTTCCTTCATCTTTAGTAATGAAATAAAAGTCATTTTACTTATTACATTCTGCAGTGGCTGTATCCTCATTAAATGATGAATGTCTCTGATCCTTATTTCATGTTTCTATCTTTGATTTCTGCAGCTACTGTTTGATATTTAACATTGAACATTTGCCACCTCGAATACTGAGTCTGATTTTATATAATCTGATATGGAAGTTCAACGGCTGCAGGAGTTTGACCATCTTAGGCAGATTGAAGTATAGCAATTTGTACACAGGATTTAAAATCCAACTAGATTTATACATTTCAAGATTTTGGTTTCAACAGTTAATTTAAAGGTGAATAATTCCTTGATGTTCACATTAGTTGCTTCATATTTGAGTAAAATGGATTCCAATTCTCAGAAATAACTGCTGATTATGGTCTGGAAAAACAAAAGCTGGCCTCTCCATAATGAAATGTTATTCCTGCACCAGAACTGGATTAACTCCTAAGAGTTCAAGTTAATTCGACAATTTAATCCACATTATTTTCCACAGCTCAAATGAGTTTAGGTTTGAAATTCATCAGTATCGTGTCCTATATCAAATATCTTTACAACCAGAGTTGAAGCTACAGTTGATAACATGCTTGATAATTTAGAGACCAAATGACACATTCTAGATTTCAAAATAAGAGCCTGCTGATCACTGCTGAGGTGCCCTTGAGCAAGGCACTGTCTTATACAAGTTGTTCATTGGATAAAACAAACATGTCGCTGTCTTCCACTCTTCTATCGCCATGCCTGCATTTGCATTCATTCAAGTTCCTTGTGTGTGTGTGTGTGGTTGGACCTGTATATACATGTATGTGTAATACATGTGCAAAATACATATACAAATAAGGGTGTAAAAAAACAAATTTCAATGGGGATTATTAAAGTATGATTCTTCTTATTATTATTTGGTGGTGAGTCAGAATTTTCTCATTTTTTATTAAATCCCGGCCAAAAAAAGCAACAATATTTCTAATTAATTTTTTGGCAGCAAAATATGATTTCAGTTTATCCTACATTTTTTTTGGCTCTAACATTTTGCTGAACAAATCCCAATAACAATCAGTTAGTTTATCTGAGGTCACACTGATACACATTAGGATTGAATGTGTGTTTACAGCTGCAGACTGATATGCAAAGTATGAAACCTGGTGTGTTATTATTACTTAAGAAGCATAAGGTTTTGATATCAATCTTTCATTAAGTTTGAACGAGCTGGAAAAACACCACATTAATCAAACACGCCAGACGATGCTGACATGCCGTGCGTGCCTCTTTCCTCTTGTGTCTTTGATTTCATGGGGTAATTTTTACCTTTTTGTTGTTTCTCTCTGTTTTGAAAATGGAAACCATTGTTTCCAGCAGAATGTGCCTCAGGTAGAGATCGAGGTTACACCGGTAAATCTGTCTCTGGCGCTGCGTTTCATAACGAGCCAGTTCAGTGCAGTTGTTTTTAACATGCGACAATATGACAAGCCGAGGAGAACATCATTTGTCACAGCCTCCTATTTATACTCCGCTTTGCATGATGCAAATGAAAATAAAAATAGTGTGCATGGATGCGTCTGCTCCTGTGTGACTGACAACTATAATTGTGTTTAGATACGGCCTAATTGCTGATATGAAGCTGGGATTTTTTTTAAACCACTCCATGGATAAAAAATAAAAATGGAGCTTGGCTTGTTTTTCAATACTTGATCTTCTACTCATTTGCAGGATATGGGCAGGTATAAGAGCAGCAGATGAAAAAGTTTATCTTTTATCTAGAGAAGAAAAGATGAAGGGTCTGCTGTTTTAAGCTTTCACTGGAGCTCAATTAGATTATCTGGGACAAAGAGGTTGACCTGCAGCGTGGGCTGGGTCAAGAACAGATATTTCTCTGTGCCACTGACTTCCATTGTTGCATTCACAGTATGCACATACAGTATCTGAAGGGCGGAGATCTTGTCCTTCAGGACTTCCTGGGCCTTGTTGAAGTCTGACAGCATGTTCTGCGTCTCTCTGCTGTGGACGACACTCAATTCGCTCAGTTCCCTCTCGTGCCTCTTCGTCAGCTCTTGTTCATGAGCCCTGAGGAAAGAGAGGAATGGAAAGACGAGCTTCAGAGAGTTTTATCGCACAGAAGCCATCCCTGATTGACTGGCAGGTGTCTGTGAGAAGAATAACTCAGTCAAGATGTTTGCGAAATACAGACTATAACAGAGTCCATGTTCACACCCTTAAAGTAGAAAAGTAAAAATGACAGTTTCTCCTTCTAGAATTAAAAAAAAGTAGCATTAAATAGCTTTACTTGACTGAAGTACTTGAGTAAATGTACTTCAACCCTCGAGGCCTTGATACAAGGCTTTCTTTACCTTCTTTGCCTTTATTGGAGTAAAAACAGATGTATATTGAAGCCACAGCCACACAAGACTGGAATAAAGCCATGCCAGTGATGTCACCATTCAAGCTTTAGGATACACTAGAAATGTCCGTACACAATGTCCTTGCCAGCTCAGTATTGACAAATAATTTTTTTTAATGTATTTTCTAGTGGGCGACGCTTCCTTTTAAGACTTTATCAAGACCTGCAGACTCTCCTCTGTCTGTCTCCTCCAGGGAAACGACATAATTGATTGTTCCAGAGAGGAAACAGAGGTGAGATTAAAAACCAAGAGACAGTCAGGAATTCCTGAAACGTAACAGCAAACTTTCTGAGAACAAAACTATCTATATATGTTTATTTATATGGTTTCTGAAATACATTTCATTTGCACTCACAAAAGGTAGAAGAGGAGCTAAAGGATGAAGCAGATGATGTAAAATGAGATAAAGAAGATGATAATTAAAGGAGAAGGAAAAAAAGGCTGATGAAAGATGTGAGGATGGAGGAGAAACGCGGACGTCCGTCTCCCTCTCTCTGACTGGACCAGCTCCCCCTGAGGGGTGCGCGTCTTTTCTCTCCCCGCTCCCTCTTCATTTATTTATCAGTCTATTTTTATCCCTGTGACCAGGATTCAGACGGGGAGTTACGTAATAGAGGGAGAGATGTGCTGCACATGGATCTGAGAGAGAGAGAGAGAGAGAGGATGCATACAGATGGATACGGATATGAGGAGAAAGCATCACGGGAACAGTCATTAAACATAGACGCAAAGAGGAAACCATCAAACACACACACACACACACACACACACGGCTACAGATGGATGCTAATGAGAAGCTGGACCACATTAACCACACAGCACTTTAAAAAATTCATAGCCAGCTGCAGGGAACAACAAGATTATAGATTCCATTTCACTTCACCCTACATAACCTTCACGTATCCTAATCAATGAACTGCTGACACTCCGAGAGAGAGAGAGAGAGACACAGGCACAGACAGACAGTCTGCTTTGGCTGGTTTGTTTTTTCTCTATCATCTCTGTTCCTCAGGAGCAAAGCAGAAGGATTGCAGAAACTATCATCATCCGGCGACGTGCGCTGATCCAGGGCATAGGGTTGTGTGTGCACGGCTGTGGAAAAGCATCTGTTGACGTCAGACCCGTCCTGAAATGTCAGTGAACACATGCTCCTTGGTCTTAATGCTCACAACTAAAAACTCCACAGTGAGATCAGAAGATCAAAACCACTTCCACATCTGTGTTCTAAATTAGGAGCCAATGCCCCCGGGGGAGATTAGCGTAGCTTAGCATTAGGAACGGAAGCTAGCATGGATCAAAATTTTCCCAGTAACTCCTGAACAAGTCATCATTTTTATTCATTTTTAATCTGTACAAACACAATAAAACAGCTGCTCAACATATAAACCCCTACAGCAACACAAATGGTCCTTCCTGCTCTTGTACATTAACACACACTGAATACACAGAACAAAACACTCACTATTAATATGTGTTCATATGTGTTCATGGATAAAACAAAGAGAGGTAAAGTAAAACCAGTCTTTTAAAAAGTTTGATCAAGGAAGCCACTGTTTGTAAGGTAAAACTGGCACAGATGTTAGGTAGTTAGCAACTTAGCTGGAGCAGGATCTCATCCTCACCTCCTGGTTCTCTCATCTCCCAGCCTTTCACTCTCTCATCAGTCTCTCCATCATTTCATCTCTGCACTGAATCACCGCTTCTGGGGCTAATAATTCACCACAGCATCAATGTCGCTCACATGGGCCAAGGCAAATAAAAAAAATAAGGAATTCAAAGGCTGCTATTGTAGATTCATGGAAAAACATGGCCGCAAAAAAACTACAGTAGATGTACAGTTTGCTGTAGTCAAGGATTTGAAAATGTGACTGGATATTTTAAGTGCAGATGCAAAATAGCAGCTGGTGGACTAACTTCTCTGGGTGATCCGCAGTAACAAACGTATTTATGTTTTCTGTCTGTAACGGCTTGTGCTTCCGTCTTGCTGTGAGGCCTACCTGATCTGTTGATTGGCTTCGCTGCGGATCTTGAGCACCTCTTTGCCCTTGAGCTCCAGCTCTTTCGTCAGTGTGCTGATGTTCTCGTTCAGGGTGTGGATCTGGTGGTCCAGCTGAGCGATGTGGTTCTTCCTCCTGCAGACCTCCTCCTGCAGCTCGGTGATCCGGCCCAACAGCTCACGCTCCTGGGATTACATTAAAAAAAAGACACCAGGGGTCTTTAGCTCTTTGTCTTCACACAATCTATGACACTGCAGTGGAGAAGCAGGTTAAATGAGTTTTGGGTTCTCAATAAAATCAGTGTATCAAATTTTATGCAAAAGCTATATTTACGTAAATGTGCACGGAGAATCCAAACAAATAAACAGATTCACAGATTACAGCCTGTTCATAACTGGTAGATTATGCACACTTGAGGATTAGAAAGGCAAAGAGAAATGATTTGATAAGAAATTAAGAAGTCTTAATTGTGCTAAAACTAAACTTTCTCCCTCCTCCTGAACCCGTCTCGTGAACACCAGGAGCTCTCGACGCCAGCGACAACACGTCTTTTGTCGTTATTGGAATCGGTCATATTGGAGTATAATTAGCCAGTGGTCACGCACTCCCCTCTCACCATCCGTCTCTCTGTGACTCTCCATCAACATTTAATTTGATGTTAGCGTTTGAATTTTGCTGTCAGTAAACCTTGTTAATCACAACCAGGACAGGACAGATGATTTAATGACTCATTACCTCTTTCAATCGCCGTCTGCTCAAAAATCATGTAAAGACAAGCAAAACAAGAAAGGGATGAAAAGAGCTGGAGGAAGGAAACAAGAGAGCAAGGATAATAGAAGAAGGAAAATAAACCTGAATATAGTATCTTTCACCACAATCAGATTTGTATGGAATGAAAGGGGGACGTCTTTCAAGGTCTGATCGAAAGGAATTAAAGCAGATATCAATCAGATGTGAAGATAAAAGCGTCTGGAAGAGAGTTTTATTTCTTCTGATGCTGCATCTGTCACTCTATTATCTGTTATCTCCTTCATTCCAATAACAAAGAGTGACTCAATGCATAGAAAAACATCAGCAAGCTTTCATTCAGATTGGTGGTTTAAACTTGATTTCATTTCCAAACCAAGACAATGTTCAATACTGAGACAGATTTATAAAGAACGATGACTTAGTAATACTGAACTGAAAGGTGTATTGAAGCGGCATTGAATTTGTTGATAAAAACAGAGTTCAGAGAGAAACCTTGCAGAACATTAAAAACAACCCCCCCCCCCAAAAAAAACAGACTCATAATAAAATTAGAACAATAGATACTGGATGTCAAGAGATGCTGATGATGTGATAATTGATCAGACAGCACTGGTAGATCAAATAAGCCACTCAAAGTATTTCCAGCGAGACAAATGAGTGCGCACACACACACACACACACACACACACACACATACACACACACACAGACACACAGACAGACACACACACACACACACACACACACACACACACAGTACGTCATCACTCTCTTCCTCCTCATCTGTTAAGTAATTGGAGATATAAAAACATTATTTAACACAGCGTGACGACCGTCTGCTGCTGAGATCTTCCACTCTAATGACTCAACTCAGGAAGTTTTAGTTTATGTCATTCGGGCTGTGGCACAGTAAACAGGAATTAATGCAAACACAAATTCCCAGTGCGCGTTTGCACAAATTCAGATGTTGTGCACGCAGCAATTTAGCACCAATCCATCACGGAGGAAGACCTTCTGGTTCCTTTAAATTTAGTAACTTTATTACCCCAAATGGGATCTGCTTGCTGGGTTCCAGCTCTTAAAACCGCCCCATTAACTACGAGTACAAAGCGAGATAAATGCAGACGGTAACGGGACAGAAAAGATAAGGTCACTGTCAGAGGAGGACGTCCAGACAGCGTCCGAACCGGACCAGAATGCAATGCTTTCGATTCAAACCCTTTGTTGTCTATGTCCGCCTCTCATTATCAGTCTACCTGCTAGATCTAATTTAAAATGACAAAACGTACATTAAAAAAAGGAATGATAATCTATAAAGGAATATACTGTATAACCATATTGAGCATGTAGAGCATGAAGTGCACTACATGCATCCAGACTTAACCAAACAATCCCAGATCTCCTTCCCACTGCAGTATTCGTACCTCTTTACACGTAGTTCAGATGTTCACAGATTACACATTAAAATATTTAAATTTACAAAATAACTACATTTTCTCACATTATGACTCGCATAACTCTGCCAAGAATGAACAATGAAAACATGTATAATCAAGAAATGAATGTCATCCGTGTTTCTAACAGGGTTAAAGAGGAAGCATAACGAAAAACAAATAAAGGAAAATGTGTGTGTGCGTGTGTGTGTGTGTGTGTGAGCGTGTGTTTGTGAGAGGGTTGCACATGACAGCTGGCACAGCCAAACTTCAAAACAAAAGAAAATCGTTTTATCTCAATTAATTGGTCCCTTGATGTTTTCCTTTGACAAAATCATTATTCAGACTTACAAATTATAAAAAGTGTTTGTCACGATTGTCAAATGTGATTTGTCAAACAGTTCAATATCTAAATCTTCAATTTTGATATTTAATTCCCAAAATTGTTTTGTCATTATTTAGTGAATGAAAAATTGAAGCAGCTCTGGTTGACTATAAACTACTGTTAACTGTGTTGCTGTAGGTTTCTAAGTAAGTGAAATCTGTTTTTGATGCCACTGTGTTTTCCATAATGACGACCAGGTTGCTTCACATTAAAAGCATTCAAATGCAGGAATTTGGGCTGACTTTTATTGTGAAACAGTCAGGACCAACACAGTTGATCAATCCTCTTAGTTCTAACCTTGATCGCTCATCTTAATCATGTTGAGATTGAAGACTTTTCATGGGTAAACAAGGTTTTAACTTTCTAAGCAAGAAGAAGACGCATAATTTTAAACCACAGGAAGCATTTAATTAAAAAACATTCTTAACTAGAAAATCCCAAGTGTACATTTTGTGTCTGTCTGTGTTTCTCTCTAGCTTAGCTTCCTCGTACGGATGTGTTTGATCATGTTAGAATCCATTTATTGTAGACTTGCCTTTATATTTATTCCAGTCACGCAGTCTTCACTTCAACTGTGAAAGAAAGAGACCGGCTTTGTGTTCGAGTGGATTCATATCTGACTAGAAACTCATTCATCACAGCAGCTTTGTGTCCATGGACAAAAGACGGTTTGTGCCATCATTGAATTTTAAAAAACTGTGTTTGGATGGACGTTAAATTGCTGTTGTTAGTTTGATTTTCACCTGTACAGCATTAGCTCTCTAACAGAGTCCTACCTGCGTCCGGTTGCTATCCAGCGTTTTTTCCAGCTCCACTTTGGCAGCGGCCGACTCCTGTTGGTGGGTTTGTCTCAGGTGTTCGATGGCCGACGCGTGAATGTGGTTCAACTCTGACCGCAGAGAGGCTGGCATAAGAAAACACAAGAATAAAGGCATTAGTAAAATGATAAGATTACATCACAAGCGAGGAAACTAATCCCATCTCAGACTGAGGGATTATAAAGCTTGTGGGGGAAGCTTCCTCCATCTTTTAGTTGTTATTGCAAAATAAATAAGAGTCTTTTTTATGGTGCACATAAAGTGGAGTGCTTCAGCCGCCTTTGCCCCGGTGTCTTTTCATCCTCACTCTAATGAATAGTCTATAATGGTTTGGAGAAGCGTTTAGCTCAATCTCACCGCTATCAGCTTTCTGTAAGAAAAACCCCCCAAATGATATCGACAGGAGGAGAAAACACAGCAGAGAAAGGTGGAATTACATCCAAGTGATGAATGTGTAAATGAAAAATAAACAACACGCATGGCAAAATGTGTGTGAGCTCACACACTGTATAAACACAAGAAGATGAAAGGAAGTAAATGACAGGAGAGTTAAAGAGAGGAAAGGGTGATAAAAGGATGTGGAGGGAGAGAGAAATTGATGGAGGCGGCCCTCCAGTGTCGGGACCATGACATGAAGGCTAATGGAAGTCCATTATTCACACCTCAGGAGTGGTGTAGAAGCAATAATGACTGGCAAGACGGAGATTTCACCGTATTTTAAAGACGTTACGGCCCATCTTTACTTTCTGCTAATGTTCTAACTGGACTTCACAAAATTGTACACGTATATCACATTATTTTGTGTGCATTATATAAACTGTAATGTGCAGACACTGGGATGAAATTTAAAATTCAAATTACACTTGTTTTTTTTGCAGCTGAATGAAATTTCATGTGAATTTTTTTTCTTCTAAAAAATTTACAAACTAGACCAGTTTGTGATTTTTAAAGTACATTTACGACTATCATATCCATCCATCCATCCATCCATCCATCCATCCATCCATCCATCCATCCATCCATCCATCCATCCATTCATCCATCCTTTTCTAGAAAACTACATTTTCTTAAATTCCTCTAGCAATTTACATAAAATTTGTACTTTCAAAGTCAGTCTCATGTCACTCTTTGTTACTCTTATACTGTTTCAGAATGAGAATTTTCTTTCAGTGTACAAATGTGCTGGAGGTTTATGAAGTGGTGATTCTTTTCAACCTGCTGAAGCCCCACAGGCAGCCTTACCCAGCATGGCTTTGCCCTCATCCTCCAGCTCGAAGCGGAGAGTCTGCAGTTCCTGCTCTGACTGCTGCTTCAGCGTCTCGATGCTCTGGCGGTGAGCCTCTCTGAGCGACTGCAGCTCTGCGTGGTGATGATGACGGAGGCGCTCCTCCAACTCCTGATGGAACAAGTATGTAGGGAGGCAGAGGAGAACAGAGTAGGAGGGCCAGGGGGAGAGAGTAAAGGGAAAAGAGAATGGAGTGAAGAACGGGAAAAGAGGATGATTTGTTTGGAACGTAGGAGGAGATGATGTCGTGGGGGAGAGATGAAAGAGGGGAGAGAGAGGTATAAAAATGAAAATGGAAAAGGGAGGCAGGGAAAGATTAGGAAATATTACAGATATAAAAACTTCCAAATGCAATTTAAAACACAGACAAGTCTATTCAATAAAGGCACAAAAAAACAACAATTTTCTTCGTATGTACTGTAGAAAAGTAAATGGTTAGTATCCTCTGATTTCAAAATGGATTGTAAAATAACTACAATTGAAATCCTAAATTATCTAAAGGTTTGCTGACAATAGAGTCTGATGATGTCTCCATTTTATTCTGTTATAATAAAAATATTTATGTGAGTTTATCCAGATCTCTACAGTTAATGACAGATGAAAAAAAAGCAGTTCCGAAAATGAATTAATGAATTTTGATTGCAGTGGAAAGGATTGGATTAGCACAAATAGATGCACAACTATTTTAAAATAAAGTAGAATCCTCTACACTTACTGATTGATGCCTACTGACTGATTTGTTTGAATTAGTTTTGTTAATTGCTTAGAAAGTTTCTAAGTTGCTTGAAAGGTTTCTACTTTTTTATTTGATTCAGCAGTTGTTGACTTCATTATATGAATTTAATTAACCCTACTCTAACACTTATCTGCATTGGCTATGACTTTGCTTGTTGATGCTGTAAAATATTTTTTTCTTTTCAGTATAGCATCATTACACCTGCGTAAAAATATAATGTATGATGTTACAGACAGGAAAGAGCCCCTTATTCCCACCTCCTCATACATACTGTCAGTGTTTGCATCCTCTTTATTAACCGCAGGAACACTTGTGTCTAAAATAATACCCATTATAATTCAACTGGATGTATGCAAACAGGTAATAAATGCCTCTGCAGACTGATTTACGAAATTAAATGCTTAATATCAAAGGGGAAAACACAGCTGCTACTTCCATCAGCAGCCTGAGAATATTCAACAGAATTGAAATCTCATTTTCATTATTAGACAAAGCCCTAAAAGCACATCACTCCAGAGAGGAAAATTACTGTTTAGCCCATTTTTCTTTTTCAGCAAAATGTTAAGATGTCATTTTTGCTAATCATAACTAGAACCCATCAACAAGAAACATCTAAAATGATTTTCATAGAAACTTGACGGTAACATGTGTGGCATTTTAATTCAGAAATACATAACGTGCCTTGGGAAATGATTCACGGAATGAAGATGACACTGACTATTCCGAATGAGTCTGTCTCTGAGTTGGCAGACAGGAGACTCTTAGCACTGGATGGGATGCCCATGCTGTGTTGATAGTAACACTTTAAAAATGTTTCATAGCTCATCATCGTGAGTTGATAATGATGTTGTTCACCCCGTATTTAGTCTACATCCACCTCCTTTCAGACCTTTATAATTAAATACAGCACAGGGAAAAAACATACACAAACTAGAAAAGACTTGTACAAAGGAAGCTCAACAATCTCCCTGTTGCCCACCTTATTTCTAAACTAACATGTAATGGAGCTCTTCTCCTAAGGGCAGAGAGAGGGCGTACTCTATGACACAAAGTATTTAATGTAGGAGGAGAAACAAAAAATGCGAGTTGATGCATGTTGAAACTCCATGACAAGATTCTGTTCATTTGTCTTTAAAGCCACTAATCCCTCTTGTTCACGGCTATTGATCATTTGTGCAGAAGGTCAATACAAACCATACCTTATATTTGTTTAATTAAAGGAAGCACATTAATTACTCTTTATCACAGCAGCTCCTATAATTAGAACTCGGCTGTTATTTTCTTACAACCACCTCCTCCTGTCTCCTCTTTGTGCCGTCCGTGTGACGACGTTTGGTTGTTCAATCTTCACTCCATTACTGGATGGTCAATATGTGTCACGCTGCTAGCGGTTGAATCTATTTACTGGGGAAAGGGGGCGAATAGGATGAACAACAATGAGAAAGACAGGAGGAACAAACAAACAAAGGCATGAAGGGAAACCGCGGCCCTGGAGTCCACCGGTCGGCTGATCCTCCTGCTGCTGTGCAGATCTTAATCCTGACCACCGGAGAAATCTCTAAGACACGACCAGAAGGAGTCTGCTTGAAAGCCAATCGACTATATCTGGTATGTATTCTGTTTCTGGACCGTGGAATGTTTGAAAACCACAGAGAAGAATCTTCACTCTCAACACAATGTTGAGCCAACAGATGGACCTTTTGTGGTCTTTGTCGACACTCAGGCTGCTGCGTTATCGTGATCATCAGTTTATTTAAAGCGTTCTAGGGAAATCAGTACGGAGAACGTTACACCTGTTAAAGATGAAGATGCATTGTGTGAGAAATAAAAGAAACCAGAGGGGTTTTAAGTTTGATGCTCAGTGTTCATCATTTTAGTTTAGCAAGCTAGAATAATTAATTCTGTGTTTCTATCTGTGTTGTTCTCTTTTTGTGATGCCAGCCACCCAAACAACCAATCCACCCGCCATCCAACCAACCAACCAATCAGCTAGCATTAATCTATACTCACTGCTTCTATTTGCATCTTTTTTGTTAGCTGGAAGTCAAACAGTGAAATTAAGTTCCCTGAATATGCAGCAGGACTTTGTTAAAACGTCTTCCTGCCCACCAACTGTGAAGAGATAACAGCAGCCTATCTGAATGTCCGTTTCACTCCAACGCCACACAAAGTGCACATACATAAATCATCCCTCTCATGCCTCCACTCTGGATAATTGAGTTTTCTCTCGCCGCACTGCAGACAGAAATATAAACACCTCACTGGCATATCAGCCCTCCATAAAGCCTCTAATACTTTACTTCCCTGCTTATTAACAAGGATTCTGACAACGGAGAGTCCACTTCAGCACAGAATGAAGTCGGTTTTGTGGTTTTTATTGTGTTGTGTGAATATGCAATTGCTTTTTGTGCATGTTTGCATTGGAGAAGGCGACAGTGGAACAGAAGTGGAAGATGTCACGGAAGGATGCGTTTCTTATTGTCGTCAGGCTGGATTACAGGATAATAATGAAGACTGTCGATTTCATAAATGCTGTGACTCAGAGGTGATATTTTTTCACCATATTTGCGCTCAAGGAAACGCCAAAAAACACACATAAGAAAGCAGCTTCCTGACCTCCATTCTGCCCCGAGCGCGAACACAATTAGAGCGTCCGACTCGCAAAAGGGATTTGGAATTATGACGTACAGTTGATCCAAATCGACCTTGACTGTGAAAATGGAAGGATTACCGTTTGAAGAACATTTTCTTGGCAAAATAAGTGGTGTGTACGTTGTGTTAGTGCATGCATATTTTGACATTACAAAGAGGAATAACAGAGCTGTCAGTATTGCTACTTTGCTTGGCTACTTGACAGCTATCTGCTGTGGGTGAGAGTGAGTAACGGCAATGACTGCCAGTCTAACCTCCAGTCCGACTGGGCTGTATTGGATTAAAATGTCAAAGATGGCTCCTCCTGGGGAATCTCTAAAACCAGCAACAATGACATAAGTGCTGCAGGTCATAGCCAATCAATTGTTATAAATGTATGCATTTTTTTTACAGATAAGTACAGGTTAAATGGCCTGAAATGGTTTAAGAATGTGTTCCTGTTGTTTTTGTACATTGTGCTCTAACAGTATTCACATGCATGTGGCAGCACAGTTACATCACAGGCTGTCAAGCACTTTCACTGATTGAATGCTGGTGGAACACAGAAGTGGTAGCTAAAAGCAGGGCAGAAGCTGCTAGTTTGCAATTAAAGATGCAAAAAAATCCAGCTGTTTCCACATGTTTGACGAGCACACTTGGAAAAAGTCAAAGAACCACACAAGTTGTTTTGATGAGAGGCCTTGACTGTTTTACAGCAGCAGTATATAATGTTGTGCATGCACATGTTTGCCGCCTTTCACCTTCAGGTCCCTCTGCCTGGCGTGCTCCATGTCCTGCATGGAGCAGCAGTGGACCTCGTGAAGACGCTGCTGCCGCCTCTGGTGCTCCGTCTGCAGCTCGTCCAGTTGCATCCTCAGGTGCTCCCTCTCCTGGCTGAACTGATGCTGCAGCTGCTGCAGCGACGACTGGGACTGGGACAGCTGCATTTCCAGGCTCTGCTTCAACAGGGAGATCTGAAGGGAAATAAAAAACCAAATTCAATGACTTGTTGGTGGAACAAGTGATATATATTGAAAAAATACTAATATATACCTGTTATCAACTCACGCAGTTATGGAAAATGTTAGCAAACCTTGGAGTTTTTCATCACCGTGAACATCAACATCTCACTCTTGTGATTCTTCTTTGTTTTCACCAGCTACTTTATAAATATATAAATGTACTGTATAATATACGGTAGGTTTATCTAATGAAGCTATTGGTCAGTAAAATAAGAAAAGTGTGTTGAAAGAGTTTAAAACGCTGAGAGGTGAGAGAAACTGAGCAGCAACTCTAATTAAAACACCAGAAACTTTTCTTCTTCTTCTTCTTTCATCGTCCTTGCTTGAGGGGCAGAGATCTTCCACGTAAGTGTTGCTCGCTGTGCACACATGGCTTTGGGCCTAAGTTTGCCCTCATGGTTATATTTGCAATGCAAATACGAATATTTGCAAAAGAACTTCTTCATAGCTTATGGTAGAGCAGTGCCTATCAAGAGCTTTACCGTCGCTCTGATTTGACATTTGGGTGCATGATGATGCGAGGGCTGAAAACATTTATCAGAGGATGGAAGCAATGGGCAGAACACGCATGACAACCTCCAGCAGCGGATGCATACATCACACGGAGATGAGCATGAGTAAACAGTTTGTCTGCGCGTACGATGACCACAGGAGAGTTTAGTCATGCTAAATTAATATTACGGGGCAGTCATTAGTAGCAGCAGCAGCTTCCTCTGGTGTATTTGCCCCAGCATCCAATAATGAATGTTCGAGCAAGCCTGTCCAACAGCGTGAGGAGGAAATCAGTCAGTGTGGAATAGACAGGAGGAGGTCTTATGGTCTTACAGCAGCAGCTCTAAAGAGAGGCGGTTTCTCTCGCTGCTCTCCTCATCCTCTCTCCCCACTGATATTCCTGTTTAATTAGCGCCGTTCGGATAGAAGCTGGAGGCAGCTGCTGTTGTCGTACCGAGAGGTCTTCAGCCCAAAGAGGAGATTAAAATAAAGTCGAACCTGTAAATGTTGATCCTTCCATGCTAAGTCTTGCACCAAGTCCTCTTTATGTCACTTCATTGTGGACGTATTGCTTTAAAACATTCGTTAAGACCATGAAACAACCAAAATACTTCACCATGGTGTCATTCGATTACTGTCTGCTTATATAAAAAGACTGGAAACATCCGTTCCTTTACCATTGCCTACATGCATACTGCATTACTGACAGCGGTTACCTGCTCCAATAGGTCCTCCACCTTCCTCTGCCAGGTCTCCCTCGCATTGCTCAGTTCCTGCTCCTTGCTCTGCGCCAGCTGAGCCAGAGCAGAGGCCTTGTCCTCCTCGTGGTCCTCCTTCAGCTCCTCACGGAGCTTCTTACACTCCTGCCTACATCAGGAAGAGACCAACAGCCAACATTTAGGTCGAGGAAGAAGAACTTGGTAATGACACTTAAATGATCTGGTCCATTAATAGCGAAGCTTCATTTACACTTTAATTCATTTGGTTTTGTTGTAACTGTATTATAATGTAATATAAACACATTAGCTCATGTGATGCCCAGACCGCATTTCAAAATGACGTGATTTAAAATATAGAAAAACCTGAGCGATTGCCAATTTTGAGGAAGTTAAAAACTTCTGTAATTTATTCTTTTGTATAATTCTGACATGACATTGCAAAGATACCAACAAATCATTCTATAGAGTTATGACATACGTCTGGTAAAGAAACTAATCTTCCAAACTAATCTTGCACCCTTTCTTCTCCTGCCTTTGGTGCTTGTTTTCTGTCGCATGACTTTTTATATGTCTCTGAAGTGCAACAACACGATCCGGTGAAGGATGAGGGTAAAACAAGCAGGAAGTTGCCGCAAAGCTGACGGTGCTTCAGCGGCTTTATATTGGCTGCAGGGGAAAAGAAAATGTCCCTGCAACGGAGCGTCGATCTAACCATCACCACTCCTGAAAATTACTACTAACAGCTCGTTGAAAGACCTGGGCTTATGCATGTGTGAGTACAAGTATGTGTGTGTGTGCGTGCGTGTGTGTGGTGCCAATGCAATTGCAGCGTAGGAGTTGAAATGGTACCTGTTAAATGAAGTATTGACACAGGCACATTTTTTGTCACAGAGAGGCAGAAAGTGTCAGACACACACACACACACACACACACACACACACACACACACACACACACACACACACACACACACACACACACACACACACACACACACACACAGAGCAGTCAGACTGTCACGTCCATCATGCAGCACGCTTGACACGTGTCATCATTCATGTCTTCATTCAGTGTAGAGCATGCAGTCATGGATGTCGATGCACACTTGTGTTTTCTCTCTCTCTTTCTGTCTCTCTCTCACACACACACACACACACACACACACACACACACACACACACACACACACACACACACACACACACATACACAGGTGCCTTGGGCTTCAAAGGGCTCTGGTCTTCCTAATAAGCCACGTTCTACAACATCTGTCAGGCAGGACGAACGATGAGGGCAGATGGAAGGAGGATGAACGGAGATTTGACGGAACTGTCGAAGATGGAGGATGTATCCCAATAAAATGCAACGTAATTGGCTGGAATCCTCTCTGAGCTCTCAGAGATGTGACAGATTTTCATGTATGATACATAATCCACATGTACTTAGTTAAAAGCCCAACTGAAATATATATATTATCCACCTATATTCCCTTTGGTGGGTGACACTCAGTTATTCCTTCTTGACCCTCAGGAAACGACACCTAGCGTGTGGCGCTCACAGCGCCATCAGCTTAGATGATTACCGTGAACAGCTGAGGTCTACGATTGTCCCAGACATCCTCCGCTCATTTAATTCTAAGAGAATATTTAACAATTACGTCCTCGCGGAGAAACCGCCTGTTTTTACCATCATGGGAAACGAATCCAGCCTCCTTCATTCTCTTAGACTGGAAGGTAAAAAAAAGGTGCTGGTTTATATTTCTAATTCCTGCAGTTATGTTGATATCTACTTCCAATATTTGCACAATTTAGAAATCTATTAGTTATTAACTGATTTAACCACAGTCAGCTTGTCATGACAGCACACAGAAAATTAGAATAGGCATCCCTTAATCTATATTTGATGGAGAGACATTTTTAGTGAAGCATGTTTCTGGGAGAAGGAAGGTTGGGCTGGCAAATAGTTGAGTTAAAAACGCCTCATCTTCTATTGACGTATAAATTAAAAAAAACAAGTAGACTGAGGCTGGCAGACAGAATTAAGTTGGAATGATTCCCACGATGGGAAGAAAAGGATGCACTCAGTTCTTAAACTCTTTGCTAACATTTTAATAAATTTTACAACATGATTTATGACTTCCTACTTGTTGGGCTTCCGTTTCCTGCTTTTCACAAGTTAAATCTAGAAAGGAGAGGTTAATGTTTGGAATCCTGATATAAGATTTGAGCCTGATGCTTCTTCAGCTCGTAGAAATGTTAAAATTTATTGCTTTGGTCCATTTAGAAGACGATTCAAGATCTCAAATATCTAGAGAGCTCACTTTGACCACAAGAACGAGACAAGAGTGATGGCTTGAATTAAAATACAAGGGTTTTATTTGATGCTCCCGGTGCTATGCTTTAAAAGCTTGTGAATATCTATACTAAAATTGTGAATGAAAGAAACAGCGTGATGGAAAAGTAATAAAAAGTGCTGCACCGAGGCAGAAACTGATTCATCGGCTCAGAGATTTAAGACAGCCTAAAAATATCAAACAATATCAAGAGTGACCTTTGCGAAGAGTGGAAGCAGAGACAATGGCCGACGTCAAGCTCAACTGCTCAAGGTAAAACTATAGAGATAATGAAGTTTACACCCCTGTCCCAATTTACATCACGGATCATTGACTGTATCTCTTTTTCAATTATTTTGTTCTCTCCAAGACAGAAAGTCAAATAAAGGAGGCTAAAATAAAATGGGTGGAATATTTAAAATTGCAGCAGTATTTTAACCAATAACTTAACTCATGAACACTCAGTACAATTTTGGACAGGGGGAGCCTCTCTTCTTCTATGGTGTCACATTTAGGTGAAGTTTCCCTTCACAGCCATGTTTAACCCATAAAATGCCATTCAGACGTCACACTGTGACAAACACCAGTAAGAAACGAAGTGACCTCTCCTGTTGTCTGTGCTCTGGGACTGTTGTTCCTCGTCAGAGTTATCGATTTGATTTGCATCTCGGCTCTAGAGGAGTTTAGTTTTAGTGCTTGCAGAGAAAACTTTAAAACCCCGCTTTCCTCTTTGCAGAGACGGCACCCCAATTACTCTGGATAATCCTCAGACCTCACTGTGAGCAGTTTGATTGGAACGTTCAGCTGAAAAAAGTCATCACCAGAACCCGACAATGCGTTCGGTGGTTTATCTGAGGTAACTGGGACAATTTGTCTGGAACTAAAAAAAAAGTTTTTAATTTGGATTAACCAACTTTGGTGCAGTTTCTAGTTCATAACTTGTGGTTCAGTTGACATCATATACATGCCCTAATTAAAATGAATAGCTAGTAGCTAGGTCCCGCCCCTTGCGTCAGATGCTCTGATTGGTGGTTTTGGGTCCAGAAACGAGGAGCTCCAGGTGGGTCTGTTTTGGACTGCAGCTACAGTGTATAGCAACATGTTCATGGCAAATCTTTAGAAAAGTAAATCCAACCATGTTGTCACAGAAGAAGTCATCGAAAACAATAGATAATAAAGCAGCCATTCAGCAGCGCCAGAGACGCTCCAGCGTAAAAATCTATTTCGAAGTGGAAAGGCTTTCTGCGGTTTTGACCATAAAGACGAAATTTAATGCCGAGATAAACTCTAATGGAATCATTTAGATGCTGCCGACTCAACTGTGTGAAAAGTGCATCAGTTCACACCTCAAAACAGCCAATTTTGGTCGTTGGGGTGTCTGAATAATAACACTTCAAAGGTCGGTGGACGTTTACAGAGACTAAAACTGCTGGCTTTAACACTGGATTGAACACAGAAGTTGCAAAGCCCTCCAAGAATAATGCTCTGTCACGGTCAATATTGTGAGATGATAACCTGAGTGTGTGTGCGTGTGTGTTTTAGTGTGGGAAAAGAAATTGGGGAAACAAAGACTCCCAGACTCCCACATACTCGTAATGTTACGCTCCCTCTTTGTGTTCCTCTTACTCTTATACACGCACAAGCCCCCCCCCCCCACACACACACACCTGAGGGTTTCAGTCCATCTGAGCTCCAATTCCAGAGCCATCTTGTCCATCTTGTGTTTTTCTTCTTCTTTGGTGGTGATGAGTTTGGCTTCATGGTGACGCTTCTGGGTTTCCAGCTCTCCCTGTGAAAGAGATGACACAGACAGATGGGTGCACTGCTTTTAATGGACAGTGTTGCTGCTGCTTTTGTGCCGAAGCTTCTTTTTTTTCCCCCCATGTTGCATCACTCTTAATGGTCTGCTCCTTTGTGATGGCCAAGTTTAATCAGCCCAGAAAACAGATGTAGCATTGTGTTTTTGCTGATGCGTTCTCCCGCTGCCAGGCTGGAGCATCCACAGCCCTATCATTCACCTGGGTACAAAAGAGAAGTGGGTCAGGGGAAATGGGCTGCTGAGCTGCAGAGAGTGATAAGGGAAGAGTCTGAAAGTGCCTGGAAAGGTGGGTCGAGACTGTTTGTGTGTATTGAAAAGTAAAGGTTTCACATTTTGATGCCAAATTCCAATGGATTTACCCAAAGGCTTCTGGGGGAGTCATGGAATTATTCTATGCAGCATTTGTACGATCAGTATAATTTTTTTGTGTGTGTTTTTCTGTGCACCAGTGTGACCTTGAGGGTGAGGATGTTTCATCTTCACTCCTCTGTGGCTGTGAATGTGTGAATAGATAAAGGTTTGCAGTGGGCGAACATAGACCTGAAGAGCAGTCAGCAGGTTGCTGGTCTCTCTCAGTCGGGCCCTGGTGGCGTCCAGCTCCTCCAGCAGTTTGTCCTGCGCCTCCTTCAGCGTGGAAATCTGTCCCTCGGCCGTTCCGAAGTCCTTCTCCCCCTGCTGTACTTCCTGCTGCAGCCGGGTCACCTGCAGGGAGGAGGGAAGGAGGCTCAGAGTTGGACAAAGAGACAAACCCACGTTGGCCAGCTCTGCTCTGTCACACATCAGGCTGTGTTGATCTCAGCGTAGCAGCAACCTTGAGACTCCATAAGCACTCAGCTCAGCAAGAGGCTTTTTCTTTCATTTTTTTTAATAAATCAAAAATGCTTCAAATAACAATTTCTCTCTCTGATTTTTAAATCTGTCAAGCCTGTATACCTTTTTGCCAAAGTAATAAAAAATGCCTTGATTGCAAAAACAACATCAATGCAGAGAGTGGCAGAGAGTTCATACCCAGAAAACCAAATCGAGTGATAAAAACATTTGTGACAAAGCTTAACCAGGGGCTGGATTACACAAAGCTTTCAGAAAATAGACACTAAAAGTAAATGTAAGTTGACTCATATACAGTACACTGATTCACATTAAACCTACACGCCCATTATTAATGGATTTTAAAACCAATATCACAAACTCAGGGAATTGAACATTGAACCTTATTGCTGAGAGTAAACTGCGTCACCATGCTGCCCATGTCTAACTATAAATATAATACATGTAATAATAAATGCACCAACAACATCTGTTATGGTCATTCTAAATCAATAACATCCATCTAACAACTGTAAAAATGTCTTTGTAATGTTGAAAAGAGCGATTCAAGTACTAAACTAATATAACTGAAGGCAGAAAGCTATTTAAGTATTGTGTAACACAAAGAACCTGTAACTCTACACCATCTTGGCATTATAGAGTTATTTTCCACAAGGATAATATGTTTCCTAAGAAATATGGGCGCTCCGCATTTGGAAATGACCTTAATCTCATTTTTCAGCAGGTAATATGATTGGAAAATACTGTTTACTTCATCTTCCAAATGGCAGATGCTCTTTGAAATTCATGTCACACATTAGAACGGAGACACAAGATTCAGACTCTTCTATAACTTTTGGAGGTGACTTTATCCAGAAGAAGTAGTGAGTGAGAAATTAATCCCTGAAATAATGGCTGCAAAACATTATTTCAATGTTTAGCAGCCATTCTAATTAATATCATGGGTGATTTAATATCATCTTCTTTGCCTTTCTCAGTGCAGTTTCCAATAAAGAAAATCTAATATTTGTAGTTGTTGAGTATTTCTTTTACATTTTAAGTTTGTAAAACTACAATAAGGGAAGGGAAGCAACTAAAAACACGTATTGCAGGTAATTTCAAAGCTTTCTGCAGCTCTGAAATCGATGCTCATGAACGTCCAGGTACAATTTAAAAAGTGAGATGTCTTACTTCATCATTGGCTACAGTGAGTTTGGAGGTCAGCTCCTCTCTCAGCTCATCCAGCTGCTGCTTGAGGATCGTCTTCTCCTCCTCCAGTGAGAGACGCTCTCTCTCAAACTGCTGCTCCAGCTCCTGCAGGAAACAACCACAAACATACATCTGTCAGAAGAAGGAAGCGGTCCACCGCTAAATCAATGTGTACAATTTGTTCAGGTGTTCTTCCTCTTCTTTTTCATCTCGCTGCTGCTGCAAGTCTAATGATGACGTCATGACGCACTTGATCCTAACGGTCAGGTGACGTATAAGAAAGTGCTCAATTCAAGTGGAATGTAGTGGTGCCATTTTTTCTTTTTAACTGAACAAACCTTTCACAGCAGCATGTTGAGCTCAATGCTATCATCACCATAGCAACATGCTCTTTCTTCACAAACACAACAGAACCAGAATCCGGCTTCCTCCCTCGTCTTTGTTTAAATGATATGTTGACTAGATTCATCTGTACACATTTCTAAAAATACTTCAAACAACTTCCTTGTCCTTCACAGAGATGAATATTCCAGCATTGTTACCGTAACCTTATTATTCCTGCTGATGAATGGGAAAGAACTTCTGTTTTGGTGTAACGACTGCTGCGTCCCAAGGACAATTACAGCTGGGGGAAATTACTGTAATGTCAAATTAAATTTATGACCATTATCCATCACAAAGAAGGACGGAATTTGAAATGTTTTGAAAGAAAAAGAAAGAAAAAAACATCCGGTGCCTTGATGAATGTGACACAGATCTATAGAAGATGATAGGAATTCATTTGAGCTTAATAAAGTGTGAAAAATGACAATTATTCATGACAGCTTGTGTTTCACAAATCAATGAGGGAATAATAAGGGTGGAGAAAGTTTCTTCTCTCCAAGGATAAAAACTGAGAGTTTTATGTTTAATATTTTAGAAGGAAAACACGTCTTATTGTGGCTAATGTGTGTGTAAAAATGTGATTAAACTGCAATACATATATTGCGAGTTAATGCTCCAACCAAAATGAACACCCTCCGAAATCACCTCAGCTAGTATGTAGTTCTAGAGATATACTCTGATGGACAGATGAACATGCTGGCGGCTCTACATCTTAATCATTTTTATGTCTGGGGATAAAAATTCACTGAAAACCTATAATTGGCCTTTCTGCAGATAAGGCCGATCTGTCCCTCGAGGTCTGACAAAGTCAAAGTTGATCCATTTTTCCTGAAACCTCCTTTTCTCTGCTGTGGGCTTTTATCCCGAGGTGGCTATTCCATCTCACTGCCACATTAAATTGATGAGCTGTCGACTGTAGCTGCTAACTTTAGCTAACAACTCTAGCACTGCTGACATAACATGATTTTCCGTGACATTCATAGGCTACCAGTTGCCATGGAAGCAGTATCTTTATGCAGGTTTCCATCTCTCTCCTGTCCTTTTCAGTGAAGTGCAGTTTTGCACAATAGTCAAATTATAGACTTCTGACAGTATCAAAATGGAGTGATTTAACGATAATGCACACATTTTCTTCCATTAACCTGTACTTGGAGAAAATCTGCTTCAATGCAATCCTCTAAAAACCAGAAATGAGCAGAAACTTACCTTCCTCCAGGTTGTGATGAAGCCCCACATCAAGACGTCTCTTTTTAACTACAGTAGTACCTTGAAATGTGGGTTTCATTTGTTCCATGACTGATTGCATAAGTAAAACAAATTTTCCCCATTTAAAACAACTAAAATCTTTTTAATCCATTCCAGCCTTGTAAAAACGCCCCAAACCCCCTGAATTATGGGGGGTTTGGTTTGCACATGCATATTTTACATGTGCAAAATTAATTATATATATATAAGTTATATAAACAATGATAAAGTTTGAAAAGAAATGCAAAAGTCACAAGAACACACGAGCTACGTCTTAAACTCCACAAACAAGAACCACATCCAGTCTCAGCTGATGTTGTATCCATCCCCCAACTAACAGTGGTGTCCCAAAGCTCGTAAGACAGATTTTCACTCGTATGTCAAACAAAAATGAGGGCAGAGCAACGACTCATATCTCAAAGAACTCGTATGTCGAGAGGCTTGTATCTCAAGTTCCTACTTTATTCACCTGAATGCACCACCTCCCACCGAACCACACAGAGGCTCCCCTTAAAAATATACCATGTTTAATGAAACCAATTTAAAACACTTTTTGGGGGGGATAATTCTAAACAAGTCTGTGTTGTTTTAATTGTTGAGTTAATTGTTTGTGAATGATGACGTCACAGCCCCTCATTCTATAGAATGTTAATCCTAAAGCGGCATGAATTGCTTTGCTGCTTGGGGAAGCAAAACAAACTAAGAGCTACACTAACACTTTTTTTCATGCTGATGATGGCTGATATGTGAGAAAACAAAAACTAGCTTGTATTTTTGTGGAGTTATTTTCTAATCCATCTCATGAATGCAAGTAAAATGTTGATCCATCTCTTAGTTTGGTTTCTGACAGTCACTGACTTTGTTGGTTTGTTGTTTGGTGTCGGGTAAAAGTCTTTCTGCACTGACTAAAATATTACCCATCACTCAGAGATTGAGAACTCAGATGCAGACAGAAGCTAGGAGGCGAGGAGCAGCAGTTAAATGATTAAACAAGCAGATTTTACAAACAGAGTTCATCGGAGGGACGGGTTTGTTGAACAGAAAATCCAGTTCCAGAAAACACCAAGGAAACAGATTAAACAGGAAGTGTCAAAGAGAGGAGTGTTGGAGCAGGGGAAGAAGAGATGAAGAACAAATGAGGTAAAATATCGGGGAATTGGCAGGAAGTATGAGGCAAAATTTCAAAATAAAAGGGAAAACACAAAACACAAAAACATAGAAAACATAGACCATGACACACACTGTCATTGTTAATATTTGATCCATTGATATGTTAAAATGTCTATATTACCGTCTTAATTGTAGAGTTTGAGTTAAGAAAAAGGCCATTAAAGGTACATAAGGTTCTCCATTAGCAATGTAAAGTCCAGAGATGCTGTAGTACCACAAATGTACTGTTACAGAAAAATAAAACGTTGCCATACACCATATCAGAGACCCGTATTATTCATTAAATAGAAAAAAGGATCCTCCCATTTTAAGTATTCAATTTGTAAAAAAAAAAACATTCCTGCAAAATGAGGTGACTTTAATCAGTCTGATGATAATCAGCGAGTTTCTGACCGATCGTTTTTCCTAGAAACGGAAAAAAAGAGTCTAAGAAGACATCAGGATTCATATCATACCTCGCTGCTCGATATATAGGAGCTGAGACCGAGGTACTGCAGATCTAGTCATTTACATTCTAAACCTCCTCAAAGACAACTCATTATAATTTGAAGTGATGACAGTAGAAGCGAGGAAAGAAAAGGCGATCAACTAAATGTGATGAAACTTGAATCAGACAAAAGGATCACATCACAATGGATGGAGGGATGAAGAGGTTTCCTGGCACCTGTGTGCCTTCTGATTTACAATAAAATGCCTGAAACTGAATCAGCAGCGAATAGAGAGGGAGAGAAAAACAGGGAAATTACTACACATATCAGAACATAGTGGGAGGCAATATGAGGCGGTGGAAATCACGCAGGAGCAGAGGAATGGAAGTCTGCTTATGGAATTCATGTCTAATGTCCACGGAAATGCATTCCACCCGTCTCTTAATGCAGCTGTCGGCTCTGATCGGCTCCGATGTGGAATATCATTTAAAACACATCTTCATTATGCAACTTTGATGCAAGAGAATATTTGATCACTCGCTTTCACATGGCTGTGTGTGACTGCAATAAAGGACTCTTGAAGATTAAACGTCACCATCACACGGCTATTTCAGGCCGGTGGAGCTGCACGCCTCTACTGCAATCAAATTAATGGTAGGCTGTTGTTTGGAACAGTCAGACATCAGGTTCATTAAACATGTCCCAGTGCCCAGTTTGAGTTCCTAAGGGGGGGATTTTACTCTCTCTTTTCAGAATTTGGTTATTTTTGGGTTGTTATTTCCGCAGCATGAACAGGAGGGAACAGGTACATGATTTGTGAGAAGCAGCAATCAGATTAGAGGCGCTTGTTTTGTTGGAATTTAACTGTTAGGCAGTCCCCGTAAATTTACTGTAATATCCATAACAGAGGAAAATGAAGTTTGAGGCTCTTAAGTTCAGGAACTTCCTCTCTTTGAGTTAAATTGAAGATTTTATATTATTTTCAAAAACTACCACTTTAAATGACTTCTTCTTTTTCCTCACTTTGTATTAACACAAATAGACGAGAAGCTCTGTCACAGTCTGCCACTAGCGTGACGGAGCAAAATGGGAAAATAAAAAAAAGGCCGACGAAACTCAAATGTGTCTGAAAATAAACTAAATTGATCAACAAATACAACAAACAAAGTTAGGGATGAATGAGTCATTAAACGATTCATATTTTCATGTGAATATATGCAGTGATAATCCAGAGCACGGATATTTTTAAGAACTATTTAAGAACAAATTAATAAAGCATTTGCAGCAGGACAAGATTTAGTTGTTTACTCATTGATTATTGCTGTCTATACAGTCTCCAAATATTCTTCTCATACAGCTATTCTGAATAGACGGAGGATTTAATTAAATGGAACACAAATCAAATCAGACGGTCTATCCATTCATCAACCCAACTATCTATCTACAGTCTGATGTTATAAAACATAAAACAATAATAAATATGGGGCGAAGACATTATTGAAAAGGCATCTTGCCAACTGCAAATATGATTCAGCATTCCTTGTAATGCAAATGGGGGGTTCAGTTCAAAACCGTCTGCGTTGTAAACACAACAATTTGTATCTCTAGGTTGGAATATCAAACACTGAAAGGACACAAATGATGTAAATCGGTCGTTTACTTTTAAAAATGTTTGAAAAAATGTTAAGATTGCATTTGCTCGGCTCATAGAATAACCTAAATTTCACAAAAATACAAATTTGTGTTCTCCCTTAAGTACCAAAAAAGGTCCTGGGGTATATATATAGGTTTATCAGACAAGCAGCACTAGCTGAGAGGTGGATTCTGAGCAAACTAAGAACCGGATCTGGTTGACTACGCTCTGGGCTAAGTGAGAAAAAGTGAAATATTAATGCTGCAACCCTTAGACATACACACACACTCATACATGCTCACACACACACACACACACACACACACACACACACACACACACACACACACACGCAAACACACACACACACACACACACACACACACGCACACGCACACGTGTGTGAGTATAGAAGGATTTCCCTCAGATAAAACACATCCATTCCTTTCACATCACCTTCTTGGTCCTAATCTTTCTTCTTCTTTTCTCCTGACACTAACAGGTTGTGCAGTAAATCCAGCAGACTGCAGCGTTCTGAGTAGAAATCAAAGGCTTCTGCCATCACTTCAGTGTCAAATCTCCACTTTTCGGACCCATGCAAAAAATATCAGTCAAGTCAAGGTTCTCATTTAAAGTGACAGATATTTTAAATATGTGAAGATATAGAAAGATAAAACAGAAAAATTCACCCTCTGATATCTTGATTGAATACCTGGACAGCATCCTTTTTACTGTGCATCGCCACACTTCGTAAGACATGCTGGCAGTGCGTTAATCTCTTTAGATGGACGCACTGGTACGCTGCAGCGGTTTGATGCTTTTGGATGTAAACAGGAGAAACAGCATCTCTAGCTTGCTCTAAAAATAGCACATTTTAGTGTGAGTGCACTCCCATAACCTGTGTTAATCATCAGGCAGCCTACGAGGAGCATCCACACGAGGCTCCCGTCAGCTCTCCTCAAATCATTTTCGATCAGAATATGTTTTTGTTTGTCTCTCTAGCAGCATCCCATCCCTCCTCCACAGCACTGACGTTCCGCCCTGCTGATGTTTTGGAGGTAATGCATCCTTCATGACACGTAGATGTGATAAATGTGAATTTGCTCCCACATCTGCAGGCTGAGTTTGTCATCCTCTTACTCACGGTATAAACCGTTTTTGGATCTGTCAGAGTGTATAGACGACCTAAAACATCCATACATTATGTTACACCTTCATGCGAGGTTTATTTAGTTATTCATATTACAGGGAGTGATTGCTGTCGTTTGAGAAAGCAGACATGTCAGGCATAGCAAAACAGAAAATACTCATGATTGTTTTCTGTTCCCATTTTGATCTTCTTCCCCACCCGGTGTGATGAAAAGTCTTCTAGGTTTTATTGGCTTCCTGTAACAACATTGCATGTTCTTTGGACTGCAGAGAACAAACCAGTGTGTGAAAAAGCTTGCGGGTATTGGATATTGCCACATTTTTTATTTTTTTTGCTGCAAAGGTAAAGATAGAGCAGATAAACCAGGGAGGCAAACAGCAATAAATAATGGCTGAACCATATTGGTTCCACATGATGTCCAATTTTAATGCTCATTGATCCTTTCAATCAAACAACTTCTTAAAAATGTGAACTGATACCATTGGTTTCTTCTCAAGGTTAAGTAAAACACCTCAAACAGATGAACTCTCTATTTCCCTTCACTCCTTATTTTCATTCATAGACATAAAAGAGACATCAGTTGAGTAACAGCATGGCAGGTGTCCTTATAACCATATACCAGCAGCGAGAAGCGTTTATTTATGCATTCATGTAGCTTCTTCATTCTTAAAGCGGCAGTTTAACTGACATAATGTTTTGCTGCATTAAAACGAATCTAAGTTTTAATGTTTTTTTTTAAGGAGAGAAACAAGAAATATTCCCCAGTTTCTTTGCACATCAACTTTTCTAGTAAAGAGAAAACATTGTCTGTGAGGCTGTAAACAGAAAGAGAAAGAAACCTGCGGTGTATTAATAATCACATGAGGGCATCTTCAGTATGTCGACGTGAAATTAATTCAGTCTGTTTTTATTCATATGGAGACGGAGGAGCGTCTGCAACAACATTAAGACCTTGGTGAGGCACGAAAAGTTTTACAACCCTCAAGGCAAACAGAGCCGGTAGCTTATTTCCAGCTCCTGGAGCAGATGGTACAGTCAGCGAACCGTGGGTAGACAGTTTGGAGGTTAGGGAGGCAAGCGACCAGCTGACAGATGAAATCCCTCGACCAGCTTACAGTGTCTGTGGGGACGTAAACGAGGACGGCTGTATGTCCAAAAAAAAAAAAAGGCTTCACGAGCAGCGGCGCAGGAGGATAATTATCTATTTACCTGTCTGTCTGTCTATCTATCTATCTCTTGGCACCTATCTATACTTATTCTTATATCTCAGCCCATCTCTCTCTCTACTTCTCTTTCTTTACCTTTCTCTATCTATCTTTTCCTCCACCCTTTTCCTCTATCTAGATCTCTTTACCCACCCCCGTCGACCCAGCTTTCTATTTCTTTCTCTATCATCTCTGCTCGTCTCTCTCTACTTCATATCTCTTATCTCCTCTCTACACTATATTGCAAAAAGCACTTTCTCATTGTCCTTCACACGCATATGATCATCCCATCTGTAAACCTTAACCCTCTGCAGGTTCAGCAGCTTCAACTACTGTAGGAAGGTTTAGGAGTGTGTTTATGGGAATTTTTGTCTATTCTTCCAGAAAGGCACTTGTGAACTCACACACTGATGTTGGATGAGTAGGCCTGGCACTCAGTCTCTGCTCTAATTCAGAGGTGTTCTATTGGGCTGAGGTCAGGACAATGTGTAGGCCAGTCAAGTTCATCCACACCACAATGTCATCCATGTCTTTATGGACCTTGCTTTGTGTACGAGTGCAATGTCATGTTGGAAGAGGAAGAGGCCTGCTCCAAACTGTTCCCACAATGTTGGCAGCATGGAATTGTCCAAAATGTCTGCTGAAGCTTAAGAGTTACTTACACTGGAACTAAGGCGCAGAGCCCAGCTCCTGGAAAACAACCCCACACCATAATCCCCCCTCCACCAAACTTCATACTTGGCACATTGCAGTCTGACAAGTATCGTTCTCCTGGAAACGACCAAACCCAGACTCATTCATCAGATTACCAGATGGAGATTTACACCACTGCATCCAACTTTGCATTGCACATGGTCACGTATGGCTTGGATGCAGCTGCTCAGCCATGGACACCCATTCCTTGAAGCTCTCAACATGCTGTTCTTGAGCTAATCTGAAGGCCACATGAAGTTTGGAGGTCTGCAGTGATTGACTCTGAAGAAACAATGGACTAACCCTAACCTCTTCACCATATGTACCTCAGAGTCCGCTGACCCCACTCCATCAGTTTACGTGGCCTGACACTTCGTGGTAGAGTTGCTGTCGTTTCCACGCACTTCTACTTTCTTGTAATCCTATCACAGTTCCATGCTGGAGTTCACTGAGTTCCTGACAGCGACCCATTCATTCACAAATGGTTGTAGAAGCAGTCTGCATGCCTAGGTGCTTAATTTTACACACATGTGGCCAAGGAAATGATTGGAACACCTGATTCTGATTATATGGATGGGTGAGCAAATACCTTTGGCAGTATAGCATATCTTTCAGTCTATCCATCATCATTTAGTTGGTTATTACAAACCAAACACAGGTAAAAGTAAATATCAAGCTTAAATTTGAAGATATCCCAGAAACCTGCCTCTAAATCAAAGAGAATGCTGAACGAATGCTTGCTGGATGAATGAATGACAAAATTCTAAAATATTTTGTGTTCTACATGTCAAAAACAACAACAACAACAAAAACACCTTCACTGGAGTAAAGAAGAAACATTATTGATATTTCTGATGCAGAATAATCCAAAAAAAAAGCACAGGTGTCAGCGTTTAGATAAATCTCCGTCTGGAATCTGTAAAGAGGTGCATGCGTTGTTGTGTACTCACAGCCAGCAGACGATTCTTGTCTTTCTCGGCGTTGTTCAGAGCATTTTCCAGGGTCACTCTGTGTTTCTTGGCGAGTTCTTCCAGAGCTCGTGCCTGGCTCTCCTTCATCTGGCTGGCCTCCTCTTCGGATCGTGCGCGCATGTTGCTCACATGTTTCTCGTGGGATGTCTTCTCCTCACGCAGGGTCTGCAGAAATAACACAAAAACACGTCCGGTGAATAAACACGGACATGCAGAGATTAATCCTCCTCAAAGGTGAGTGCTATAATAGAAACAGAGAGCTTGGATTGATATTCACACCATATGCTCTATTTTTCCGCCGTACTGTCACTGTTTACTAAGTGACAGCCAAGAAATCAATCCTGCATCATGTCCATCTGTGGCTGAAATCGTCTGTGAGGACTGCTGTCTGTCTTTCATGTTTAATTAATATTCCTAAAACATTAATTAATTAGCCACCATGCTGAAGGGGTTTTTATAGCATTGAGTTATAGTTACAATACAATATCAACCCTATCACCGTCGTGACTCAGTTGGTGAAGTCTGGCGTTTTCGGACGTTTTCTTTATCACTAGGATGGCAGCACAGTAAATTTGATCTTTATCTTAAACTGACCTTTTGCCTGAGCTCTGGCTCTCTTAGGAACTGTCGCTAAATCTGTTAAAATGACAGTCGCAGCAATATTTACTTCTAAACACTGGGGTCTGATTTCACAATTAAAGAAACCTTAGCAAACTGAGCTGTTTGCTAAGGTTACTTTAATCTGCACTTTTTAGTGAGATTAGCTTTGTAACTAGATTAGAGAGAGTTAGCTTGCAAGCAATTATCACATGCTGAGTAGTGGAAACCACCATCCCTGAAAGTGTTGTCAGTGTGTTTTGATGAAGAAATGGATAAGACTGTTCACCTACTTTCACAGAAACTACTTTCAGATATAATGAGGCTGTCCTCTGTTTATCTAATGGGAAAAGAAAGTGGTTCCGTTTCATTATAACTGACTTTAACCTTCACACACACACACACACACACACACACACACACACACACACACACACACACACACACACACACACACACACACACACACACACACCGAGTGGTTGAAATATGGTCCTTAAACCCCAAATTAATACCACAGCAGGCTTGACAAAACTAATGACAGTTGCATGATTAGTTATTTTTGATTGGTTGGTCTGTGAATCGGTGACATGAGTGGCAGCTGAATCTGAAGGGATCTGTCTCATCGAGTTCAAACTGCAGGGATAATAGAGACAGCGGTGATATATAGGGATAGAGATGGATATGAGCCAAAAGATGAGGCTTAGAGGGCATAGAGAAATGAAAATGAAGTCAAACTGATTTAAATTTCAACTGAGCTCCAAACAGTATATTTTGGGATTGACAGGCTGGCAGGCAAGCAGGAAGTAATGTCCTCAATACAAAGCGGCAGTACAGTTGATTTGTCATTGAAACTATGATACAAAACAAAAGTCACATGAAAATGAAATGAGTTCCAATAAAAAACAAGAGCAAATCAAACAAAAATCTGTCGACCATGTATTATTGGGTTTAATCAGAGAAGCAGCTGCGTCTTCATCGCATGGATTTAGCACAAGTTTAATTTGCAAAACTTTGTTGAAAAAAAAGCCCCATGGGAACATTACCAACATATTCATTATTTAAATTGTCATCCGGCACAGAAAAACCCCCCTAAATTAAGCCAAGACACTCAGTGGGAACATTTTCTGTGAAAGTGTGAACCCAAATGATCCGACAGTAATGAGATCAGATGTACAATCAGCTGTGGACACTGTATTTCTCTATTTCTCTATTATACAAAGAACTTCAGATATTTCAAGCATAAAAATGATGAATTACTTGTGCATAAAGATGCAACTCTTCGCTTTCGGACTGTAAAGGAAAATAAATGCACTCAATAAATACGAGTATTACTCTGTCCTAGGTGGGATGATGACAGAGGGATGACATAGTGCAGACTTGGAAGGAGGGCTTTATCCAAACAACCGTCATATTTCAGTTTGATCTGTCAGTGGAAAGCCTGGCTATCATCAGGGATGAAAGTGTTGTAACACAAACTGAACGGCTTTATTTGAGCCGATCCGTTCAAATAGATCACATCACATGAAACATAGCTACTAAAAGCACATGTTTAAGTAGGTCTATGGTGAATCTGTAAAAACATTCCATTATATATTACTAAAGTCAACAATATGCTGCAGATTTTCTGCAAATCAGAAAATTTTACAGTCCAAGATAAGCTGTACAAGAACACCATGATCCATCAATGCCAATAACCTTGAAGAATGAACAGAACCACTGCAGCCTTTCCACAAAAAATTTAAGCATCTTCTAAGAACAAGTATTTGGCAGATCATGAGAATTAAAAAAACCCCATCAGGGATGTAATCCTACTGGTCTGGGTCCATTTATCTATGGAGCAACACTGCTGTGACATTATGTGTCCGAAGAACATTTCCACAGCTCTCCATGACAGGGTGTGAAAATAGTGACATTAACAGAAAAGGGAAATGACAGCCAAGCCTCCAATTATTGCAACAACCTTTTAACAACTCTTTCAAATTAAATCAGACCAACCCAAATGTTCTTTCTTACCTCGTTTGCTAATGTTGCTAATTTTCAAACACATTTGATCCAAAAATATCACCTCAAAGCAGCTGGAACACATTCTGCTACAAGACGGAACCCTTTCACACCTATATAACCAGATTAGCTTTTTAAATTTAACATTGTTTTGTTTACAAGCCCCACAACAGTACATTCAGCAACACCAACAACAGATTACTGCAATTAATCCGTTTACTGAGGGACGGTGCTGCTGCTGCTGTAACCGAAAGGCGCCGTAAAGTTTATGTGGTGCAGGATCCTTCATTATCCCGAGGACCACATTCAAATTCACAGCAGCCTCGCTCGGCAGGGGAACGATCCCGGTTCCCAGAGGATTACGCCGTACAAATGTCAGAGATAAACGGATGGGAAAACACACATGAAGCAGCAACACTTGACATTTACCATTGGCTACGGTTGGTCTGCTGACTTCACTGTTTCTCAAATCATTTGACCTTTAAGGCTCTTGATTTTTAAAGACAGCCGCAGTCCAAGTTTGTAAATGGAGTTATTGACAGACATGACCCTTTCAGCAGTTTTATGATTTTGCTCTCTTTGGCTCATTTGTTGCATGCTAGGGACGTATTACTCCCTAATCTGGAGAACCAATTCTGTAACAGAATGACAGGGTTACTCTGGAGGATTGACAGTCTGTCTTGCATTCTGAGCAGTGGTATGAACACGCCTGGAAAAAAAAAATCAATAATTCCTGTCACCTTCAGAAAACTGATGCAAATATCAACCAGACAACAGATTATCACAGTCCTAACAGAGTCACAGAGAAGTCAGCGGTACAAAACGAGGAAAAACCAAAAGCAGCACCTCGTAGAATTTAAGAAAATCTGTGTTCCTTTCATTTTGGCGCTGCATAAGTGTTAGAAGCGCTTCACAGCCTACACTAATTGTCTTCTACATTTGGTCTCTCTTTGAGGATTACTTTAGAGTTTCTGGACAATCACAAAGAGTTAGAACTCACAAAGCAGAATACAAACTTCCAAGCAGAAAACATACACACAGAGACCGCGGAACCAAAACCTAAACCTCAAAACCAATGCACACATACTCACACACAGACACATGCACACACACACCTTCTCCAGGGACTGGAGCTGTTGCTTCTGCCTGTCGTCCAGGGCCTGGCACTGGCTCTGCAGGGACTCCCTTTCTTCTTCCATCCTCATTACTTTGTCCTTCAGCCGGCTTCTCTCGTTGTCCAGGTCCCTGATGGCTGCTTCCTGGGTCATCTGGGTGGCCTGCAGGCTGCTGATCTGACCTGTTACAGATGGGAAGCAAAAGGCGATAACAGAGTGACATCATCTGCATACGGTCTTACCTGGAAGTCTGTTTCAGGCGTTGTGTTCAAATAAACTGCTGTCAGAAAATTTGAACCGGGATTACTGACAAAGAGATATTACGAGATATTAAATCAGATTCTATCATGCAAAGATTCACCATCATGTTAGCGCACACAAAAACACTCCATCTGGTGTGAAGAGCTTCCTCTGCTTGCCATGAATATACAGCATCAGGCCGTTAAAGTGTTACGGGCCACGATGCATCAGACGGAGGATGCGCTTGATGATTTATTTGATGCACTTGCACGGCACGCATAGAAATGATTGTGTGGGTGAAAATATGGTAATTACACACAGAGACAGAGGATGAGGTGGTGAGGGTCTTACTGGCTTTGAGCAGGATTTCAGTGGCTTGCTGCTGAACTCGGTCTCTGGCTGCCTCTAGTTCACACTCAGCCTCCTTCTGACGGATCTCCACAATTTCTGAGTTCTGGGTCACCTCATCCAGCTGCTTGGTTAAGTCCTGGGGCGAAATTAAATCAACACAGAAAACTTTGTTAACACAACACAACACACACAGAGAAGCAGCTACACTTAGCATCTGTGAGCAATATTAGAAGAGAACAAAGTTGATTAAAATCAGACCACTGTTTAAATGGTGGCTCCCCTGAGGTTTATAGAGCTATTTGTGAGTTTCAACTCATTGGATTAGGTCTCCAACTTGGTTTGCTCTCAGAAATCGTGTTTGGGTTTGCAGCAAGTGGATGTTTTTAGTGAAAAAGCTTAATAGCTGAAACTGAAAGGAAAGACAAGAACACGAGATGGGGCATCTAACGGCGACAGGCACACAAAGAACATAGCACAGCACGGAGTCTCTGCATGGCCAGATGTTTCTGTCAGAAGCTGATTTATATGATAAATAAAGTACTTTATTAGCTTTCACTAACTGGCCACATCACATATCATGAGGACACTGACATCAGTGTCATCAAATGTTTGCCCGTATATGTATCCAAAGACTTCCCCAAACATCCATAGAAACAAATAACACATTGAGAACTTTATTGAGAAATGCCAGTGACTCAGTTTGACTGAGATCAGTTTTTCATGGGAAAATGGTTGTTTTTTTTTTGCAGTTGGAAATCTGTAGAAACTGTACAGATTTAATAAAAGTGCACGCATACATGAAGGAATTGCCTGTGTTTATGTTTTATATACATGTTACGCAAAGAATTGCATATATTTTAGCTGCATGAGCTGAAACAGTGAGATTTTAGATGTGTTAGTGCCCCGCAGATTATTTTAAATTCAGGGAATGAAGCTTATTGGTTAAATTATAGTGGCACTGAAGATCAAGAATGTAAATGCTGACTGCTGCTTAATTAATAAGTGCGAGACTTCAGAGGGGGATTTGACATGCGCAAACACACACGCATGCACGCACACATACACACATAGAGACGAGTGAACCCACGGTACGTTAGCTATGTGAATTAGCACTCCAAGAATTGTGAGAGGCAATTTCACATCTTTCAGCCCTATCAAATAGCCTCCCTCAAACTTAATTACCACATCTATGGCTAAGACAAAGAAACCTCAGAGTGATGATAACCACTGAGTCACACACAAATGAGATGTGAAGTGATGTGACGTGTGTGTCTCCTTGTTTGTATGTCTATGTGCAGACCCGGTGAAGGCGTCGGTCTCAAGAGAACAGATTTCTCTAGTTTCCTTTTACTTTTTTCTTCTCTTTTCTATGTTTCACTATTTTATGACATATTCAGAAATGAGGATTGTCTTCTTTTTAAGTTAGACGTGTTTCTTTAGCATATAAATGCATGTTTTTAAGGCTGGAGGAGTGCCATAATAAATACAGTACTTCAAATTATTTTATCTGTGTTTTTTATTCTTCTGTCTTACAACAGTCTGAGATATTTGGTCACTAACTTCTGCTTTGATTATATTAATGCGCTAGAAGACAACACACATCCTCACACATACAAAGCCTTGTTCCAGTCCTTGAATGGAGGTGATTTATTGTTTTGTCTCAAAGAACATACCAACCTTTACCTGGGACTGCAGTATTTTGTCCGAATACAGTGACAGCAACACTTTAATGTAGCTTCAATGGAGTATTCCACCTGGGGGGCAATTTGTAATTTTTGGCATACATGTTCCTCCAGAAGCTTGTGAACAGCCAGCCATTAATTACATCTGTCTCAGTTTCTCCAAGCGATCATTTGCTTGCATTTCTCTGGAGGTTTGTATACTAAATCATGAACTAAAGGAGGATGACAGAGAGCAACGAAGCAAAAAGAAGAAGTGTCTTAACTCCACCCGTAAGTGCTTTCGACTGGTGTTAAATATTTAATGCACGGATATTTTGTGTTGTCTATCGGATTGGACTTTCAAAGTTCTTGGTCTTTTTCTTTTTGTTCCTTCTCTCATTGTTTTGGTATCGTTTGGTAGCGTTATTTACATTTTCTCAAGTTAACTCTTGTATTTAAAATTCTTGAAGAAACATCTTAAAAACTCAAAAGAAAGGTGTTATAAATGAAATTTATTACATTTCAGTGACTATGCACTCACAGCAGGAGCAGATTAAAGGATATGTTCATTGATCGAGGCTGTTATTAGGAGATTATTGTGATATTACCTCAGCAACAACACAATCTATCAGCTAGGTACCGTAAAAAGACTTAAAAAGAACAAGATCAAGATCTAGGTGAAATCTAGATGAGCTGTCAAGTGAAGCTGGATTTAAGATCTCTGATCTTTTGTCGTTTCTTTATCTGGGTTACAGTTAATTGCTCTGATAACTAATGAAATCATTAATTCCAGGCAGACCACTGACTGCTGACCTTGATCATATTCTTGGTGACTCTGAGGAGGGAAGAAGATTCCTGTCTTCTCTGCAATCAGTAATAATTTCACACAAACCTCAGAGCATATCTGAACAACAAGACAGACCTACTTAAGCAGTTCTCCTAGAGCACATGTCAACTTTATTCTCAGTGGTGGAGATAATCATGTGAGTTTACGCCAAACAACATAAAGACCTCAGGAAATAGAAATACTGTGTTCACTTCCCAAGTAGATCTACTTCTGCCCTATAAAATAATACAAACATTATGGACTGAGTCGTAGGGTGTGGGGAAATGGTAGCACATTTAATTGGCTGCTGAATTATTTTATAAAATATAACACTTAATCAAAAGAGGCAAAAATTCCTTCTAATCTCATTTTCAGGCCACAGAAAAACTCACAAACCCATTTTTATTTTTTCTGTTTCTCTGAACGATATCATCACCAACATCTAATTCAGTGGAAAAACGTGAAGGTGTCCAGACGCTGGTGGTGGTGGTGGTGATGGCTGATGACTCTGCTGAGACTGAGAGGCTAATGAAATGAATTTGTGACTAAATACTGAATTTGTAAAAATTTGAGCATTGAAAATCAGAAAATCAGATAGACAAGTAAAACCACAGCTGGAAGATGATAGGCTGGCAATGAAAGAGTGTTGATGCACTACAGGATGGAGGCAAACAGCTGCTATCACAAAGGACATTGCTTAGTGAGAGAAAGTGAGTAAGAAATGGAATTGTGTGAGAAAGAAGAGACAAGTAGAGGGGTGCAAAGACTTGGTTTTCTGTACTATTAATGGTAAAGTTTACTTTCCTGCACTGCATCAATGTCACTGCAGGAAATGCTTATGTAGAAAGGCTCATCGGATACATTTGTTTTTTGTTCATAATATCTATTTGGAACATTCCATACAAAAACAATGGTATTTGACAACAGAGCATAGCATTTTGAAAGATCTACAGGCTGGAAAAAGTATAATTCAGCAAGATTCAACACTACGGCGGCTCTGGAACACAAAGCAGAACAATTAAATTATTTCATTTGCAAATTATTGCATTTTTTGATTGCTTTAGATGTATTTGTCTAATTATATTCAGTGTTCAATCTCAGAGTTCTAATAAAGAACATGTTCAGGAATAAAAATGGCTGCTGCACCACAGCTTGATGAAATGCCAAAAAAAAAAAAAAATTGTTTGACTTTGATATTTTTTGCTTAATAAAACTGTCAAAAGATACTCAACTCTACTGAAGTCACGCGTCAGAGGTATGGGCTGGTCAGCGATGAAAAACGGGTTATATGTGAAGTGTGGACCATAGAAAATGACCATATAAATCAATTTGTTTATATGTAAATGATCCATTGAAATGGCCAATTTGATTTCCAGGTTGTTTTGTTCCTGTTTCCCCATCAGCTACGTAAATCCATGCTAACTCTGAAGAGTTCAAATCAGCTGTTTGAGTTTCAGACTTACCTTGATGGTGGTCTCAGCCGTGTTGAGTGAAGAGTGTAGCTTGTAGGACTTGTCCCGGTTGTCTCGAGCATCATCTGACACTCTGGCCAATTCGGCCCTCAGTTTTCCGAGGGTTTTTTGGAGCGCCGCCTCCTGAGTCTGAAATTCCCGACGCAGCTCGGCCTCGGTACGTTTCCAGGCCAAAAGGTTGTCGGCAGTGAGCTGCTGGGTTCTCTTCATGGCCTCCAGCTCACGCTCATAGAAGGCTTGAGCCTGAGAACAGATTGGTGCGTCAACTTCAACCCAACAAATATACTGTCGTGTGGAACTTTAAGCAAGAAGCCTGTAACGTGTAACGTGTGTTTTATTGTACTCCTTTACTGACTGAGAATTGGAAATCATTTTGGATGGCTTGAAAAGCTTTCTCATCAAAATGTAATCTCATGCTAAATTAATCAAAGTAAGCAAAAGCTGAAGCCAAAAGGACTTGGCTGTCAGTGTCCGTGTATGCTTTTTTAAATTGAAATTAATTGCTTCTAGCTACAGCACTTCAATATCGTCATTTTTGCCTTCACTGTAGAGGAATAAAATAATTCCTCCATCAATGCAGGAATGTTTTGACAGAAATAGACAGAAATTTGCTGAAGTTAATCATCTGACACTGAGTAATACAGATTCAGATAAATGACTGCTGCAGTCCTGTACCTTGCTGAGTTTGGCCTCGTACTCCTCCACCAGTCTCTTCTTGTCCTGTTTGAGCTCCTCCACGCGCTCCGTCAGAGAATCCACCTGCAACGTGTTCAAAATGGACACAAGGATGTCTTTGTGATGCAGCGTTGGGCGACAGATGTACACGAAAACCGTGTGTTGACTTAAATTCAGAATAAATACAGGTTCAGTTATTAGCTCGTACGCGAAGTTAATAACAGAAAGTCAGTGTTGTCCCATTTTCTCGCTGCTGTGGTTTACTTTGTTCAATGAGCTGCTCTACTTTCTCAGTAGTTGTGTGTTACCTCGGCTTTATGGAGCTGTCCCAGTTTCTCCTGGTCTTTACTGTAGTTTGCGTTCTGACTCTGGTGGCTGCGGAGGAGCTCCTGGATCTCCTGTCTGTGCTGGGCCTTCAGCTCCTCCAGAGCTGCCCTCTTTTCCTGCTCAAACTGGTTCTGAGCCTGGCCGAAGGTACGCAGCTTCTCCTCAAAGGACCGTCGCATCTCCTCCACCTCCCTCGACATGGACACAACGCGCTGCGTGTGCTGCCAAGGAATACAGGGATGAAAAAAAAACGAGCCAACAAGAGGACTGATATTTGGGTTTGTAGGCTTCTCACACCAATGGGTAAATGTTTTAAAAGGCCCCAAACTGGTGACACCCCAGCTTGAGCTCTGATCTAAAATAAGACTGAAAACAAGCAGAAACCCACATATAATATCATATTATATGTGGGTGCCTATAATATCATATTATATATGTGCCTGTCAGATAACCCCCTCTTTTTCCAGATTCGAGTTTGAAAAAAAGACTTTTTGAACACCAAATTTAATTTTTATACAGAAAATAATTATAGTACATCTGCAACAAATGATTATAACAATATATTAGAGAGAAAAAGCATTTTATTTTGCCTCATTCCAATCATGCAAAAGCTGTCTATCACATCTTAATATCTGAACATTTAAATATGTAAACTAAAGTGCAATCACATTTGTAAATGAATGGTGAGTGGCACCAACCTTGCTACCATCCGAGAACCGACCCACTTTTCTCCAGATTGTCGCTACGTTTCTCCATTTTCGTCATATTTCTCTTATTTTCTTCTCTTTCTTGCCTCTATTTTTTATTTTTCTTCTTCGTGCTACCGCTATTTTTTATTTTTCTTCTTCGTGACAGGAGTTTGCTTTTGCCTGAGGAATTAAGTTCAGCATTCGCTTTAAAAATATCTGGCGCCATCTAGCGTTATAAATAGGTATAACGTCTAGACCCCGAATGTAAGACGATCCCCACTTTTTCAGTCTTATTTCAATGCAAATAACACCGTCTTATATTCGGGCCAATACGGTAACAATAATAATAATAAAACCGTCACATAGATGCATATTGATCCTGATATTCAACACAACTGACTCAAAGGTCTCATGAAGGAGGCGAAGCAGGTGGCAAACGTCTCTTCCAGATTACAACATCACAGCTTCCATTTAATTCAGCTGCACCGCCTGAAACAAGCATTTCATTTACCCCAGCAGCAGATAATTACACAATCAGTGACTTGCACTAACATCTAAATGCAATTTGTACCTGAACACAAGCTGTGCAGCACGGAGATCCCAACCATCTCTGAAATAAGACACTGGTGGAATTTTCCCATTGAGGAATTAAGTTATTAGTGCATGAGAATAATCAAGTCAGAGGCAGTCAGAGTGATTAATGGCTAAAGGTGTTCAATGTTCTCTTCCTCTCATCAAGGCCATAGGTTGCTTCAATCCAGATACTGTCATGTGACAGCACAGATACAAAGACGCCTCCGGCTATCATTTATTCCTTCCAATAAAGTCACCAAAAATAAGATTTGCAGTCATATTTTTCCATCCTCTCCCTTCTACCTCAAAAGAAAGCAGCACATCCTTTCCCAGTTGCATGCAAATCTAAATATTAATGTCATACACGCACATATCAACTCATGGATTCGTAGGCGAGACCAGAAACATATTTCACTGATGTTTTAGTCACTAGATAGTGAGCATTTATCTTGACATTATTTTTAATTTCTCTTCGATCACTTGAGCGGCAGCTGGAATGCAATGTGAATTGTTTGAAAGCAGCTGTAACACACACACACACACACACGCACGCACGCACGCACGCACACACGCACGCACGCACGCACGCACACACGCACGCACACACACACACTGCCTACCTGAGCCTCGGTGCAGAGCTGCATGTCCTCCACCCTCTGACGGTAGCTCTCGAACTCGGCCAGGGCCTGTCTCTTCATCCTCTCATGGAGCTCCATGGACTCCTCTAACGACTGGATCCGCCTCTTCAGGTCCATCTCATCACTGATCTTACTCTTGTACTGGTGCAAGCATCAAATAAAAGTCAAAAGTTTCCCTAAAATTCAACCAACATTATTTTACCAGCAAAGAGCGTAGATTAAAAGTAAAATGATTTGAAACTAAGTATTAAATTTTCCCTGACAAGAGTAAATAAACATAAAAGGATTCTGTCTGATCAAAAGTGCATTCAAATTAAAAATTTCAATTCGTGGTTTGGCTGATTGGCCTTCATTTAGCTACTTATGAAATGAAAAATATTATCAAATGAAATAAAAGTTGGAAATTAAATGAATCCATTTCATTATGTTTCATAGAAGGCCCAACAGTAACCTTCCCTCCAGGCAGACTTTGTGGAAACATAACAATGGATTTATAAAGAGGATCAAATCAATCTGACCCTCCTTTACTCATTAACATAGCATGTTTTAATCAATCTTATTTTAATGGGTTAATGAATCCAACTTTCATTTTATTTTCATTGGTTACACAAAATTATTTTATTAACCTCCAGATGCATTTTTTTAAACTGTTCACTTCTCATTTCAATTTAAACATAACAATCAGAATAAGGCGGTTGATATAACCCATAGTCTCAGAGGTGGGACGTCTGAATTAACCTGTAATATCTTCTCTCGTGTCTCAGAGAGGATCTGCTGCACCTCTTCCTCGTGGGCCTCTTTCAGAGTAGCGATGGCTGCCTCGTGTTCGTCGTTTTTTGTGTTCAGTGCATAGATGACCTGTACAAAGATGAAAACATTGTCTGTAAGACATTAACGATCAGGCAGAGGGCCAACTTTCAAGCGAAGACTGTTGTGTTGCATATATTTAGTTAAAGTGGATACCAGAGGAGACAGGAAGATTAACTATAAAGGAATGTAGGGTTAATAAAGAAGCTCCATATATCCTCATGCAGCATTAATAATACATGTCTTCATTTAGAACACTGTTCAGTAGTTGGTACTGCACTTAAAGCAGGAATGCGATTTAAAATATACAATCCAAAAAAACACTTTTAAAGCTGTTTAGTGAACGGCAACAATTCCATTTCCATTTTTAAAAACAAACCAACGCTTTTCCAATATTTAGGCAGACCGGAAAAACATTCGTCACACTTGACATAAATTACTCATTACAGCCTTCCTTCTAATCTGCTTAGAGATCAAATGAAACAAAGACATAACGCAGGCAGGGAAATTGCTGCCTGGATCTATAGCATCACAAATAAGCACAGATGTATAGGTAGTATAGGTAGTGTATGGCTGCAAACAGCGTATAGCGCACGCCTCTGTGTTTGGAGTATTAGCTCAGAAGCATCAGTGGTGCCCAAATTGGTTTTTGCTGGAGCTAAAAATAACAGCAGCAAACTGTTGTGCATGAGATTGACCTTTAAATCCATCCCAAAAATACATGCAGCCATCCAGAGAGCCGTAATTTGACAGCGCCGTGATCCCCTGCTCAAGGCAGAGAGAGAGAGAATGAAAGAAAGAGATGGCTTTGCATTTCCAGACGAAAAAACACAAGACCATCCTGAGCTTTCCCCCTCTGCCGTGAGAAACAAAGCTCTGTGCTGCCTGTCTGAAAAACCGAGTCAATAATTCAGCACACTGCACGGTGGGATGGTGCTAAACAGCCTTTGTTTACCGCAGACCAAAGTCCATCAACAAATTTAGAAAAAAGAAATAGCAGAGCAAAGATGAGAGGAAAAAACGAAGGGCAAAAGCTCCCCTTGAAACAGTCATCCACTTTTTATGACTTGATGACAGATGAAGGGATTTAGTTTGAGGCACGCAGACACACACACACACACACACACACACACACACACTGATAAGCCCAGGTCAACACACCCAATTCTATTGCTAACTGATGCTTAGCTTGTGCGTTATCTGCATGTTATCTTTAAAATTGACCACGTTCATTAAATTAACGTCTAACTAAAACACACAGATGTGTGATTTTAAAGTAATTTGCTGATTTGCTGCAGCATTTTCCGAAAGAAAGTTGACCTCTGGAAACACTTATGCATGAAACCATTATACTTCATAAATATGACAACGTCTGCAATAAAACGAGTGGCAATCCATTCCAATGCTATTGAGATATTTTACCTTTAACAGAAAATGCCAGCCTCAAAGTTCTCTTACAGAAAAGGTCAGAGAACCACTGAATTCATTATTATTCAGCCTGTGGGCGAATATCAATAAATTTCACCCAGTGTGGGGTTTTTTTTTTCCCCATTGGTGGACCGACACACTTGTCCGTCCCAAGCAATGCTAATCAAATCAAGCACAATCCATTTATTTATTAACCACCAGCTAAATGGATCTCTCATGTCATCTCCCTTTCTAAAAACTTATCCTCAATACAGCCTGACACGTGCAGGACTGGAGACGTACTGCAGGGAGCCAATTAAGCTAAGAAGATTCGGTTTGTTCCAAAATAAAACATCTCATCTTCCTCCACACCTCTAAATTATTTAGTCACTTCTGTCTTGTCAGCTCTGGGAGTGAATGGAGCAGACGTAACAGTTAGAGGAGCTAAAAAATCTCCAAGTCACTTCCTAACGTGAAACATATTGGTGGTGGCAATGTGGAATCTGATGACAAACAGAACAACAAATTAACACAGAAATGCATGAGAGACTTTTAGCATCCTCTTTAAATGAAGTGCCAACGTTAAAACTGAACACTGAAGAAGAATGTGACATTTCTGTAATATAAAGTCCACAAGTCGGACTTCATTCAAGATGAGGCTGCAGATAATGTCTCCATCTGAATTTTCACTGCATCGATGAAGGAATTTAGGCTTTAAAGCTAAAAAGCAAAGTTCTGCAGGATGATATGTATAAAACAGTAGTGTATATAATGAATAAATCGTATATAGTCGTCTCTGGACTTTGGGTGTAATACAATATTCACAACGTAGAGGACTTTCTACCCCTGACTCATTCATGCAGGGCTTCCTCCCAGGCGCTGCTCTTGCTCAAGCAGGACATCCTTAAAAAAGTCTTTTCTTAAGGCGGTCTGTCAGGGTGTTATTAGGTTACCTCATAAATATACACAGAGTTCAGCAGCACCCTTAAACCATCAATTCCAGCTCTATGCATCATCAAGTATTTATTACAAACTACTGTTTGTTCATTTTTTCATTGCTCGACGTTTCACAGGACATGACTGTATTCTTGTGTTGCACACTGTTTGGTTTTTTTTGACCTCTTGAGCAAACCAGGACAAGCTTTCATAACATATCAGTGAGTGTGTCCAATATTTCCCCTCGTTTTATCATCAGCAATTTAGACAACAGCATCTGTTAGATGCCCAACGCTAATGTCTGCTATGAATGTACCTGGAACGAAACGTTATCACGCCAAAGAAGAGGAGAACGGTGCGTTTATTTAGCTTTAGTTATTTTCCTCCAGCAATTTCTGCTGCAAAATGAAGATACTAGAACCTTGACAAGTGGCTCCCCTTGACCTTCCTGAGCATCCTCACCCAATTTCTAAGGCCAAACTCCAGCTTCTCCACTGAGGAAACTCATTTTGTCTGCTTTTATTTGTGAGCTCATTACTTCAACCGCCGCCTAGACCCCATGACCACAGGTGAGATAAAGACTGAGCGGTAAACAGAAATCCTTCCTTTCTGCTTCTGCTTCCTCTTCATCACAATGGTCTGCAAGGCACCACACAAATCTGTGCATAACACTCTATCTCACCTTCACTCGTGAACAAAACCCAAAGATTCTGTCGGCCCCGCCCTGGAGGGAGCAATTCATTTCGTTCCCTAAGAGAGTCAGAGGCACCGACTCCCATCCCGGTCGCCTCGCAGTCGAATTCGACCCGCCCCGCTGCTTGCTGAAGGTCACCGACTAATGAAGCCAACAGAACGCTGTTTTCAAAAAAGCAGAAATGCAATTTTGTGGATAATCTCCCCATCTAGGCTCAGCCTTGAGAGCCTGTGAAAACCCAGGATTGTTCCAAGTCCATAGAGGAAGGTAACCTTTACTGAGTCCGACCAGAAAAATGTTTGCCTTTGTACCGACGACGAAAGATATAAAACAGTAAGAAATGTGTTTAGCCGCCACATTTCCTCCCATTAATGTTTGACACAGCAGCCCGAGCCTCTTCGGAATTGGGTTTGTGGCGGAGAGAGAAAGTGTCATTGATTCTTCCTCATCTCCAGTCGATCGGTTCATGCCCTTCAAAGTGTTTGCATTAATGACAGCGATAGCAGCGGATCAATAAGGTGACAGCAGAATGCCAAAAACCCTCTCTGTCAGTTGGGACAAAGTCACAGCTGAGAAACGGAGATTTTCACCAGACGTGTTGATGAAATACGACTCAGCATTCAAACACTGTACAGGCTGAAATATATGGATGCTTTCTTCCTTCTGCTTACTTGAACTTAAAATGTTCAACCTTTATTGTACTTTGCAAGGTTTGCATCACTCTCTGTATATGAAGCACTTGCATGAGCTTCATAAGAATATTCCAGAGAGGTAAGCATACTGCATATGTTTATTGTCTGGATCTATATTCTGTGTTATTCACATAAACCTTAGAAAACAGGTAGTAGAAAGAAGGAATGTATAAAAATATGGAACTAAAACAGAAGTTTAAATTATAGCATCATTGGTGAAATAGTTGGGCTTAATAAGGAAGGTGTTTCTGCACTAGAAATCTTTAGAACTGATTCATCATACCTTTATGATATCTTGTCAATACCGATGTTTGATTACTCTGTGAACCACAAATCGAAATATACCTGGATCATTTCACCAATGGCACCACAAGGAAGTCTGATCAGTGGTGAAATTGTGTGTGTTTAATTGGGTGATAAAAGAAAAGGCTCTGTAATAATTAAAGTTATAGATAGTAGATACTGGATGCTGTGGCTTTACATTTTGCACATTCATTGCCGACTCTCCTAAACCAGGAAAGCTAGGTTCTTGCTTCTCCAAGTCTCCCTGAGGGTAAATTGTTGCAGGCCGTTTACTCAAACAATGGAATATTTGGTCCTTTAATTTAACATGCACCTAAGGCTTAAGTCTTACGCTGCTCCGAGCACACAATAAAGACATTTTCAAGCAGCGGGTCTTCAGAGCAAAGTCAATTCAAAGAAGGTCAATAAACTGTGAAATTATTGTTATGGATTTCTGATAACCAGCAGAACCCCGTGCATCTGGAAAGTTCAACAACAGTTGGAACTGAAAGTGAAAGAAAGTAACAGGACAATCTATCATTTCTTTAAAAAAAAAATCACACTAAATGAAATTTGGCGTTTCTGTGTGATGCAAAAGCCTTTAAGCTGTCAGGATGAACGCGACCAAAGAGAAGTCCATTAACAATGCTGATCCTTAGTCTCTGCAGTAAGGGATCACAGAAGGAAGTGAACTAAACAGACCAAATAAGCTGACATTAGAATGGTTCGCATCCAAGCGCTGAAGCAGGTGCCAAATTGCGTCCCACTGGTCTTTGTCTTAACAAACTTCAAAGGGGAGCCGTAAGAGATGAAAAGATGCCGCTTCACCCTCACAGGATCGGAAGACTGTGAACAAACTGTGAATAGACTCAATTCAGCCTCACACAATCGCACACAGCAGACTCATCTCTCAGCAAAGGCCTCTCATCTGCTGATGAGACTTTGATGATAATGACCACGTCTAATGATGACAATTTCACTACCTTAACACTAAGCAGCACACATTTTTCCACCTTGCGTGGATAGAAGCTTTGTCACGTGTCTGCACGTAATCACATGCAATACAGTAGGTTTAATCAGTGCTCTTATTGAGAAGATACTTTATGTATTTATATACAGCATATACACCGTTTTTGTGTATATATGTGTTGTTTCTAGAGCCATATATCGTCCTGGTTTCTTTATTTTGGTCCAAGTATCCAGGTTAAATAAAGTGTGCACAGTAAGTACAGCTTCTCCAGCTGCTCTCTTTGAAGCGATGCTGGCAGAACAGCCAAAACTACATAGTTAAACACTAAGAAAGGATACCAAGATAAGTGAGAAACAGTAATGCAAAAGTGAGCAAAACCCAACCTGAACAGTTTATTATGAAAATTGAGTTAGAAAAAATAATATGGTCTTGACCTTTATTGTTTATTTTTGAAAACCAAAAAAATAAGGGAAATGCAGATTTGAAAATAAAGCCTTGCAGACATGAATGACTGCAATTTCGGAAGCCGGGAATCGATTTTTTCACACTTGAGGATAAAATCTTTATCGGTATGAAAGGAAGGAAATAGGTAGACAAATCATTTAATTGATTGATGTGATGTGTCTCGCCGACGCCAGAACCCTTAAGAGAAGAGGTTGTCACCCAGGGTTAGCCTGGTCCAGAACCGGTTCAGCCATTAATACCACAGGTGCTGCTGCACAGAGGAAGTCAGATTTTTCAATTCAAACTCATTTTCTCACCACTTTAATCTTTGATTCAGTCATTGGAGTTCAAACTAGAAACGCAGGAGAGTTGAACTCTTTACCTCAGGACTAAATCTTCTTTCTTTTATGTGATGTTCCAAACTCAGAGTGCTAATCCTGACAAGAAGGGAAGAGATTGGGAATGATCCAGTCATTATCCAGGGCCAGATTATCTCGTCACATGAAGCATTAACACATAGGAGCGCCCTGATAACGTCACACATTTATAACACATGCGAAATCTGACTGATTTGGTGGAATAACCCAAAACCACGCTGCATAAATCACCTACATCCAGTAATACAACGGCATTGCATCGCCATGGCGATTAGTGTCAGTGGGCCAAAGGACAAAGGTGTCACTTACTGAACTAATTTGTTGTCCTACGTATGGTTACCTCTAGAAATCACTCCTATTAAGAGGCTAAGAGTAACACGACTAAACGATCTGTATGTTCGGCTCACCAAACGCAGACTCACCAGAGCGTAACAGCGTTTAATCGATTAGCTGACCAATCATGCGCCTCCTCAGGGAGCAGGCGGGCTTCGGGGACATGGGATGTCAGATACATGGAGGAGAGGTTGCAAACTGGTTTCACGTGTGACTTAATGGTGGTCAGGCGACATGAAGGCCATAAAAATGTGGGATGGCTCTGAATGGAGCAGGTTAGAGAGTGTAAATGCAATTTTTGTAGCATCTTAGTTCTGTCAGAATAGTAATAAAATCCTTTTAACTATCCATCATGAAGGTCACAAACCAAACCAGCAAGCGTATATCATTCAGTGTTACATTCTGATTATGCAAATAATATTTATGAAGGGAATAAACACTAGAATAAATATTATTAGTGGGCACACACTATGCCGCATTATCGCCACACCTTTCCCGGCGACTATCTCAAACTTTCATATTTCTAAATAAATTAAATTTGCAGACTGAGGCAGTGCGCCATCTCATTTCCACAGCCTCATATTATGCACTTATTGGGTGTGAATTTAGCGAAGCAAAGAGAGCGATAGGAGACTTTAATTGCTTTAATTATAATGTGTGTCTGTGATCTGCTAAACTGTAAGGTGCACCTTAATCCGTAAGTTAATTACGGAGCGCTCTGCGGTGGTGTAAGTGGTGGTGCAGCTAAGTTCGGCTTGAGCTGATGAGTAAAACACAAAGTTTATTTCTAATGAAATGCAGAATCTGTGATTTATGGAAGGGTTGTTTTTTTTTTAAAAAAAAAACTTGCATCAACATCATGTTTTAAATCCAGAATCCTGTGAAAACAAGGTCGCGACTCGCTTGTTAAAAACTGTTCTCTCAGCTATGGAGGGCAGAAAACCAAATGAAGCGAGGCTCGACGCAGACTGTACATGTTTGCTGGTCTGTTTTTAGGACAGCTTTTAATGCAAATGCCTCACAGAGCTCCCACTGCTGAATAAATGAAGAGCTCAGTCACCACAGATCCTGAGTGTTAATGTCTGAATGCTTCCATTTAGATACTCCGGTCAGAGCACTTTTTCCAACATAAGAGGAAAAACAAATAATTAGTGAGATGATCTCAATGGAGAAGCAAAATGTAAAGATAAAAAGACTGTCTCATTAAAAACACGTGAAAGTATTTAATTCTTCACTTCAATAGAGAAAAATAAATGATTTATCATGGCTAAGTGATGTAATTTAAATTACTCACAGAAATACTTCTGCTTTGAAGAGACAGTCGGCTATTCCAGTTTGTGAACTCAAATGATTTATTATTCTTAAACTCTATGTAGGTGCGACAAAAGAGCAACATGCTGCTTCATACTGAATCAAAATTGCACTTGAAATGACTTCATGGTCAGCGATAAAATGACTGAATGCACTTGTTTCAGAGGCTGGTCGTGTGAAGGTGAGAGGAGGTCCGCATGTAAACAGTTATTAAACAGATTCAGGAAATAATTCAAGCAAATAGAAGAAAATTCAAGAGATCAAACATAAACTATATTCTACATTCAAATAATATGTTTTTTTTGTGTTTCTTGTATGTTCTCAGTCTCCACCTGTTTGTGCGTCAGTGGGTGTGGCCTCAGCATGGCTTTGTGTTTTGCCTGCATCATAAATCACAACTAACTAACTAAGTAACTCACTAGCTAAACAATTAAATAAACACCGCAAAACAGTAACAAATATTTATGATAAATTTCTAGATCTTACTCTAAAATGTGACTATTTTTTAGCTGACACACTGTTGTCCAGGAAGTAACAGTCTTGGATTATTATTATTATTATTATTATTATTATTATTATTATTATTATTATTATTATTATTATCATCATCATTATTATTATTACTGTGTGTTGTTACTGTGTTACACAATGACAGAAGAGCTGTTTCTCACTCAGCAACAGGCGACATCTGGAGCCATTAGCTTACATGACAGACGGAAATCATTAAGAAAAATATTTACAAAATGTTGGTGTTAGAGATAATCTGTGGTTCTAATGTCTGACTATAGTTTTGCAAAGCAACATGTAGCTGGGAAAGCTCACTAACTAATGTAGCTCCTCTTTGTTTGAATTAAATTATCACCAACTTACCTAAAAAACCATATTTATTAGGTACAAATCAAACCATATATAAATACAGCAATGACAAGGACGCCCTATAATGATGTTGAAGCTGAGGGAAGAATTGACAAGCATGTAAGTGTCACAATATTGGCTGAATAATAATTTTTCCTAGACCTTGAGAAAATGTTTTGCAAACTGGATGTAAACAGCCAATAATGCATGAAGGTGTCACATAAATATTCAACGGTATACCTGGCTTTCAGACAGCTACTTGGACATGTTTTCAACTCCGAGCTGCAACTACTGAGCTGTTAAAATGATAAAATTGGAAAGAAATCTTCTGGCCTCTTAAAGTTTTTGAGTCATTACGCCGTTCTGCATCCGTGGACGTCCTTCCAGCAGAAGCAGCGACAAAAAAGCACCTGATGGCCTGCAGCCAGAAACAGTTTGCCAGGAGCGACTGGATTATTCTGGCTTTTATTCCTCAGCTATCCTGTCGTCTATCTGTCCGATTTGCTCTTGACTCAGAGTTCAATTACAAGTAGAGAAGAGAAGCTTGCAAGGAACACGTTTGACAAGTTGCAAAGGACTGTTGAGTAAACCGGATCAAACTGATGAGAATCGCCAAACACTGCAGGAGCAACACCAGGCTGACAGCCATGAACGTGCAAAACGACTGCACAGCGAGTGGAAGACACCCTCAATCAGGTCCGATCAGAAAGAGGGATGGAGGCAGAGATGAAGATGCCGCATCTCTGTGGTGTAATTTCTTCTGGCTATGAGATTTAATAACAAACCCTTTTTCTTCCCATCCCTCAGAATAGGATGGGTGGGAGGAGAAGATTAAATAAGAGCAGAGTTTATCATTTATCCTGTCCGTCCGCTGCTCTCTCCCAACAGGCGCTGAGGAAACACAATGATCCGATTAGGTTTGTGAATGTGTATCAGTGAGTTTCAGTGAGAGATATGTGAATTATAGACAACACAGCCCTGTGCTGGACAGACAGCTTAAATCCCTCACAAAGACAGCATGACCGACTGCTGAAATGTGGCTTTTTTGGAACCGTGCTGAGGTTTTGATGGCCTGCACAGAATGCCGCGGCTGTTAAAGAAAGAGTTTTGATGTTTTTTAAATCGGGTTTAATGGAAATTGTTTTATGCTCAGAGGACTGATTGTGCTTGAGGTTCTAACTGCGACGCCGTGGCTGCCCTCGAAGAAGAAAACACCACAAATAGCCTGTGACATCCCAGCAGCTGTAATTTAATTCATCAAATGTTTATTTCCAGATGAAAGGTCTTAATCTTTCCCAAGACTTTAAATCTAAGGGACGTGTTTGTGATATTTTTTCCCTGTCAGTTCTTCTTAGGTGTTAGAGGAGAAAAAAGCCCTTCATCCAATCCTCTCTGTGGGGTTTAATCATTGAGGTGTAAAGAGAGGAGGAAGAGATTGAATGAGGATGGAAGGAGAGAAGAGGGAGGATTAATCTGAGGCTGACATGCTACTTCAGAGCTGTGTGTGTGTGTGTGTGTGTGTGTGTGTGTGTGTGTGTGTGTGTGTGTGCGTGTGCGTGTGTTTCTATCACTATCTGGATCTCATAAAATGCCAAGCCGCTACAACCCAGATGATGTCAGTGAATCCAGTGTTTCCTAAACTGTATATTTATTTTGAAAGCCTCCACGCATTAATTTTCTATTTTTTAAATTGTTATAAACACGTTGAATGAGGTGTGATCTTTCAGTTTAACGTGACACCAGAAAAAAAGAACTTTTAACTGGGCAGCACCTCCTCGACACTTATGAGTACGTCTGCTGGGAGGTGGCTGATGATGATGTGTGAGGAAGATGCTGCCCTTCATCACACCCAACACATCATCCTCACCTCAGGCTGAAATCTAACCGGTACATCCCCGGTACGACCTCAGCAGGATCAACCTGACAAAACACCTCAACAGACACCAAATTATTAAGGAGCAGATGGAGGGTGTTACCGGTCTCAGTGCAATTCTGCATTCCTGCCAAGGTGCCATGTTCTGCTCCATATTTGGCCCCAAGATCAACTGCAGGGATTAATCCCAGGATTTTTGGAGATTTCTCACCAAGATTATTTTCATGTTTGGGATTTAAGACAATTAAATATTGCAAAACTGCGTTATCGTAGGCAATGGAGGAGATAAATTCATTCTGAAGGGGGAATATCATGTGACCAAATGTTTGTTTACCAGGAAAGGAGACATCATGAACAGGATCCAACCTGTGGGTTTGGAAAACACCCTGCAATGTTATCCCAGTTTTCCATAATCCTACACCTAAAGGTATTTCTTCCACTTGTGGAGGCAATTTTAATTTCTGTGGTTTTGATCAAGACATTTTTTCTTTTCTTCTTCCATGAGGAATTAGCAGCAGAGACAGCGACAGCGACACGAGCCACAGCAACCCGTTTGACAGCAACCTTGTTGTTCCGAGGCATAAAATGTGTTTTCAAAGTGAAACCATCTTTCAACGTGTTAAGGAATTGTTAACAATAAGGTATGATAGTACGATAGGTTGACAACATAAGTGGTCAATTGACAACATGTTGTTGTTGTTGTTGTTGGGGTTTGTTTTTTTTTGCACATCTAATGAATGTCCTGTCAGGGTTTTTAACATGTGGGAAACAGCAGCATTCACACGGATGTCAGTTTAAACACAATAAAGACGATTTGTTTGTCGACACTGCGTTTGTAGATTGACGTACATAATTCTATAGTTTGAACAATTGACACAGATTACAGTCGACAGTGTGATGTGTTTGTGTGATGACTGAATTATGCAAATGGGATGAAGGATGTATTATGTAAATGTTTGCGTGTTAACAGGAAAGCTCCATAGCGGAATGAAGAATCCTTTGACTCCAACCTGCCATCCTTTATTTGAAATTTGAAACTTTTTCTTCAAATGAATTGGAAAAGAAATAACGACGCAGCGCCATCGTGGTTCCTGGCGTCTCGTAACATGGAGCGGGTTGAGGAATAGAGGAATGTGGGGTGGGGTGGAGGGGGGGATTAGGATGCAGACTCTTTCCAGAAGCATTTATGGCGTCGCACTCGACTGAACGCATATGAAAATTGACAGAAGAAGCTGTGAAGCAGGAGGAGAGTCGCAGCTATTGTTTCAGGATGCTGTCAGGTGAATCCCTGAAGGATCAGACATTGCCCCGCCGCCAGGGAAGTTTAACAACGACACAAATTCTTCCTGTCAAACATCCTGATATCTTAACTGCCCCCCCCCCCCCCCACACACACACACACCCTTCTTGGCCTCTGGTTCTTAACAGACACGTGAAAAGAAATGCACCGATTTCTTGACTTTCCACTTGGAATTACAAATGAGAATCATTCTTCCTTTTTCCCTGCTTTATCAGGAATAACTCCACGCGGGTGAAAAGCTAACATTCTCAGGTGGTACCCATAAAAGCATCCAACCCGCCTTGCGTTCCAACAGGACGCCCTGTAGGTGTGAAATAGTCCAGGAGAGGGTTTTAGATGAAAGAAGTTAAGACCTCCTTGAATTCTGGAAAGAACAGTCAGCAAACTGCTCACACAGTTGCGCTCAAAGGTAATAGAGAGTAAAAAGAAAAGGCTTTTATTTAATCTCCAGAAGAAGAAGACGAATATTTTATGCTTTGGTGTTAAGTTTTGATGGATGGGGTCTCCTCTGCAGACACCACAATATAAACGGGGCAAACGGTTGTCTCATTAGCGAATATGCCACAGCTCGCTCTTCACTGTTGTGATAAAACAGACTGTTTTTTTTACGGAGAACGTTCATTAAGTGCAGTTTTAAGTGCCCTGAATCTATACTATAGGATTAAAAAAATAGCATTATGATGTTGAACGGAGATGTGCCAAACCTGTAAATGTGCAGGGCTTCCTTTAGTTGGGTGCTGAGTCAGGCGGGTCTGTTCATTGCACACAGTGTGCTGAAATATGGCTTTTATTTCACTGTGAACTGTTAAGCTAACCTTCAGAGATTAAAGGACAAATGGGGGAATTACTTTAAGGCTTTATAAAGCAGAGATTTGCTCGTCGGTCTCACGGTCGATCACCTTGTTTAACAAGGAACGTTTTTTTATTTTATTATTGCCACAAATGTGCTGATAATGCAGCTTCTTAATGGAGATGGTCCTCAAAATCGAAGCATCTCCTGCACCGAGGAAACCGGGGAGGATAAGAATAGACGTATCGGGAGGGGGGCGGCACCCCCTCAATGTCAAAAACAGAATTACGCAACAACTGTCTATCATCCTGGGACAGGATATGGATGCATCCCATTCTGTTGCGTCAGTTGTGGTACTGCACCCAGGGCTCCTGCTGTGATGGGGTTGCCACGATGACATCACTCCTCTGGACGTGTATTTATCAGCAGAAGCTTGATTTATTACTGAAGTATGATTTCTCATAATAGCTGATCTGCATCCATTTTTCATCTAGATGTAACTTCCTTCCTTTCATAGATGTTTGAAATCCATTTAAATGATTCTGCATCCACTTCAGCTGCATGCTGGTTGCAGATCCATATCTCTACCCCTCCCTCTTGCTGTATATTGACCCAATATACATCAGCCCCATCCAAACGAATCTCCACAAAGTGGATCATAATCGCCATCCGTAGATTAAATTCTGCAGTAAAACCTGGAAGGCCAAAGCCGATACAGCTGTAAGCTTTATGTATGGACTGTATGTCTGTGTAATATATTTCAGCTAACCTTCTAAAACAGGTCACAACACATATAATGTGAATCTGTGAACAGGTTACTGTGAAACTGTGAAAAGCCTTATCCATTTGAGCCTTAATGTTAGATAAAGTGAATTCTGTGTAATTCCTCCACAATCTAATCACTGTCCTTTGAGATATTCTTCTAACAAACAAATAAACAAGAAATAAACAGACGATAGGGCAGTGATGAACCGGTGATGAAAACATAACTTCCTCTGCTGAAGTTACAATAAAGGCTGCAGAGGCAAGATCACTTTATAATACTTAGCTAGAACATTTTCTCTTAGCGGTCACACTCTGGTGAATTTCTCTTTGTTCAACCAGTTCATAACAACAAATGAATTGAACATCCTGTCGGAGCCCTTCGTGACGGAGGATGCTAACCGTAGAAACCCTCATTGATAATGGCGACGTGGCATCATGGAGATCAGGGCTTTGGTTTAACGGCTTTAGACTGAAGGGGTTAAAGGTGAACCTGTGTGGGCAGACAGCTAAAAGCAAGTATATATATGAATCGTGTTAAAAAGAAGTCCTGTCAGCGTTTTGCTGGATTTAAAACCTTCTGCAGAGAAATATGGTGAAGATGAGTGTTGTTGACAGCTGGTGTGGAGTCTGGCTGTAGATCAAGCTTGTAGATGACAAATTATACAGCGGAAATATTGATTAAAAACAGATTGGTAGGATTGAGTCCCAGCAACTGATTCTTCACGGTCAGAACGTCCTGGGACTGCAGCTTCCTGCTGTTTTATTGTCACCTGCAAGGCTATCACTTTGGTCTCTATGTGAACAACTTCTCATTTTGATCCAGTGTTCATAATCAAAAAGATGCTTTACTAAGTCTTCAGTATTGATCATTAAAAAACTGCCATCCTTATTTAAACAGAACAGAGCACAGTGTGTTCCAAACATTGATTTTTAGTTATTAGCATGGCTGCAAATGTCAATTGAGTTTTAAAAGAGGATTTTATTACTTCTGAAACAAACCTGAGAACGTCTGGTTTCCCTTCAGCTCTCTCTCTGTTTGGATGTGAAATCCCTTCACTTGTTCTGGGCAAACCCCCTTCCTGATCTGTGCTAAATGATCCACTCTGGTTCACACGACAGAATGTAGAAAATGGTGAACATTATACCTCATTATCCATTATAACATTATAGCTCACATAGCTGTTAGCGTGACTTCTGCTTTTGTTCACCAGTTTTCTGCAACAATATTCTCATCAAATACATTTTTCAAAACCACAGCGTTGCACCAGACGCTGCTAACAGGAGACCGTGGAACCAAAAACTAAACCCCAAACCAATGCAGAACACACACACGCACACACATACACACACACACACACACACACACACACACACACTTTGTCACCTGCCTCATTACCCTGAAGTGCCTCTGATAACACCAGCTGAGTATAATTCAAAAGTAATTTATTTCTTCTCCCCCTCCTGCTCTTCCCATCCCTTCCCAGCATTCCTCCCGTCTCAGCAGATATAGGAACAGAGCAGGAAAGACAACTTTATTGCCTTTTGAACAGAAAATGCGGAGCTCTCTGGAGGTCCGTTTTGCAGCTGACAGACTATCATCGAGACGCAGGAGAAGGATGGAGAAGGATGGAGCCTGTGGAGAGTTGTGCTGACACATCACACGTTCTTTCAAGCTCTGTTTCTCCATCTTTTCTGTATCTTATTCCCATCACACAAGCCGACCTACAAACACACACAAATACGGTGCACACTATTAGCCTGTAAGCTCCTTGTTCTGCCAAGTTGGCCTTTCATATTTTCCCCACGGTCCTCCCAACATGTTGCAGTGGGCCGCATGCTGCTTAAGAGAGGATTGTAAGATTTAAAACCAGCCACAATCACAGTCTGTCCATTTGGTTCCACTGTGGCTGAAAATGGATGAACAGGAAGCGAGCCTGATGCTAAAATTATTATCACCTCATGTAGAATTTAAAACCACAAGAAAAGAAAATGCTTCTAAGTCAAAACATGTGTTGACATATTTAGCTGACACAAGCAATAAATTATTTCATGTCCCGTTTTTGGGAGGAACTGCTGTGAAATTTTTAGCTACAGAATGCACAACCATGCCATATAGAATATCTTTACTTATTGGAATGGGGACGAAAGCTGAAAAACTAAAGACCCAGATATGTTTCTCAGAAGATGATGGAGACCAAAAGAAGAGAAAGATGATGCTGCAACCTCAACCATGAAAAGTTTATGCAAAAGAGAAAGGATTATTTCATTTTTCGATTAATTGTTGTGGAGTGCTTTGGTAGATTGTGCAGAAAACTAAACAAAAAAACACAATGCAGCTATAAAGGAAAAGCTAGAGACCGAACTGACACAGATCAACTATTCCAACATCTGATTGACTTTGCTGTGTAGCAACAGTCTCTTCCATAAGACTCAAGGACGTCTAATTAGTCCGCCTGCATGATAAAGTGGAATATATCGCTCACGGCGAGGGTTCCTTTTGTATTCTGATACTGGAGTAGTCAAATAAAAAAATCATAGAGAGCTCACTGTAGTGTATGCACCCCAATTTAATAAGCTGCATAGACCAGCAAGCCTTCATTTATTCATTAATGAAGAAGTATGTGCGTGTGCATGTGTGTGTGTGTGTGTTGGTGAAGTGGCTCCCTCTAATTGCTGCATTGTGGCTCCATACGTACAGTTCAGACGGAGAACAAAGCCGAATAATCAACTCTGATCAGTTGGAAGCTTGTATTTATTCACATGATGAAATAATTACCTGCTCACATACTTAAATGTAGTACATTTATAATAAAACTCAGAAGACCTGTTTCACATTTAGCACCTCTCCCAGGAGAAACAACATCCTTTATAATCACAACACACACACACACACTGCATGCACACAACACAGGAGACACTTTGCGGCGCTGGGATGAACAATTCAAATGGCGCCTAATCTTTCAGTTTGTCCTTCCTGCTAGACAGGCCGGCAGATAAAAAAGCAATGGCTCCTGGAAGCAGATGACAGCCTCCACGGCCGAGTCCAGATAAAACTGATGAGAAGGCATTATCTTTCCTGCACCGAGAGCACTCTCTCTGTCCTCTTCCCTGCAGGACACGTGGACGGCTGGAGGATGGCTGCATCATTAAAGCAACTGTACAACTAAACCTCAGACTGACTATTAGATGTGAAATGCAAATCAATTATTTGGGGTAGAAACAGAAGATACAGTCTTGGATCTCATGGATACACAATTCTGTATCCCGTGAGGCAATATCCATCTATCCATCTATCCATTTTCTGGTAGACGAGTTGACTGTAATCGTCTTGTCTTCAGCTGCTTATGCAGCTTGCTATGGGCGAGAGGCAGGGAACACCCTGATGCATTGCCAGCTTATTTCTGCACAGAAAGGAATCAAACCCAGAAACTTCAGGACCAAACTCAAAAATGACCGGGCGCTACTCTTCACATGTTTTTAATGAATGCAAGGTTAGGTATACTGTACGATAAAAAGTATTTTCAGTCACATGTTGTGAAACTTATGCTAAGTCAACAGATCTGCTTTATTTAAAGACAGCTAATGCACTTCGGGTAAGGGAGAAAACAATACATGAATTATGCATTCAAGATTAAAGCCTCAAAATGATGTAACTTACAAACATAGTACATGTGAGTGCAAGAAAACATACCATACTCTGTATTTGCTGAATGCAAAAGAAACAGGCTGCATTAAAGGGTGAATAAAAAATGTTTACTAAAGAAAACCTGTCATCTCTGCAGAAGAGCAAATAATCCTGCACTAAGAGGACTTCTTGTGAGTGTGTATGCGTGTGTGTGTGTTTGTGTGTGTGTGAGGATACAGATCATCCACTTAATTTCATTTCATGAGGCTCTACATCCACAGCAGGAAAGGAGAATGTGTGTGGGCACATTTTATCCACCGGTTAAGATGAAACATTTTCTAACGTCTTATTGTGAGCAGCAGTGACGGAACCATAAATACACTCATCTGCTGGAGATACAGTACGTGACATTAAAATACAGGAAGGCAGAGTTTATGGTGGCAGGAGAGCGAGCGAGTTCCCCTGTGTGTCATCTGATAGATCCACCGCAGGATGGCAGTGAAGAGTCAAATGTGCAATTTCCTCCGGGATTAATAAAGTATTTATCTATGTTAAATTCTTATTGTTAAAAATCTAAATTTAAGCATTGTCTAATATAAATTTCTCATGTTACTTCAATACTATTTTGTAGTAATCATCAAATGTACACTTGTCTACACTTATAGTATATAGAGTGGCAATGCTGTCGAAAATTACCGTCGGCTCTATTGACAATGGTATTCTCTTCTAACTGTGCAACTGAATCTCTATTTTTCAAATCGTCTACATGACTTCCAACGGTTTTGATTGTCGATCTCCAGTCAATCAATGGTAGATGAGAACAGACAGCGATGGTCAATAAGAGATAAGACCCAGGAGATACAAAAGCAGGCAGCGGCGCCCTGTTCTAACGCCATGACAGCTCTGTTTGAGTGTTGTGGCACCTGGGTAAAATATTCTGTGTATATATATATATATATATATATATATATTTTATTTTATTTTATTTTTTTTGCTATTTTCATAGCATTAAAAGTCAGGTTGTGTCTGCACCCTCCAGCAACTAGTCATGAAGCGTGGAGAAAGTTTGAGCAGCCTCTGGAAGTAAGTGCAGCATTTTTCCTTCGTCCTTAGACTTCTGCAACTTAAGTTTTCACAGGTGCCTTTAGAGGGTTTGAATATATTTAGAAGTGAGTGGGTAGAGCGTAATTACACACTGTATAGACAGGTGAGGATGGGAGGGGGGCTTAAACAGCAGGAAAACACACACACACACACATCTGATTGGCAACGCTTATTGCGGCGGTTGCCATGGTAACTAGACACAGATGTTTTTGCGAGAAAGGCGGTTGGAAAAGGTGATGGAGAGAAAATGAATGAATGAAGTGAGGGGGGTACAGAGGGAACAGATGATGATGATGATGATGATGATGATGGTGTTTGAGCCAATCACAGCCATTATGACGCCGGTTTAGAATTATTCTACTGTAAACATCTGTTTGTTTCGGTTGGGTTGGCGTCACAGAGGAATTATACGTGAGGTCTAAATCTTATTCATGACGCATTTATCTCTCCGTTGAGGGAGCGTGAGCCTTGGATACCCAGGTTACCATCGTTCAACGGTGGTAATGGGCTCAAGTCCTGCCCCAGGTCCTTCACCTCATGCATCTCCCTTTCCTATAACATATTTCTGTTTCCATCTTCGAATAAAAACAATGAAAAACACCCATGATGAAAGAAAATATATAAAGTAATAAACTGCATGTCCACCATAGGAAATAAAATTTGCAAGGTGAGCTTTAAGTACAGTAATCAAAAGAAATGCACCAAATTTACATCATTTTAATTCCTGTATCATCAAACCTGAGAGATGAGGCTCCTGCACAGCGAACCTCATCATCAACCCTTGATTCAGGGAGCCTTTGTGCTTTCATGGACTGCAATCTCACTGCGCGCCGTAAGAGCCGACGGTAGATGAGGTTTTTATGAACGGGTTGGGCTCGAGGTTCAACCCTCGTTGAGACAAAACTGAATTTAATGTGTGGAGGAAGAAAAGAAAAACATTATGGCCCAAATGAGGTGATATTAAATGTGCTATATTCACTCACAACCTAAACATTTACAGTAAATAACTGTACACATAAGTATGTTGATTATATTTCTACATATTGGCTGTGTCATAAATGTATTTTCATTTCTGACATGAGACTAAATAAATATAAAGATATTAAGCAACACAAAGGATTGATGATTGGTTTAGTGACTCACACTTTTTCATCCTGAAGTAATTGCAGCACAGCTTGAGAGCACAAACCTAATCATTTAATGCTCGAGGCCTGGAGGAAATGTCCAGGCATTATCTTCCTTTCATTAAGACCATTTCTGATAACCTTGCACCTCCATGATGAGGGTGTAATTATCTATTTCAGACGGTACGCTTCCATTGTTTTCACTCAGAGACAGGTTGCAACCGAAAGAACGAACTGCTCTGTTAGGTAGGAAGAATCCGACAATGACAGACAAGAAGAAGACACAATATTGAACTTACGTGACAACAAAAAATGGACGGATTGTGTGTGAACTAAAAACACAAGAGACAGGAAACAAAAGGGTGAAACAGATCAGAATAAATGAATGGAAGTATAAAGAATAAAGCATGAACTAACAAAATAAAACAGGAAATAGAAGCTAAATACACCAACCAACAAAACCACAACAACTCTCTGCCAGCACAACCTCTAGATACGACTTCTATGAACTCCATCTTTATTTACCCAGCATGAACTATTGCACCGATTGCAGGAAATGTACTTCCAACGGATGTATGATGTAAACCGTAAAAAAATGATAGAAAGAGAGCTCGGAATGCAACATTAATAGGTGTTAACCAAGTGGGACATTAGGCATACGTCGACAGACGGAGGAAGATGACGTTCTTCATTGTCTCGCTCTTCCTCTGCCGCTGCTGCTCAGAATCAGGTCAGATGAGTCACCAGCAGCTCTGGCCCAGAGCTGCAATCTCTGGCTCTCTAATCCACTCTCAGCTCGACGTGATAATGTCGTCTCATTCAGCTCCTCGCTCACAGTGTGTGTGTGTGTGTTTGGCATTTCTGTGGAGTTAGGGCTTGGCTGAGGCTGGATGTCCGAGGTTGGATACTGCATGAGAGATCCTGATGGTGTTCTTAATTGATATTTAAATCAATTTTTTTAGGAATGGACTCACTGTCTGGTCAAATTAAGATAATCCGGCTTTGATGAGCTTCTGTTTGCTCTTGTGTCTTTTATTGCTTGTTCCCCTGCCAACAGAAATGGAGGAGACGCCGCTCTGCCTCCGATAGGAAGCCGAGATAAGGCAGAGTCGCTCAAATGAACTCCTTCTGTCTGGGAAGGGCAATAAGCTAGATAAAAATCCTAAATATTTGTCCATATTTTCTATGATATTGCAACGCTCGTCATTATTTTTGTTTGAAACAGAACACACTGATTCTTCTACGGGCTTCCGAATGCTACGGCGTTCAATGGAGCGGAGCTGAAACGATTGATCGATTAAAAGAACAGAAAGAAAATGAAGATGACATTTTCCAGGAAGAAAATACCAACAAACGTACTTCCAGGCTCCCGATATCGTTAACTAATTGCTTTATGTTGTGGACTGCTGGTCAAACAACACATCTTCATGATTTGCTCACATTTCATAACCTTAATATTGTCTATGATTGGATCCATGACTGGATAGGAATAAATGATAATAATAATGTCTTAATTAGGTTTGTCCAAATCTGGTCTGGGCTCTGGTTTTCAACCTGTTCCTACCCTGACTACATGCCGCCATATGATGTCATCACTAAAATGCCAGATCCACTCCTACAGTCGTCCAGTCGACCAGAAAAGAAATGACGTGTCTTCATAACACGGATCCTCACACCTCTCCTCCATCCATCTGCAGGAACATCTCAACTTCAGATGAACAATAGTATCGTCTCCTGTTGGCAAAACACTCTGGTATTCACTCTATTTCGAGGTTAAGTGTGTGTGTGTGTGTGTGTGTGTGTGTGTGTGTGTGTGTGTGTGTGTGTGTGTGTGTGTGTGTGTGTCAGTAGGAATGTGTGTGGTTGGGTGGTGGCCAGCTTGTCCACTCGACCATCTTTCTCCAGCTATCATCCTCCCAGTGTGGGCTAACCCCTTCTGACACGACCCAGCCCAGAGGCTAAACGCAGCATAACAGTTTCAAATATATTCAGCATTACACACACACACACACACACACACACACACACACACACACACACACACACACACACACACACACACACACACACACGGTCGGTTGTGGAAATGATCTAATCTGAGCTCTGATGTCTGGTTTTGTGGGTGAAGTCGATACTCCATCACCTGCTTCACAGTCAGTAGAGGATGAGTGGATGATGACACACACACACACACACACACACACACAGACACACACACACACACACACACACACACACACACACACACTGCTGGATGACTGGAGACATAAAAATCGAAACAGAACAATAACTCCAATAATGTTGAATATTTTTACTGTCCTTGACTCATGAAACAAAACTTTCAAGGCCTGCTGAAAATTCCTTGCCTACAGGATTAATGTTAAACGTTACCAGTCTTAACTAAATCATCTCTAATGATATAAGTTCCTACAAATGGAACGGTAAAGTCCTGTATATAGATGACTGAGATGAAGATGCTCTGATTTACAACCTCTTCTCCTCCTCCGGGTTAAAGGCAGGAGCGTGAAAATCATTCCCTGCCTGATCCCGTTCCATTGAGTCATGATGTAGATCACAGCCACGGGTCTAAAGGTCATTCTCTACAGCCGTTACGCCTTATATGTCTTTAATTAAAACATCACCGTGGATGTAGTCTCTCAGAGACGCTGGTTCCAGCATCATCACAGAGCCGACTGTTACTCTCACTCATTATGGAGAAAGTGTTAAGAATAGCTTGGCATCGCTTCCCTCTGGGGAAAGCACAGCCCGTTCTCTCTTCCCCTCTCTGTTTTGCTCACACACAGTCACAACGCGCTGAATTCCATTAGCGGCGGCATCAGCATCCATAGCACTTGTAGCCTGCAGCCGTATGTGCACGTGCACGAGCACACGAGTGTGCACGAGCTGTGTGATCTTGTCATTTGTTGCATTTTAGCCGCAGTGGGAATGAGTGATTTTACATGAACAACAAAAAAAAAAAAACGGCTCACCTGCAGAGATGTCACATAAAATAAGTTTTCAGATAAAAAAAACAAATAGAAGGGAAAGTTGGACGTTAACACCAGGCGTGCGGTCAGAGGCGCTTTAGATGGAGAATGCTTTTAAAATAAATACTTAGATGCTCAGTTCAGTTCACGCTTGGAAAATCAGATGTAAAATAACAGAAGGAAATAATGATCTGAACTCACAATGAATTTGAGCTGAAAATAAAGCTGATTTCCTTCATCGACTTTCCGGCTGCTTGTCTTCTTCATTAATTAATTGAGCTCATCCTCAATTAAATATGGAGAAAAATCCCAATTCTCAGAGTGACGTCTTCAAGATCCTTGTTTTCTTCCAACCACCCGCTCCAAAAGATGTTCATTAATTAAGACATTAAGAAGCTAGAAGGACACGAGTTTGGGTATTTTGACTTGAATGATTTGTAAATCTTATCCGATTCATTCTGAGGTCTTCTGGGAGTTCACCCAGTGGAGCTTTACAGATAAATTTCTACCGGTATCTACATTCCAACTAAGATCAGACTGGCTGCATTCAGTTGCAGTCAAGAGGTGCAGACGGTTTGCTTTTGGATTTAGCATTATTTAACATTCATTATTGAGGAATAAATAAGCTGTGTGATGGTGTTAGTCTTTCATTTCCCAAGATCGGTTTCTGAAAACAAGCCTCTGACCTTTCATTTCTTAAAGAACTCAACATCCTACCCTCCAGACTGAACATCATTCAACAGGAACATCTTAAAAGTTGTGACAAACGCATAAAATTTTGGAAACGAAACCCAACGATCAAGGATTTTACAGCTGAAGGGAAGAAGCTGAATGAAGATCCGACACCTTCAGTAATGTCTTTTGACTTTTTCTTTAATATCATCTGCATAGATATAGAAGAATTTTTGTCGTAGCTCGACTGACATGAGAGTCATCAGTGGATTCTGGGGCTGCAGGGCTGCGGCGTTTATATTGGTTTACTGGTTGTGAACACAGCGAGCCGTGATCGGTAACATCCTTCCACCCTGTGTGATTGTGGTCTGGGTTCTGTCAGCTCCTTTGGGCAACAAGATAATTTAGGGTGAATCTATAACCTCCTGGTCACTACAGCTGGAAGGCTCCCCCTTTGATTTGATCAGGATGATAAATAAGGAGATTATAGGATCATAGAAGTCAGAGGGATGTTTTTATTTTTATTTTGAGAGCCATAAGCTCAGCCCGACTGACTTTACAACTGTTTAAAAGATGACTGACGCCTGACTTCTTTGCTGCAAACAAACTGACTTCTAATGCTGAGGATTTAACAGACAAGGAACAAAAAATGAATGAAAGGAGCATTTAACCGACTATAAGGAATAAAAAGGAACAGAAAAAGCCGGGTCAGCATTTGCGGCGAATGAGCCTTATTGATTGGAAACCATCATTCAAGAGAAGTGACAGGTCTGAAAGGATGAATGCTGAATCATGAGGCTGTCAGTCGGAGGACGGGTCAGAGGACCAGGGGATAAGTAGACGTGGAGGTTAACCTCATGATAAACACACTTGAGTTATGGCCGCCCCCCCCCCCCCTGTGAAGCTTTTCCCCAGTGTTTTTTTCTTCTTACAAACTGTTTCCTCCCCTCCTGCTCTAATCCTACTAAGAGTCAGATTAGGGCTCGGCAGTTTTCTTGCGGAGTTGTTGTTTTTTTTTTTTAAATCCGAATGTATTTCGCACAAACTGCTGATTTCCATTGACGTACACCTTAACTGATGAGATGCAAAAGAAAAAAAAAAAACTATTGTGTCTCCATGGCAACAGCAGATAAAGTGGAGAGGATGAGACTCTTCTGTGTCGGTTTTTTAACACCTCACTTTCTTCCACTTTCTGCCACGTAGAATATATTATTTTAGCTTTAATATCATGAACATACAGGAATATATTTTTACTTTCTTCTGTCTGGTGAATGTTTTCTCTTATAATGGCCCGTATTCCACCCCCCCAGCGACCGCTTTCATCTTATATTAATGGAAAAACAGATAGGAGTCTGTGTGAAGTCATGGCTAAACCCTGCTGTTGTTTGGATGTCCTTTAGCCGGGGGGGAGGACTGATGGATAAACAGAGACACGGGCAGAGGTCGTGAAGGAGAGACGAGTAAACAGGCGGAAAAGAAGAGCTTCAGGAAAAAAACCCAAGAACAACAGGAAGAGAAGCGACCATCACTGGACGTCTTCAAATCAGCATTCAGCCTGATCCAACGCGCTGACACAGACAGCAGCCAATCAGAAACAAGTGTCACCTTGTGGGTTGTTAGACGCAGCTTCATTTACCCCTGTGTGGACATTAGCTTCTAATAGCATACATCAGTGACATACAGTAATGTAATTAGACTCCTGTTGGCAGCATAGAGGCCTTAAAAGGCTCCACGTTACATTCAGCTTCGCCAGTTATGGGCCTGTTAGAGTTCCACTGGTCTCAAGTCCATGAGTTGATTTGTCCCGTGTTCCAGGGAATCACACTGCAGTCCTGGTAGCATCACGCTGCTACAGGACTATGATGACATTATGGATGCCTGGACGTAACCAAACTTACCATTTTGCCATTCCAAGTACAACGCCTCTGAGTCTGTCCTTTAAATACACCCAGCTACGGTATTAGAACTTATTATATTTAAGGTCAACAGTTAACGATTAACTTTTAAGTATTGGAAAAAGGAAAATTGGCAAAACCAGGCGGAATTAAAAGTTTCATCTCGCTCCACAGACGCCACATGGAAGCCACTGCCTACATCTAAAAATGTTCCTCTGAGTCCTCTCAAAACACGTCGGGATGATTCTCCTGATTGCGGCAAAAAAAGAGGATTAACTGCCAGTGTCTGGTGCTCTCTGTCAGTCTCCCCCATCACAAAAGAGAAACCAAACCTGGTGAGCGAAGACGGGTCCCTAGTGGCCGAGTGAGCTCACACTGCTGCCAAGAAAAGAAGGAAGACGACGTGGACTTTAGCCTCGAAGGTCCTGATGCTTAGTCGTTACTGGCTACACCTGCCAAAAAGCTCCCTCAAGGGGCTAAAAGTGTTAGCTGGGGTAACTGAGAAGGATTAATTTATATATTTATTAACATGTTTAATTAAAGGCACTGATAACTAACACCTGTAGTATTCAAGGTGTGTTTCTAAGTCAGTATGAAACCATTTATACAAAGGAAATCACAAGGATGCACTTGTCGATTGATTGCATTGAGCAATCCGGACTTGGCTCAGATGAACAGAAGAGAAATGAAACGGGTACTTGGAGCAGAAAGCAGGTCCACAGATGCCATTAATGATGGATTGCAAACAGATTTTTGCAACTGAGGAAATTCATCCGTGTGCAAATATGTGCACGTTTTTCCACGACAGAGCCGTTAACATGTACAACTTTTTAAAACACCGGTTTGCTTTTACTCCTGTTTGATTCATTCAGAATGTGTGGGTCGGGCTTTCAAAGCCAGAATACCCCGTCACCGAGTGTGTTGTATAACAGTCTGAGTGAGTTGATGGCGTGTTTCTGCACTAGCGCATCATAGCTAAATGGTTCTGGGTTTGAATCCCAGCCTCCCTTTGCGGAGTTTGTAAGTTCTCTCCATGCATGTGATGGTTCTTTTTAAATTCTTCCTCCCCCATATCCATAATCACGAAATATAAGTGACTTAGTCTCTTAAAATGTGAATGAGTTAACTGCGATAGTCTCAACAATGCCCCTAGTGGCCACGCTGCTAATGGCGCTCTACAAATGCTAATATAGTCACAAACAAATGGCCTGGATTGGCATTGAAATCATGTTTCTTACTTAATAAAAGGACAGAAATGCAGAAATGATCCAATAATCTACTGTTTTGTATTAACTCTAGTTGTACATCAAATACACTCTGGACAGCTGCTGTTTCCCACAAGCTGCTGCCTTCCAATATGGCAGGAGGACCGTTACATCACCTGAAAGCCCAGTTAAACAATCGTAAGCAGGGTGAGGCTTGTTGGTGGCGATTTATTGGAAGGGAATAGCACCATCCCATTAGAGGTGAAGAAAACATCCTCTCCTTGGTGCTGGACGTGGGTTTTTCACACCGTTTTTCCCGTTGGCTTAAAGTTAAAACCTCACAGGGTAAAGTCAGATTTCTCCTTATGTGTCCAACAGCAGAAAACAAGATAATACAAAGAAAATGGAGAAGGGAGAGAGGAGCAGGCAGGTGTCAAACACCTGAGGGTTCTTTCTGGAGGGAGAAATATAATAGGATCAGCTTCTTCTTTCTTTCACCGTGTCTGTGTCTAAAATCTCTTTATTTTTCCATGAAGGCCAGACAGACTTTTAACAAGGACATCTTTTCGGATGCCAGTGCAAATGTTTTATAGAATGTAGTCTAAAAAATAAAGCCAGACAGCACAAATGGGAAAGGAGAGCAGCAAATATAAGGCAAATCAAACTAAAGTTTCAAAACTGGTTAGAATTAGTAGGTGGTGTGTTTTTAAAGCCATTAGTTTGTCATAGGATTCGGGTTTTGTATGAATCAGGAACCGTATATGAATTAGTCACTCTGCTTCATTGATCTACAGTCTACTGAATGTAATCCCAGCACACCATGATGGAGCGACTCCCCAGGCCAGACGCCTCGTCGCGGTAATGATCACACGCACCCACTGTGTTAACAAATAAACCTCCATCACATTGAGGGTGGAGAACACCAACACGCCGTCAGGCTGTCTGAATATTAGGGTAACTCAGTCACATAAATATCAACCAATTGCGCGGCAGTGCTGTTTGCATCTTGGCTGTTGCTGCGACGCGATTGGCTCGTTTCACGCTGATGCTGCAGCCGGAGCAGAGTGGTAGAAACGTGGCTTTGGGCTGAAATGTTCAAGGTCAAACATTAAGAACAGCTCATCAGAACATCCTGTGATTTGTGTGTGTATGTGTGTGTGTGTGTGTGTGTGTGTGTGTGTGTGTGTGTGTGTGTGTGTGTGTGTGTGTGTGTGTGTGTGTGTGTGTGTGTGTGTGTGGGTATTTGGGTGGGGTGGGAGTCAACAGGCATGTCAGAACTGCTTTACGTGTACTGGATAACGCTTGAGGCCAATATGCCCCTCTAACCCCCATCGCCTGACTCTATGTGTGTGTGTTTTATTGTTAATGTGGGTGTGCGTGTGTGTGTGTGTGTGTGAATGGGTGAGAGAGAGAGAAAGAAAGAGAGTGTGCGCTCGTATCTTAATCAAATCTGACAGAGAATTGTGACAATCAGTGAAGGACCATCATGCAGAGGTTAATAAGCTGTCCTCACAGCGGCAGAAAACACACACACACACACACACACACACACACACACACACACACACACACACACACACACACACACACACACATACCAATCGCCTCTCTGATTCCATTTTCCTCAAAATTATATTTAGAGATTACATAAATTCCCAGTCGCTGGTTCTTGGAGCCGCTGAGATGGAATCGCTGCCGTGTGTCACCTCCAGAAAAGACTTAGGACCGTGACTTCACTCCTCCATATGCTTCCTGCATTCTGTGATAAATAACAGCTCATGATGAGATGATACTCACCACATTTTTCATTTCTCTTGCTCTGAATCTTTTGCTCTGATCACACACACATTACACAAGGAGCAATGTGTTTTCATATTTTAAATATTTAAGGTTTGGACATTTCTTCTGAATTATTGGACTTAAATGCTGCGATCTTGGGTTTGTCCACTAAATGATCGCATCAATAGATGCTCATCAAAGCAATTAAAAGCTGCTAATGCTAAAGGCTAATTTAATCCTCCACTCACAGCAGGAAAAGCATAGCCAGATGATGTCATTAAATGAAGTCATGCATCGAAAGGTGGAAGCTGGGATAGAAATGTGGGATTCCTATTCCATCCAGCTGTTTCCGTGCTGATTAGTGGAAGCAGTTGCAGCAATAATGGTAAATAATTAGCTTGCATAATTGTGACCAGGTGATAGTATAATATTTATGACAGGCACACTGCTGTAAGATGAGAGGAAGCTGCCGATAAGCCTGCTGCTAAATCCTTCTCATTGGAAGTGAAAAATAATGAATGAATTCTTCTTTGCCATGGCGGCTGTGGATACACAGAACACATTTGTCATTTTTTAATGTTCAATTTTATTTGTTTGTTTGTTTTCTCCAAAGAATTATTTATTGAATCTTCATATTAAATTTACTTTGGTTTGAAGTGAGCAGCATCGGAATTAAAAATCAATGTCCGGAGTCATGCTGCTTTGACCATCTGCTCTCTAACCTCTGACACATCATCGCACTACCCTTCCAACCCTGGATTATAGCATGATTACACACACACACACACACACACACACACACACACACACACACACACACACACACACACACACACACACACACACACACACACACACACACACACACAGAAATGTTGGCTTAAATGTTGCTGACAGTGTATTTCTTCAGGAACCTTTTCAGTTAGTTGTCCAAATACTCTGAATACTCATGACCGGAATCCTATTTTTTAAATAGATATTTTCATTTTTATACACATTGTGATCTCCTGGAATCACTTCGTTCCTGCGGCAGTTTGTTTTTTGTAGGAAAAAAAATCAGTAATAAAAAACACCATGCTGTGTGATCGTGATTAAACCAGAAGGTTACTTAATCCATTATCAGAAGATAACATGAAATCCTGTCATTTTCAGAGCGTCAATCAGTGTGTTCTATAAAGACCCAGCTAAGCTCAGGGTTAAAGACAGAGATCGATGCGGGAGCGGGCGTCATTTGGCCCACGGGCATTCGTTGGTCAACGCGTGAAAAGGTGCAGTACCACCGGGGACTGATAGGGGGCAGTGAAGCAATCAATTAAGAAAAGCAAACTGCACACACGAATGAGAAGACACTTCTTCATGATACAATGCAGATAATGACCACCGTACATCTTTACTTACTGTTTAGCCAGTTTTCTATAAACTAGATTAATATCTAAACTTAAATAATGTTAGTTGCTGAAACCTTTCACCCTCCACTGCCCCCTGGTGGACGTACCGGTTGAGATGGATGTTCATTTTCATACAAACAAGATTCCGCAGTTTTGAAGAGGATATCTGTTGAAATGTTTATGCGCACGAGGATGCTGTGCTTTACAAGACTACAGAATATGACTACACACACACAGACACACACACACACGCACACTAACAAACACACACAACGGTATTTCACTATCTCTGTCTCTCAGTCCCCTCATCCAGAAATACACGGAGAGCTTAGAGGTCTATTTCTGATTCACTTCGACATTAAAGATAGCCAGGCATCGCTCTCTCTCTCTCTCTCTCTCACATACACACACACGCGCACACACACACACACACACACACACACACACACACACACACACACACACACACACACACACACACACACACTGGTAATACATTTGTTGTAAGGCATTCTCCTGATGATGCAAAACGCCACACCGCCCTCTCTGTTTCCCAGAGTCCAGATTCAGGCCTCTTCTTTGACAAACCCTCAGCCGTCTTACATGCCTCCACCTTGAACTATGGTTTAGATAAAAATTGTTGCCATAGCAGCAAAATCTACATTGCTTTCCTTTTTTTTTTTTTTTTGACAGAGCTCAATAATAAAGGCAAAATCACCAGAGAGTATGAAAAACACATTTCCAGAAGAAATTATGGTGGAAAAAAAATCCTTGCAGATTCCAATCTGCACAAAATGATGGGAAGTAGCTTTGTGGGATTGAAAATTGCTGCAAGTGCTCTTAAATATCAGTGGTGGGGAATAAGTGTCTCTCAAATCATGACAGTTAATGACAGGAGAAGAGCAATCAATGGGTGGTTCGCTAGATGCGCACGAAATGCGCACGTAGCCGCTTGTGCGTCACGGCTTGGCCGTGATTGCGCGGAAATAGCGCGTTGATTTTGTTCTCTTGTCTGTTTTCCAGTCTCCTTTTAGGTCGTAATATGAAAACAGACTAATTTGGGGGCAGATACCTCAATTAGCCTCCAGCCATCCTCTGAAACGGCCGAGCGAGTGAAGCCTGAGCCGACACCGCGTGGAGCCGCCCACGGCGGTGCCGTGATGTCCTTTGTTCCTGAACGCACCGCGGACCCCACAGAGATCAGCGGTCACAGCGTGACCAGATGGTCCGGGGCGCACGCCGGCCCGACCCCGCTCTGTTGCGGTCCTGATCCAACCAGGCGGGAGATGCGAGGATCGGATGCGAAGGCGTGCGTGTGCGGGAGTCACGTGACTCACAGCTATTGTTTTAAGCTTTAAACACGAGTGGAAACGACTTTTATGGCGTCTTCTGTGCTGTGATGTTCATCAGGGGAACACTGTCACACAAAGTAATGTGTGATGTCTAATTACCCACATATCCCGGCCACACCATCCTGTCACTGAACGCACCATCAAGTGATCCCATCACAAGGACACACGCAGAAGAACCAGATTTCACCACACTGCACGACAATGCGTTCAATGCCAGTTTTTAAATTTGTAGAATAAAAATGACCTAAAATTACTGGCCTCGGTGCTTGATAATTTAATCATCTTTATTTGCAGTTAGAATGAATATTTCATACAGTTATTCACACAGTAGAATAACTGTGAGAGGCTCATCGCACGTGGGAACCACTGCGTGAAATGTGGTTGTCGAAAAACAGGAAAAAAAAAAAAACCCAGTATTTAAAGTCTTAAAGCTGCCAAAGGTTACACACACACACACACCGAACCCAAGGCCCAAGAATTATGATTCTTGTCTTAGTCTCAAAGTCTTCAGCACACACACACACACACACACACACACACACACACACACACACACACACACACACACACACACACACACACACACACAAAACACAAACGAACAAATTCCAGGCATAAACATCCCATGATGTCACTCATGAAACCTCAGAGGTTGTGAGTGACAAGCAAAGAGAAGGCATCTCCAAACATGAGACACCATTTGACCTGCGGGGTCACCATCATCGCGACCCACACACGCGCACACACACGCACATACACACACACACACACACACACACACACACACACACACACACATACACACACACACACACACATTGACCCTGAGTGAGCCCTGCTTCTCTGTGTCAGAAGTTGGCGCTCTGTTATTTAGGAAAGCCTGAGATGAAAGCGCAGCTCCTCGGGGTAAAAAGCATTTCAGCTGCCCTTGAAAGCCCACATGTTCAGTCCTGTAGAAGTATCCCAGTCAGCTGGGACCAAGCAGCAACCCTCAGATACTTCACTCTTACTAATGGCCTCATAAATCTAATACATTCCGCATATGAAAAAGCTGAGAAAAATGCATACTTTGTGAAAAAATATTCTACATACATAAAAAAATAACCGAGAAATAGGAATTTAAGAAAACATCAAGGAACCTTCTCTAGAGTGGAATAGAACATCATCAACCAGCCAATCAGAAGGGAGTAAGGAGAATATTCGGATTCATGTCATTATACCGAGGAGTCAAAGTTTGGATGTGCCTCATATGGCTGCATAAATATCGATAACCCCCACCTCCCCCACGAACAAAATTAACATGGGGTAGTTAATATAACTCACCACAATCTGTTGGAATGATGAATGACTGAACTGATTATCCCCAAAAGATGAATGCAGCGTCCCACCAGGAAGGGATTAAAATCCCCAGGGAAGGAATTCTCTCCAAACTCTGTTTATGTTTTCAGATTTTTCAGATTTTTTTTGGCTCTTTGACACAATTCCTGGCATTAATAAATCTCTGGAAATATTCCATTGAATAAAATGACATCTGCATTTAAATTCGGCGCACAACATTAAGTCACAAGCAGTTTTAATTAAATTCAACTTTGATGATGAGGATGCCTCCTCAGCATCCCTGAGCAGGAAAAAGACCCCCCCAAAAGAGCGTTTTGATCATAATTCAAAAGTTCAGGCATTTTAATTGGGGGGGGGGGTAACTTATTTTATTATTATTATTATTATTATTTTATTTTGTGCTATATGATCACTGAAAGTATGAATAGAATTTTTAAATTTTTTAAGAATTCACAGAGATGTTCAAGTCATGCTCCTGGTGGAGATGCCTATAATTAACAAGGCTAAATTCCTATAGGAGTCTGACTCCCAGATACATGTTAAAACCAGGACTGGGAAAGGGTTTATCCTGGGGGGTGAAAGCGTGGGGAGTAGGCCCTGTGACCCCCCCCCCTCACCTCCCCCCCTTCTTACCTTTGTCAGCTGCGCTATTTTCTTGCTCATCTTCAGGTGCAGGTCTTGCGTATATTCCATGGTGATGCCGGACGGGAAGGGCGCGCTGGATGCCGCGGGTGGAGTGAATTTCCCCTGACCGGCGGGGCAGTAATACTGCTGCCAGCCCGACCCGGTCGCCATCTTCACCGCGATGCCTTTTTGAGATGCTTCAGAGATAAGAGCTCTGATAGTAAACCGGACGGAGACGCGGGAGAGGACGCGGGACGGTGTCGGATTTTTTTATACCGAGACGCAACAAAAACAACAACCAAAATAAATAAAGATTTAAAAAAAAAAAAAATGGAAGTGTTAAAAAAACGGTTTCATTTTGCTCCGTAAACGTCCACCAAACGGTGTCGTTTTTTTTTTATTTATTTTTTTATTTTTTTTTTATCTTAAACCCCAGAAACGTGAGCTTCCACCATCCTGTCCGTTTGATGAACGCGGATGTGTTCGGCGGTCCGGGAGCGGGTTCTGTCTGCCGTCACCGGGCTCTGCTTGTTGGAGCCGGGATTTTTTTTTTTCCCCCAGGCAGCGCTCGGTTCGGTCACCTTGATGACGAAACGTTTCACCAACGGGAGCCGTCGGGACGAATTCCACGGTGCATGTCGGTGGTGTGAGCGTGGAGAGTGGAGGTGAGGTGCGTGTGAGCGCGCAGGACGAGCTGTGACTGCTACTCCTCTGTTGCCATGGATCACCTCAACACGAGATGCTGCATTCACGTAGGATGGGAATAGCGATGCGTTCACAGGCTGTCGGAGAAAGAAAAATCAAACCGTTTGGAAGGACGTGTGCACGCACGAGAGAACGACGGTGAAAACGGGCTGTGATGACGTAAAAAGGCGGGGCTTGTTGGCAACCAAAGTGAACACCTTTGGTTGAATGAAGTGCGCGCACACCTGACATCGATTGTGTTTTTTCAAAATAAAAGACCTTTGCAAGTTGACCTCAGGAGAATTGAGACAAGTGGATTCTTGTCGGTGAATTTTAATGCATCAATATTTGCGTGCATTTTAAAACAACGAACGAATAAAGAATAACAGCATCAGTGTATTCAGATATTGAGATTTTAATGTCACATAAATACAATAAATAATGCATCTAGAAGAGAGAAGAATGCTTTAACGCTCTCTTTGTTCACCATCTCTGTGTATGGTTGGTTTGCAGCTCCTCACCTGTCTCCTGGGATCTTGGTTCTGCTGTTCCCACTGGAATTAAATGGACTGGTAATGCATAGTCAGCATAGAAGTTCAGCTACTCCATCCCAGTTACGCCTCTCAGTTGCACCCCCACTGCTTTGTGGATCATCTCTGGGGTACATCCTGCACCTTGGGATTCTTCTTCCTCTTTCCCATCGCCTTCAGTCTCCCATTCGACTCAGGAGAGCCTCCTCCATATCCGGATTCTCCTTGTTTCCTTGTGGGCCCCAACATTTTCACATCGCTCACTTAAACGACGTCCATGTGTGATTCTGTTCTCGTTGACTCCACCCGAATGGAACAATATTCACAGTTGGGCAACTTCAGCTTAAGAACATAAGTACATATGAGTGTAACGCTGCTCGCCCCAGCTCACACAGCATTACATGTGTTCATGAAGATTAAATCCCGGTTCACCATCTGGACTGTGGTAACACTTTCCTGTTTGGTCCCACAGAACTCATAAAGCAAAAAAGTTGTCACCTGAAACAAATAAATCTTTATTTAATCTATATCTCAATTTTCAGATTTCCTTTTTTCTCTTCTCAACCAAGTACTCCCAATAGGGAGGATTTGTGACGTCTGCTGCTCCTCAACAGAAACTGAATGCACCGAATTTGGATTTTAATGACGTCTCCCACCATTTAAAGCCTTAAATAAAGTGAAATAAAAAATTGAAGATGACTAGAATGGCGGCTGCATTCTATGCCTCTCTTAGTCATAATCACAAGAATGACGCAGACAATGTGATTTCTATTTATTCCAAATGCCTTTTGTAACTCCGTGGGCGTTTGGAGCATGTGGTTCTTTGTATGTTTACAGAAAAGTGTTAATTGAAATGGATAATTTAACCAGTCAAGGTTTCCTAATGTCCAAAACTAATGAATGTGTTCTGGTATGACTGAATCCTTAAACCAGTTGACATGAACTCCTACCAACAGCCCACAGAAACCGAACGATTATTCTCTCTTCATAATCACCAGATAGAAAGTGATTGAACCTCTTCCAGACCCTCCCCTCTGGCAAGAGGCTACGGTCCATCCGGACCAGGACCTCACGCCATAAAAACAGCTTCTTCCCCACTGCAGTCAGCCTCATGAATAATGCCCCCCCCCCCAGGTAACCATCCGCCCCTCACCAGTCTGCAAAGACAGTTTACTGTTTGGACTTCCTCTCTTCGCCTGCAAACACCATCCTTATACAGCAAATCTCAACTCACCGTAGTGTGAATTGTAAATAGTCTTCTGTTCCTGCTCCTATTCCTCATTCTCTATTATTCTCTTCCACCTTCAATGCACCGACACCGCGTCAAGTTCCTCGACAGTCATTTTTATTGTACTTGGCAATAAAACCTTTTCTGATTCTGATTACAGCGTTCATGTGTTTAATAGGTTATTCATCAAAAGGGCAATAACAGTAAAGATTGTTTGATCCAGTAAAATTAATCTGGGATTACAGGTTATCTCCTTTAATCTCCACTCTTTCAAATGAACACATGTGTTGTTATTATTTTATCATTCTACAGAACCAATTGGAATATCACGCAGCACACTTCAAGGTTATTTGGTATAATCTTGTTAATTGGGATTGTTTAATTGCAGATTTGCAAAATCTAAATTTTAAACTAAAAGAAAAAAAATGGCAAACATCAAAACATCAGACGAAGTATTTTTCTTTCTTTGTTTCTTTCTTTTTTTTTTCTTGTCTTTCACATGGCACCACGATGAGGTGGCCCCACGATGAGCTGGCATCTTATCCAGGGTGTACCCTGCCTCTTGCCTGTGACCCGCAAGCTGATGGATGATGGCAGCGGCGATGACGATGCAGGGACACTTCAGGATCCCTGTTCTGCACTTTTTCATGGACTAAATGAAGAAGACACAGCAAACTTAATGGCTTTTGACATAATCAAATAACGTACAAATGCTAACTTGCATATATTTCAATTTAAACAGATCAATCAGCATTTACATTTTTGACAACGTTTCACAAACTGCATCACTAACATAATCAATCTGCTCCTTCTAATAATGCTTTAAACTTTTAAAGACAGGGAACACGTATTTGGTTTTACACCACCCTTAATCATAAGCGTCGTCACACTTCGGGTTTGATGTATCTAGTAAAAACAGAAAGCAACGGCGAAGTGCATTTATTATCAGGTTAAACAAACAAGAGCCTGAAGGTCCATCAATAAAGGGATTAAGCTCCCAGATGCTGAAATTATTCATCACAGAAAACAAGGTTATCAACGAGGCTCGGTTGCTGGTTGATGTGCCGATGCCCTCGGCGGGGGGCAGGGCGCGTTCAATAAGCTTTGACAAATCTCCCTCATCAGCAGTCATTCTCCACCAAAGCCCATGAAGTCTCAGGTTATAAACAGAATCAAAGTTTCAGGGACGAAGCGAGGCGAGGCCTTAAATGATGAGAGAAAGCTCCTCTAGTCGTCACCTTTATGGCTCTTTTAGACCCAAAAGCTTGATCCAAATGTACTTGAAGGTCTCGGCGAGGGACATGGGATCATTTAAGTAAACCTGCACTTATCACTCTTTCCACTTGTCAGATATTTAAGGTTGTTACAGCTGGTTTGGACCCAAAAGCAGTTCACCGGAAGAGAAATCTAAAGTCATAGTGTTAATACAAGCAGAATCCAAAACCAGGTATTCAGGAGATCAGGCAGGGGACAGACAAAGAGGCAAAATCCAGGAAACAACAGGAAACAGGGGATGCAGGGGGCTGCAACAATACAGGTGACGGGAATGAGTGGATTGACTGGGAGTGAATATAGGAATAGGGCAAGGGGGAAAACTGGAACTGGGGTCTACTGGATCCGTCTGATTACCGGCAATCAACTTGAAAGTGTTAGCAATGGTTTTAAATTCATTAGCTTGTCTTTAATCCATCCCAAATCAACTCTGGGCGACAGTGGCTCAGCGGTAGAGCGGGTAGTCCACTGCTCCAAGATCAGCGGTTCGATTCCCGCTCCCGCCCAGTCATTTCACAGCATGAGCTGACAGTGGGAGGTGTCAGCTCACCTCCCGAGCACTGCCGAGGAGCTCTTGAGCAAGAAAATTGCTCATTGGAGGCGCACCATGAAGGAACTGCCTGCCGCTCTACCTCCCCTTCACCTGCATGCCCACTGGCTCCTTGTGTGTGTGTGTGTATGTGTGTGTGTGTGTGTGTGTGTGTGTGTGTGTTTGTGTGTGTGAATGTGTGTGTTACGTGCCTGTACACACTATATATAGTTACATGCAACTACTAACCTGTGTGTAGAGTGGACTCCTAATTTCCCTTTGGGGATTAATACAGTTGATAAAATTAAAAAAGAAAAATATTTAAGTGTTTTCAACCAAAGCTTTAAGAATTTAAAGTTTTCTTGAACATGCTCATGAATCTTCAGGAGGTCAAACTTCTCGCTCTTCCTTAGGATAACTAGATAACGCTCCTGTGTTCTTGGCTCATCGTCTGTTCCCCACCTGCAGACACATCTCCATCTATTTCCTTTGCCATATTTTGCATGACAGTGTACTAAATAAGAGTGATCACCGTTTGTGAGGGTTGTTTTAGTCGCACACCCTTCTTTATCTAAGAAGTGAATTCTGGTCCGGCTTTAGGAGATTGTATTTGGGTTGTGGAGATCAGCTTTTTAACACGTCAGAGCAAAGCGAGGCTAATGAAGACGTATTAGATGCTCGTGTTTGGAGGCCTGTGTTTGTATTTCTGTCACACATTAAGGATGACTGGGGCCCAAAGCACAAGAGGTGTGTGTGCATTTTAGAGTCAAATGAAAATGGGGAGAGCTGTGGGAATATGGATTGCATCTGCTGCAGGAAAATGATGGAGCACTGCTCATTGTTTTCTATTGTGTTGCTGGGATTGATTCTGTAATGTCAGACACACTTAGGCACAGGTTTCTCATTCATCTGGGTATCTATTTTTAGAGGATGTGAAATTGAGCTTACACACTCTGTTTCACGTCTCCAAACCAAACAATTGGAATATTTTATAAGTTTGCGCTTCCCTCTTGCAGAGGGAATAAGGACTACCACAATCCAATTAAGGAGAGCGCGGCGGCTCGCCCAAAAAGTAATAAAGTTGACAACATAATAATGACAACAATCTAATCTCTCTTTGCTCACTGAAATGCATGGCATACAGCGTTAACACTGGAGGGCAAAGCACCAAATTGAAACTTAACAGCAGAACTCCACAGACGGTTATTGAGGGAGCGGCTTTCAGCGTCGGATCAATTCAAAAGCCATCAGTTAGATCACAGCTGCACCAATGAAGAGGAACATATGCAATACCCATGCATGAGTGTTAGTGTGTGTGTGTGTGTGTGTGTGTGTGTGTGTGTGTGTGTGTGTGTGTGTGTGTGTGTCTGTGTCTATGAAAAAACTGGTAATAAAAAACAGATGTAAGAATTTTCTGTATCTAACTCATGTAAATGAGATTTTAGATCTCATCACCAAATAAGTATTTTTTTTTTTTTTAGTTTTATGTGATGCAATATCTCAAAAACATGATTATGAGACTGGCTTCCAATCAGCAAAGCTAATATATTCCGCCATCTCCACATTTTAGCGTTTACTTCCTGTTGCTTCAACTTGGTTCAGTAAATCTCCTGAAGTTGCTCGTGCACCTGAATGTGGTTCTTGGTGCACCTGTGTCGCCACACAGGTGCCCTCCACTCATATAGATGTTTGTTCTGACCTCTGCAGCCGTCACATTAAAGCCTCAGTTCATCCAACAGTGGAATAAAGTTGTGCCGAGTCGGAGCAGCCTGAGATGATTCAACACAAAACTGGAAGAAAAATAGAAGATACACACTAGAAGGGATGTGTAGCGAAAATATCTTCAAACTAGAAGTTGATGTCGTTAATATCATGCAAAGGTTTAATTGAGCATCTTTTTGTAATTAATATCATTTTCATGCTTGATTCCCAAAAATAACCAACTAAATAAATGAATAAATCAGAATCTACTTTTGTAAGGGGCCGTATGTGGTAGAGAGATTTAAATAATGTTTCATAAATTCAGATATATATAAAAAGCCTAAACTGATTAATTACTAATGAGTTAAAAATAAATTTATATATCTCTATATATGTTATAGGTGACTAATGTGCGGCCTTTGTTTGAAAGCTGTTTTACTCGTCACCTCCTCCTCTTCCTCTCTTCAGCAGCGTCCCAGGAGTCGCTCCGCTGACGGCTCCCTCGACAGCAACGAATAGCAAACAAGCATCCATATGTATGCATCAATTGTGTGTATGTGTGTGTGTAATGGATTCTAAAGCATGTCCTCCCACAGCTCTCCTGCTGGCGTACGGAGGACTTGGTGTAGTCGCTCCTCCTCTCCTTCATCTCCTTCTCTGCATCTTCACTGTTAAGTGCAAAAGACTGTCCCATCCATTATTCACAGCTTAACAGCGACGCCTGTAGTGACTCAGATAAAGAGAAACCAAACCCAAGTTTCTTAGCATTTTTAATTTATTTGTTTTTCTTGTGTAAAACTTGCAGACACGGTGGATAAAGGCCTTTTTAACCTACGAGTGGAGAGTTTTAAATTCTCCACATATTTCTTGGCGCTTAACGTTTGTTTCGCTGTTTGTAGACTAAATTCTCTTCTCATGCTTTCTAGTGAGAGGCTCAGGTGTCTTCAATTCGTTTCTCTGGCGTAAAGACTAAAAACAAAAAAAAACCAATTGTGCTCCACACTACTGGGATTAAAAATCTTTTATTGGTGATTTATTCCAGCACACAGATACAGTACATGGGACGACCGGGAAGTGAAAGCCGACAAAAACAAAAAGCTCCTTGATGGAGGAAAGCTTTCTTTTGAGTGGAGGCTGTCAAACTGGCATTCCTTTTAGGAAGAATAATTTATGTTAAAACTGCGTTAGCTGGATCCGTCAAACGCTGTCAACCTCATCACCTCAACAATGACTCGACGGAACTGGGACGAGAGACCGTGAGGCTGATGGGTAATGTGTGACTGTGACCAACCACCGAACGGAAGCCTTGTATTCATGGAGAATCTCCATCAAGTGATTTGAGATAGAATAAAATATGTTAAGTATAATATTCTAACCTTAGGTGGAGTAGATTCTACCAGGGGTGACTGAACTGCAGCGTCATGACCTCCTTCGGTCTGGAGGTCATTCCTGAGTCAGCAGATTTAAAGCGGCTGTGATGAAAATCTGTTTAGGAGAGAAGTTTGAAACGACGTCGATGAATTCCTTCCAGTTTGATATAGCGATGGGTGAACGTCTATTGGAGGCAATCAAACAGGGATGATCACATGACCAGGAAGCGATAGTCGGTTTGGTTTTGGATGTGTTATCCATACACTTTGGTCTGAATGAAGGAAAGAGAGAGTAGATGTTCACAGGGGTTTGATTAGAGTCTGGGAAGAAAGGAAGAATCAAACTAAAAAGTTATTCCTGGTTTAAATGTGATCATTAGTTCATCAGGTGGATTTTGTTTCCTTCATACTAACCCATTCTAGCACCTTCCTGTCTGGCGGGTCCGTCACACTGAGAGTCCAGACACGCCAGAGATATCGATCTTTGTGTTCTGTGCAAAGAAGTGAAAAGACTATTTTTCCCAGATGTCAAACTCGTCTTTGAATCCATCTGTTTGTTTTTTGTCTGGACTCTTTTACGGCAGCTCTGCACCTCAGACACGGTGAAAACTCACTGACTCATACAGACATAGATAAAGATGCTTGACTGTTTACACAGACTGGAGTGAAAACAAACAACAACACAGTGGATTAAATTAATTTACTGTCCTCTATCATCGAGTTATAATCAGACTCCACAGCTTCAAAAAATATAATTGAAAACGTGATTAATTTCAAATGCACACACCCGTTATTGGTATATTCACCTTTATGGACGTTTGATGGTATATGTATGTGTGTGTGTGTTTGAACCACTGCAGCTCTGCAGAAATCAGTCCATTTGTCTCGTCTGTCCTGCGTCTGTAGTTTTTCTCTCCATCTCTGCCAGATGGATTTTCATTCAGTCGAGCTGTTATCAAGTGACTGCGTGGGCCGCTGATAGAAGTGCTGCTATTATCGTCCATGTTGCTGGCTTGACTGGATTCTGTGTGTGTGTTACATTCATGACAGTTATTTTACATCACTCATTCTAACTATCATATATTCACGAGGAGAAGGGCAGTAAACGTTTCATCTGAAGTCAAGCTGCTGTTTCTGATGGGATGAACAGCGAATCAGAACAATAACACTGATTGTTCTGCTTCTCCTCGGCTCTAAAGTGCAATAAAACAAAACCTGTGATGAACCGTGCAAATTGTTTATAAGCGCTTGCATTTTAAATTACTGACGCGTTCACACGCATGTGTGCATAATTGTCTTAAAGCTCATAATCTTTTCGTTCTGCCGTGAGCAGTGAGGTTTACAAAAGGCGATGATGACAGACGAATGAACTCTGGAATGGATCATAGTCTGGTGACGTCATGGAGTTAAAGGAGCAATACACACTTTTTTAGAAGAATGAGAATACACAAGTTAATTTCTCTTAATTGTGAAAGTAGAGATTTTAACGATCTTATCAATTTTCATACCAAAGATTCAAAAAATGAAATTCTTTTTTATAGAGAAAGGTGCATTGAAATGTTCAAATGTTGAGGTAAAGCTCCCATATTTTACCTTTGAAGTGGTAAAAGTCTATCGGTACATATTTTATTACCTGATTTATGATGTTTGCTGTTGCTACTGAACGGTTTATTCCTTTTTCTAAAATTGATATGTCTGCTGCTGGAGCTGCAGGTTATGGATCTGGATTTTTTAAAAACTGGTGTTATGAGAGCAGTTAAATGATCATATCCACAACGTTTCCACAAAAAAAGATAAAGCAATATCCCAGAATGTTTTTTCTTATTTGACACCTGTTCACTGAGGAGGTTACAGAGCAAAAAGAGACAAATCTTCTGGTTTCAGTCATTATAAATGATTAAATTCAGACACAGCTGCAGCGAGAATATTCACCTATAAGTCTAAAAATGTTTTTAAACTTTCAGACTTTCAGTAATCTGATCAATATGAGAAGCAAACAACATAAATACCAGAAGCGTTTATGTTTTCTCTACTGTTCAATAAAAGATGAGCTCAATGGAAAAAAAAAAAATCACTTCTTCCTTTGGGGTCAGTGGATTTACTCTCAGTTCACACACACACGCTTGCACGCTTGCACGCACGCTTGCACGCACGCACGCACGCACGCACGCACGCTTGCACACACGCACGCACACACGCATGCACGCACGCACGCACGCACGCACGCACACACACATTATAATTATGTTTTCTGCGGTTTCTTGTTAGTTTTTAATTAATTAGATGTTGTGTATTTATAGTTTACCGATGCGTTCAAAGCATGTGGGAAAAACAATTAAAAACTCATTTTGTCACATGTGGGAACTTGATTCTCCGTTCCAACCCTGTGCTTTTGTCCAGTTTGACATGGCTAAGATTTGCGTCAGTAAAAAAAAAAAAAGCTGTCTCACCACAGGTGGTCAATAGGAATCCTGTCGGAATGAAAGAAACGATAATGAAGCGTCTACGTTCTCAGAATCAGCATGAAATGACCCGTCATCTGAATTAATCAGACGAAGCTCTTAGGCCTGAACCTGGATCAGTGCCGTGATGTTTTTGCAGTCTTCTCTCGTCGGGTTGGTGTTGGTGATCCTCAGCCCACTGCAGCCTCGTGTTTCTGTCCTGATCTGACAGCAGTGTTCCCTGATGTGCTGCTGCTGCTGCTCTCAGCCGCTCCGCATCAAGGTTTGATGCTTTTTCAAGGCCGGATATTTGACTCACTGCCACCTTCCTGTCATCTAGATCCAGCCTGACCGTTCTCCCTCGGAGCTGTCTCAATAATGAGGTGTTTTCAACCTGAAACCACTGCTCATCGCGTTATTTGTTTTTTCTGCATTTTTCTGCAAACTCTATACTCTAGAGTCTAGAGTCTATAAATCCCAGAAGGTCAGCAGGTTCTGTTTCTGTATCGTTCAAATGTTGGATCAGGAGAACAGCTGATCAGAAGTGACTGAAGAAAGAAGACAGGATGAGGTTTTGAAAGAACTACTGAGAAAACAGTTTAAATAATCGACCAATGAGTATTGGGATTGGAGGGAAGGAGACAGGAATGAAGTGACTTCTGTAAATCCTGTGACGGGTTGCCCTGGGCTGAATGTGCTTCCCTCATTGGCTCATCTTTTGCTGAATCATGATCTGCTTTGTTTATGCATATATTAACACCAGTGTGTCCCACATGGCGATGACATCATCCAAACACAAGGCCGCTCCACTGCCGAGCTGACTCATCACTTTGCCACATCGGGGGAGCTGCTGGCACCGATGTCTGGATTGATGACATGTTTTTCTCAAACATTATGTCGCCGATTAAACAGATCTGAGATGCTGAACGGACTTGTCATTTTGAGAAAACAAGATTTATTCAACAGGCACCAGTTACACACAAAACCGTGGCTTGGAAGCTCGTTGGTTGAGCCTGTAAGTTTTGATATACATTAACTCGTCCTCAGGCTCTTTTTCAGATGATCCATAAATGTTTGTCAATGCTATTGTAGAAAAATTCTGTTTTTCATTGTGCTCTGGTAAAACCACGATCTTGAGGATCCTACGGGGATGCCTCTCTAAGAGGATGATACATGGACCATAACTGATAGATTAAAGTTTGTTAGTTAGTCAGGTAGAAATTCCACTGGCTAAGCGTAGTTAATGAAATGTAAATATAAATATGTAGGATCCATAATGGTCTGTTAAAGTCCCCGTCCAGATGCTGGTGGTGGTGGTAGCTGATGACCCTGCTAAACCTGATGAGGTTAAAATGATGAAGCTGGGCTTTGATGGTGAGGTAGAGGCAAGCCAGCTTCGTCTCTCTATGACTACCCCTTCCTGCTCTCCTGGGGGTACACCAAGAGTTATAATCCTTCACGTATGCCCTGAATCTACTACCTGTCATGTCAGAGCTCATGTTCATACGTTGTCTGTTGTAGTCGTAATTAGAGATGCTAAGCTAAGCTTCCAAATATAACATGACAATATAACATGACAATTTAACATTAAAATATATAATATACAGACACATACATGATGAGCGTTGACGCTTTTTCTCCACTGATAAAAGCCCTCCTGTTCCTAGCCCACGGTCCTCTGCTGCCCCCTGGTGGCCATCAGGAGAACTGCATCACCCCAGGCTCTCAGCTCCACATCCTCACGGTCAGGACTTCCTGTTCTGGTGATCCAGAAAATTCCTGATACCAACATCATATGTGACGAACCAAAAAGGTAGACTCTCATGCAGAATAAGTCACAGAGGAAGATCAGGATGATGAGTATTCTGATTCTATAAATGTCATTTGACAAAAAAATTGAAATAAATGCTGTGGTTTTACCTTACAGACATTCTCACTTGTGCAGCCAGGAGATCTGTTTACTCACTGGACCATCCATCCTTTAAATGGACGATACCAGACATGAAAAAACCTCATAAAAATAAACCCTCCGACCAGGAAAGTGTTGGATTTGATTTGTTCCAGTCTGCTGAAGGCACTGAGGGATGAACTCCACACACTGACAGCATTGTTGTTGTCTCAGCAGGGCAGAGCAGAGGCGATAAAAATGAACAATTGCTCTGAATTATCTTTTCTTATTCTGCTACTCATGTCCCACAGCAATGGTTGAGCCAAATGAGAAAATTGTTCTCAGTCTATCAGTGGACCGATAAGACGGCCGGAATTAGTCTGGAGAGAAAAAGCTGCCTCAGAAACACTTCACTGGCTGCTTTGTGCTCTTCATTACTTTTGGGTCACGACTATTGACAACTTTTTCATTTTTACTCTATTTATTCTATTTTAGGTCTTCATGTCTTGAGGAAGGAGCTCCCCGGTGTCTTGCAGCACTGATGTTGTGTCCTATTCTCAAGATTAGAGACAATGGATTTATTCAAAAGGCTATCTGGGTTCACTTTTTGAAATTGATAGAAATAATTGTGCAGATAAAACTAAGATGCATATCATTTAGAACCATGATCACGTCTTTAATTTTATATATCATGTACCTGACATACAGGAGGAAAATATTTTCTCTAGATTTTGACATCTTATTTTGTCATTTCACTTCAGACATTAAAACCTAAAACCAGGTTCCAAGTCGCCCATCCATCACTCAGCCTCTGGCTGTTTAAGATGTGAACTTCTAATCATTATTTCATGTTTTTGGATGTGAGCTTTGAATTTTTATTATGCTGGAAAGCCTGGGACGAATATTTGGCACTAAAACGCCTTTTATGATTCTTTCAATCATAAAATAAGCCTCCAGTAGCAGAAAGAGTCGAGCCGCCTCGTACTTTGGATCACATAAAAAAAGTTGAACTGTAGTTAAAGTGTGCTTTTCTTTATCACCTTCATTTCCTGCATCTCCAAAGAGCTCCACATGCGCTTCATTTACCCAGAGAGATGGTAGTGTGATTTTCGAAATCGAAGATCATTATAGATTTAACTTTCAAGGCTAAACTACAAATGTACTGAAGTCATCATACACTGAAATAAATGGACCAAATTAAATACCCTAAAATGTATATTTAAATGAAATCACAACACAAACATAACCACTGCTTATTAAAAGATCTTTTATTCACAATAGAAGTGTAACAAATATAGTTTATTAAAAAGTCTGCTGCTTATTAATATCATTTATATCCATAAACTGAGAAGATTTTTATATAAATGTGGAACAACTCATTTACCAGAGGGATTATTTACAGTATTTCCAATAATAATATTAATGATAACACAATGTGACAGATTTCCCCACAAATTAAAATATTGCATATAAACATAATTAAACTATGTGCAATGAAATGATTATCAGCAAATTTATACAGATACATTTCTGACGTTGGTTCAAGACATTTAAAAATGTTTAGATTGCAAAAATTTGTACAATTTCTTTGAGTCCCCGGACAGATTGGTCATATTTAGTGATCATAAAACACTAGTTTTCACAAGAACAGACTTTATTTCTGAAATCTAATAAAGGCTGGAATTACCTTTTAATAATCGCTGATAGCAACGCAATAACTCATAAAAACTAAATCAACAAATCAAATCACAAAAAGCAAATTAAAGTGGAAATTAGCAGATAGATGTCTGATGAAAGTAGATCCAGGGGGGCTATGTTCTTTCAAATGTGCAATAAGAATTTTATTATGAAAAATGACTCCTATCGTAATAATTAAGTTAAAAAAGAGATGAAATGAGACCCACACCATTAGAAAAATGATTGTAAGAATAAAACTCAGATATGACAGAACTTAAAAAGTCTGAAATGGACAGTTACAACCGATCTCTTTCTGGGTTTCAGATCATCATCAGCTTCTTCATCATGAACTCAGAGCTGTGGTCGATTAAATTAAACGATCTTAAGATGTTTTACTACAGTTAAATGAATAAAACCAGCACATGATCCATATTCATTCAAAACAAATTAGCACTTTGCCACTTTTTAAAAGAAAAATTTGCAGGATTGAAGGATTTAGTAAAATAAAAATGAAAGCGTTATGAAGCAGAGGTTCTGCTTTAACCCTAAACTGTGTGATGAACACTAACAGATTTGCTTCACAAGAGGATGAATCCTCGTTCATGTTGTGAGAATGAAGCAATAAAAAAAAATCCTGGTCAGGCAGACTTGGATCAATCCCCAGACGACCGGCCATCAGAACGCTCCCGTCACCTGTCACTCCCCTCTTTTTCTGACGGTCACACACGTCACCCGACTGTTTGTGCTTTTCAAGATAAAATAAAAATTAGACAACACCATCGAGGGGCAGACAAAAGATGACACGAGTGCAAATGAAAAATGCTTCACTTCACATTAGATGGTACATTCATTCATTCATTCCTGTCCTCCCAGAACATTGATTGACTCCCAGGCAGCTTTGCTGACCTCTTCCTGCCTTTAAAGCATGTTTAACATCACTAAAACTACTTTAAAGTTAGTTTATGTAGCTTTTAGCACATAGACCTCATAATTACTAGAACACCGTTATGGTGGCCTGATAAAAAAATAAAAAAAAACAAAGAAGCAAACCAAAAAAACCCCCACAAGACTGGACCTTTGACTTCCTGACATCCTGGTTCAGGATTTTGATTTTTGGTAAATAAATATGCAAATATTCACAGAAGGAGTTGAGGAGCTACAAAACTCCGGGCCCAATCACGGATCTACGGCTCTACACCGCCATCAGGGGGTGGAGGGTGGTGGTTAACCCCTCTCAAATCCCATGTTCACATCTACAGAATAAATTAACACAATCAGCAAAAATCAACGGTTACAACACAACTTCACGCAGATCATAAATGCCTCTAAAATCAACCGACTCAACTCAACACAGGTCGAACATGAGGACACCGTCGTCTGTACAGTGCTAGAAAGACCCGGGAGGGATTCTTTCCTCCATTGGAAAAATTCAAGATTGGAATGGGAAGTTCAGTGTCGCTCATTTTACTCTGTTTCAAATCACTTCATCTGAGAGACTTCTTTCATGATCTTAACTGAACTCTTAATTCTGAGACAAAAACCTGCTTCTGTCTTTTCCATTTGAAATAATCTGAATTCCCAGATTCCAGGCTTCATGTGCAGACTGTAATGGGGAGATCTCACCACTAGATGTCAGTGTAGATCAAGAAATAACCTGATAGTCCTGGCAGCGGCTGACCAAACTAACCATCAGGAGAAAAGATAGCATCAGTATATATAATGAAGGGAACCGTGTCACAAAAACCTGTGACTCTAGCCAGATTTATTCAGTTCAGTTAATTCAATCAAAAGGCAGTAATTATCCTTTAATCAACGTCTAATTTTGGTATAGTACTCATCATGAGAAGTTCACTTAAAAGTCCGTGTCTATTTAAAACTGTGGGTTTTTTTTTTGAGTGAGCTGCTTGTCCCGCCGACTCCTCTGTTTCAACCGTGAAGGCACTGGATTCATGACTAAACTGGATTTATCTGGCTACAGTCGGACATGAGGAGGACTCTTTACTATGAAATCCACCCAGATGAGTTGAGCTCTCAAAAAATAAAAAACCGTACAACAATAATATTAAGGTGGTTTGTGTTAATTCAGTCACATGTCCCACACCGGAGAGTGGAGAGGACAGCGGGAACAAACGTCTCAGAATGGTAAAGCTGTACAATCAGTATGGCTTCTTGTACGTCTGTGTGTTTGTGAGTGTGTGTGTGTTGTTGTGTTTCAGTAAAGGTGGAACACAAGGTGGAAACGGAGCGTCTGCTTGTCCTCACAGAGGAGATAAGATCCTGCAGCAGACCCGATGCTGGAACAGGAGAACAAGACGAGACAGAAACGAGAAAGATCGATCGACACACAGGTTCGATCCTGAACACGATTGATCGGCATCCTCTTCTGATACGCTCTGACTTTACACTGACACATGCTCCAATTTGAGGACATTAACAGTTGCAGAAGGTGGAAGAAGGAAAAAGTTTGGATTTCTTCCTTTTGCAAGAGAATTCAATGATATTCCTTGAGGAAGAAGTGATTTGCCAGGAAATAACTCTTCCAGAGTGACTCATCTCCGTGAGTTGCAGCTCAGCAAACACCATCTGCTGGGTCAGACCATGATATGATGAGATTTCCCTCTTGCTTTTTGCCAGACGAAACTTCTGCAATCAGTCACAATAACTTTATGTTGATGGTTGACAACAAATAAAATGCTAAAACACTCTTTTATCGGTCAAACCGTAGAAACATTGGTGAGAAAACCGAAAGAAATCTTGAAAAAAACAATGAAGACGAACTGGAGATAAACAGAGGAAGAGGGACAGAGCTGGGGGAGCTGGTAGGTCTTTACCACAGCGATCTAGTTTGGCATTCAGATGGGGAGAAGGGGGTCAAAAGACCCATCCGGTTTATCAAAAGAAGCTTGGATTGTGCCGTCTTGTCTTTTCTCTCACAGAGACAACCGCAGGTTTTTATAAAAGCCGGCGCAGACGTCTTGTTGGTCCAGGTAAACCGGGCTCCGTTCAGAAAAGGTCACGGTTAAAGCAGGAGGAGATGATGTCGCCTCGTCCAGCTAGCTCAGTTAGCCTTGTAATCCTCAGGAGCCTCGAGCTCAAAACGTCCAGGTTAGGAGCCAACAGGTTCAGGTGTCAGCGTTCTCCTTCACAAACACAAACAAGGAGCTGAAATCAACCAACCAGCGGTTGGCGATGTGACGACCGGCGTTCTCAGTGAGCTCAACAACACAACTCAGGGAAGGAAATTGGATTCTGCAGCAAGAACCTCTGTTCTGATCTGTTCAAAATAAAAGAGTGGCTCCAATCAGGAGGCGCCTGCATCCCTCAGGGATGAAGAGTTTTCAGACAGAGGGAGGCTCAGGCTTACAGGATCAGAGGCTTTTGCTTTTTTTGGGTGTCAGCGCAGGAGGGGAGGGGAGGGCGTGGGGTGCCAACTACTCCACTTCATTAGGCCTGTCGGTTTTATCCTTCCTGATGACGGGCAGAGGGTGGGCTTCCGTGTTGAAGACCCAGTGTTCAAAGGGGAGGTGGTCGTCATCGGAGAAGAGCAGGTAGAGGTACCTGAAGGAGACACAGGCAAGAAATGTTTCAACCAAGAGTCAAACTGTTTCAAAAATGGACTTTTAAAGAAGAAATTAAATGATAACTACTAATTTTAGCTGAAACTTTAAATAGACCTCAACTCATGTAGAATGCAGACCTGCTGTAATGTTCGAACAGATTTAAATGTTACTTCTGGTCAAATCAGTAGCCTACATTTCCAACAATGCAACTGGAGAACTAACAGTTTTGGTGAGACAGTGGGCTCATGAAAAACAGTTAAAAAATGTACAAAATATTTTGTCACCTTTTGTCACTTTTCTCACACGGCACATAAAACTTAAAAATGTGGCTCACATATAAGCTGGTAAAAAAAAAATAAAAAAAATCTAAATTTAACTTCAGATGAATTTAAAACAAAATGAAACAAAGCATGAACAGCAGTTCTAAACTGAAGATAAATTTGAAGCTAAATTTGCTCTAAAGGGAAGGAAATGACTGAAAATTCCTGCTCTGGGGAGGGAATTCGTTGAAAGCGACAGAACAGACAGTGAATAAAACTGAGGATTCAGTAGAGGAGCTTGTTGTCCCTCAACCCCGCCCCCCCCCCCCCAACCCCTCCACACGCAGAACCTCCCATTGCTATCGTCCCCCTCTGCCTGCCAGCAAACCACTAGAAAGCAGAGAGTGATTGAAGGTGGCGGCGGCGGCGTGAAGTATGGTCGTGTCCTTGGCAGCGGAAGGAAGATGAATATTGGAAGAGGCTCAGCACCGAGCCAAGATCCCACCACCATTAGGAGGATGAGACTTTATGGGTTTGCTGCTAAATGGGATTGATACTCTGAGTGTCAAGTGATTTCACTGATGAGTGCGACCGGACTGAAGTTATGATTGTGTTGGTGTCCAGGCTGGTGGATTTTACACTCAGATTTTTCCTATTTATTCCTGTGGGAGGATAACAGGAAATATTTCTGCACAGCTTCTCCTGCAAACATTTTATCATAACTCTGAAATTATTCCCATCTCGTTTTTTTGACCTCTCGTGCCGAACGGATTTCATCTACAACTTCTATCAGTGAGTGATGATCTGGAAGATGAGCAGGAAGAGTCAAACTTCCTTCTGAGTATGTGTGTGTGTGTGTGTGTTTGAGGTGTGATCAGGAGCAAGGTTGATGCTTGTTAAAATTTACTGCCCATAAAAAAGTGGATTGGATGGAACCCGGGGCCCCATCGGGCTCTGTTAGGTTAACCTTGACTTCCTGTCAACAGCTGTCTGGAGCTGGAGGCGGGGAAATGATGGAAAAAGATGAGGAGAGGAGGAGCAGGGGAGAAAGAGATGAATGGCGCAGGAGAGGCCGTAAAGATTCACATGAAGGTAAAGAGGAAACCGAGAGTACGACGAGTTTGAGGAAGAGTGAGATTACTTGAGCGTCTCGGCCAAGTAGAAGCTCTGCTGGACGTCGTCGTGGTTGGGAGTCGAGGCGTAGACGTCTCTGACGCCGCTGTAGCCTCCTTCTACTTTACAATGCTGCTCCAGGGCCTGGATGAAGAAAAACGAAGCAAATGAGGAGAGACTATCGATCAGACTCTTAAAGTATCGCCAAAACCTCATTTAATCAAGTTGAAAAGATGTGGAAAAAAACTGCAAAATCAGCAAAATAGGAAGCTATTTTGGATTCAGTCAATAAGAAGCTTCACCTGAACCGCCTCCCAGCCCCACTCCCTGTATTTGGGGTCGTGGGTGAACCTCCACATGTACATGTATGTTTCTATGACCTCAGGACGGAGGATGAAGTACTTCTCGTTCTGGCGGGTGGCGATGGCTTCCACACCGCCGTCGAAACGGAACGCCTCTGGACCCAGCTTCAAACCTAGAGAAGAAAGAAGGGAGGAGTTTTAGATACTGTACAGCCTTTCGTTTCATTGGCTGCCTCGGTGCCTGCTCACCGGTCCTGGCGTACGACTCGTGGCAGGTCCGGGCGATCTCGGCGGCCTGCTCCATCTGGTGACCCGTCTTGTCACTGGGCGCCCCGTCGGCGCCGAGGGCGATCATGCCGCCTGCGAAACAGGTCAGGTGACCCATCTTGTGCTCCAGGAGCCCACCCTTCCACTCGGCGATGTACGTGAGCCCGCTGCTCGACTTCCTCATCAGGTTGGTTTCTATCGCCTGACGGAAAATGGAGAGTAAAGGGGTTTTAGGTGTGACGGTCAGGAAGGAAACGGGCTTTGGTCTGATAACTTTTAATTAATAACATACTAGAAAGAATATCTGCTATTTCAGATTTCACAGATAATTTCATTTTTCATATGAAATTCAATAGAAAGAATGACAAGTTCTCAAGTTTTCCTTTTCTTAACAGAGATCTTTTATTTTAACCGGAATAAATATCTAGATCGTGCCTTCTAATAGCTACGGCGCATCACCGGCATGTCTCAAGGTTCTTTCGGCTGGTGGTTGTCTCTAATTTTCTCCTGCAGGGAGAAACAAATACAGCAGCAGGACGGCTTTTCAATAGCCAAATGCTTTAGTTCACTAATATCAAACAAACACAGCCAGGTGGAGAAATCCATCACCATCTTTAAAAGAGACGCTACCTACTGGAGGTCTGACTGTCTTAAACACTGATAGCTCCCTACCTGCTTCCTGTGTTGTGTAACCTGTGACACATTTTGAACAGTGTGTGTGCGTTACCTGTAAAGCATCATAGTACATCTTCTTGCCTTCCTCGTCTGTCTTGTCAGACATCAGCCAGGCCTTCAGCAGGTACTCATAGAAACTGTCGCCAAGGCCACCCACAGACACATGATCTGCAACACACACACACACACACACACACACACACACACACACACACACACACACACACACACACACACACACACACACACACACACACACACACACACACCACATCATACACAAAAGGAACACACACAAACGGCTTGCATGTATACCGAGTTAGTTTGTAACAGTATGTGTGTGTGCGTGTATGTGCGTGAGGTGGGATGTTAATACAAGGGAGCCTTCAGCCAGCCGAGCTGCACTTTTTTTGTGTTTGCTCTCCTGATTGTCGGTGAAGGCTCATCCATATGCATGCGTCATTAACGGCGTCCAGGCCTGTTTGTGGAGCGCAGAGATTAAATGTCAGCTATGATCATTCTGAAGGGAGAGGAGAGGAGAGGCTGGTGCCGGAGACGGTTCGGGTTTGAGCGGATAAAAGCAACTCGTTCTGCTGTCGGCCCGATAATAAAACCAGGAGTGCTAACACGAGTCCAGATTGAGCACCAGAGATTTGCACAACTCTACGAAATCATCAAGAGAGGTAAGAAAAGATATATATTATGTAATGTTCAGCAGACTGAAGGGAGAAATTCTGACTCGGTTCTATTTGCAGTAACATAACAGCTGTTTGGTTTAAACTTCCTGAACACGACTTCTATGGATGTGCGGTATATAAAAAAGCGGGTAAGTGTTTCGGTCAGGCTGCGCCGCAGAGATATTTTTCAGACAACATTAGACTGCAAACATCTCCAAGTCATAATTTATTCAACAAATTCCATCTCTGTTGCATAATTCCTTTCAAGATGAAAGACGCTCTCTGACTAAAACATAAAAGTGTGGGGTTTTTTTTGTGAGACATTTTTTTTCTGTTGAAATTTACTGTTTCTATCAGCATTCCTAATTGAATATGTCATAATTTGCATAAAATACTTGGATGAAAACACAGTTACCCACTCAGGATAAGAGTTTCAGCTAAATGCCAAAAACTATAATTATGGATGTGCTGTCAGTGGGTTTTTATTCATCAGATAATAAAAGTAAGGAGAGCGGAGGTGCAGGCCCATATTTAACTACCGGAGAGAATGACACCCCCCCCCCCACACACACAAAAGCAGACGGGCCCGAGCAGACAAGTCACTAATAAGCCTCAAACTTTTTAGAAAATGTGAAAATCTAAACAAAGGAAGTTAATCAAAGGTTGTCCAAAACCATATTAAGGAAATCATAAGAAATAAAACTACGATATATCAGACAGACCGTTAACTTGAAGCAACTGCTTCAAACAAAATCAATTTTTAATCCATTATTAGCCTAACTTGCCTAATCTCTGGGTGAAAACAGCAGGCTAAAGGTTCCTGATGTTGTGTTTAGTTCCTTGGGGACTTAAGAGTTTTAATAAAGACTTAAATAAACCTTCATAGAAAGGCCAAGAGAGGTTTGCTAGCTTCAGGTGGAGTTCTGACATGCCTACGTAACTTCTGATACCGTTTGTTGGATCGTCTGATGAGAACTAATTGTCTCCTCGCATCTTTATAGTTAGAGAACAAAGTTATGTTGATCTTCTTGTATACAAGTAAGAAAGCAAGTCAGCAGATTTCACAAAAGGATCTATTCTTTAGAGGTTAGCAATTTAATGTACTTCCCGTGTCGAGACCACCGGGTTTGGATTTTAAATCTGATTTCTGGTCTCCGCTGGTTAAAAATTGATTGGAGCAGCTTTTAGAATGAGATGAAAATGTATCATCATGTCTTTTTGGACACATTGACAATGCAAAATATATGAACTGTGAGGAGGACTTACGTTGACCCCACTGGCCACTGTTGGGGTTCAGGTAGTTGGGGTAGAGCCCCTGGGGTTTGTCCAGGCGATTGAGCACTTTCCGAATGTTCATGACCTGATGGTGGAACAAATAAACAAATATATCACGGAGAGCTCACGTAAAATACAGATTTACAGACAGACACTGTGTGAAAACAGTCTGTAACAGTATGATGATGTGAGCAAAGGGGTGAAGAGTCTGGTTTCCTTCTTTGACATTTTAGACGTCTCTGAAATGCAAGGTTTGCATCATCGTCACCCTCCGTTACCTTTTGTGCAAACTCTGGATTCCCTGAGAGTTTGCTGAGATGCATGAACTCTAAATGAAGGGTGCCGTATTCTGCCAGGATGCTGCTGCCGCCTGACGCCCACGGCCAGTTTCTACCGATGCCGCTGCACAGAGACACAAAGAGAAGGAGGCACAGGTGCATTGAGCAAAAAAAAAAAAAAAAAAGGCACACTAACCCACAAGCTGGCATTTCAAAGAGCGATCAATTTAAAAAATTTTTGCGCCGTGTACGGAACAACTGTAGCTGGTTTTGAGTTCACATTAACACCCACAAGTGCTTTGTGGATGAAAACAGGATTCGGAATGAGTCATGATGGAAAAGCCATTCAGAAACACAAAGGAAAACCTGTTCGTGTTGGTAATAAATGACAGCAGAAAAGAGGCGAAAAATATTCATGAGGTCAACTTAAGACTCTCCGTGACATATTCTTGATTATAAAAGCAACGAGAATGTTCCTGTAATCTACATGTTACTTTCAAAGGCCATTAACATCCGTCAGCTGTCACCTCAGATGCATTAACAAACTTCTTGAATGCTAACATCTATTAAATCCTAACATAACCTGACTTTGGTGATACACCCTTCCCTTGCAGACGTCCATCTGTCAGTCAATCAGAACTCACTAAACTCCACCCTGATGTTGCCTGTGGTGATGCTGATGTTGACTCTTGGGTCTTCTGAGAGATACCAACCCTGGCATGCTTGACAAGGACAGAAGTCCAAGTAATTACGTGTGTGTGTGTGTGTGTGTGTGTGTGTGTGTGTATGTGTGTGTGTGTGTGCTGGATCATTATAGCCACTGACAAATAATTTCCAGGCTCCAGACTGATGACTGAGGATAATGATTCAAGCAACTACTCATGAATACATATGAATGCGTATTAACAATTCACCACACTGTGAAACACGCAGCATGTCTGCACTGCAACTACCTGTGGATGCACGGACGTGAGCTGTGGCACACAGGAGACATCCCACAAATGAGAAAAATGAGGAGGAGGAGGAGGAGGAGGAAGGAGGAGGACAGGGGGTGTGAAAAAAAGAGAAGTACCATAGACGCATCTCTTCGCAGAGGTGGATGAACATACTAATTATCCCCGTTTCAACTCATCATGCCGCACAAGTCATAATTTGCTTCCCATTACACCATAGATTTAATCAACTGAGCCAAACACGGAGAGGACATCAGCGGCGAGCAGAAAGGCGAAGATCAGTGGAGGAAGACGAGGAAAAATCTCACTGAAATCCCATCAGCGATACCCGATTCGAGCTGGGAGCTGTCGGCCTGTCAGCTTTAGAATGAGAAAGACGTTAAAAATACCACATCTAAACTCTGTGATAACCCGCACACAGGATTAATGCATGATTGACATGAGGGCTAGTTAGTTAAAAAAAGAAAACACGCAGTGAGCCGAACATCATTCCATAATCTCCACAACCTTTTTCTTCCTCCTTTATAGCTGCTTTCATTTCCCCTCAGTCAACTGTAGACTTTATCTGTCTATCCCTTTCAATCCTTCTTTTAAAACCTGTGATGACTGATAAATCCCTTCTTTTGGTAGTGGTGGTGGTGGTGTTGGGTGGGTGTGAGTATATATTGGGTAGTCAAACACACCCCTGTCCACCTCGATCACTCCCAAAGCTCTAGGAGAAACACTAAATCCCCGCTGAGGAGAACTAAACAAAAGACAGCGGGGGGAAAGCTGGGGTGTAAAGCCAACAGGCATGAAGGATAATGGCGCCGACATGAAGACCAGACCAGTGTGTGTGGAACAATGTCAGTCTGGACGGGGTGTAGGACGACACTTTTAAGAGATCTGTCATTTCAAAAATGTATGTTTTTATGACACATTAAGACGCTGAGAAGTTTGTATTACTCAGATTTCACAGCTGTGCCAGCAGCTGATGGATCACCTGTTGGTTAACTTGACACTAAAACATAGCAAAGGCACCAGAGGTGTGCTCTAAGTGAGCATGAGTACGATCAACATGTGAATCGTCTCACAGAGCTGATTGCGCTCTTTTGTGTTGAACTAATGATTTTCACAGCTATCACAGGTCAATCAATCCATGTTTTGATGGAAAATATTTGGTCACTTCCTGTACTGGGACTGGAATCCAGTGTCTATGCACTGGTGTGAAGCACGAGACCAGTGAGATTCGACTGTCGTGTTTGATTACCGGTGCAGATGTCCTGATGGCCTGTTTTCCAGAGTTACTAACTAGGGTGTGCTACATCTTGTTTCTCATGGGATGTTAGTGAGACTGATTACAAGCGCTGAGCGACAAAACACTTTTTTGTTTTTGACCCATCTTTGCATTGTAGACGTTACTGGGCTATCGTGAAATTACTTGAGAGAGGGGGAGCTGGATCCTCAACTGGGGAGTTGGATCCTCAACTGGGTATTCATCCTATTTCACAGGTATTATTTGGGATTGAGACTGTAATGGATTTTTCCCATGAAATGTTTTTCCGGTTGTGGTCTCAAGCTCGAGTTTGACAATAGCCAGGGGTATGAAGTTTATATCAAAAGCTGGTCAAATAGAAAGACTGACTTTGTTGAATTCGTTCGGATGAGATATAGCACAGAGCCGCTTTGCTATAGCAGCTTAGGAGGGAGGGGTTATTGTCGGTCAGAGGCAGAGTTGTCATCAGAGAGATGGTCACCACTACCACCATCTTCACTAGCCTTTACTTTATCACTCATGATAAACAGTGAAGTAGGAGGTAGGAAGCCGGACACTCTGAGATGCTCGTAGAGACAACAAACAACAACGAGAGGGAGAGACGAGTGTTGGAACTGTCTTGGAACTGAACACAGCAGTGCTGCTGCCCACCGGGGAGTTGTGGCAGAAAGGGGAACTGCAGTACAGTAGTCGGATATGGTGGTGAGCATTTGTTTGTATCTCCGACTGTTCGTAATTTAAACATTCGTAATTTGAGGACTACCTGTATAACTTAAAACTATAAACCAAATGTCAAACATTTGGCATTTGCTTATATTCAAGAGACATTTCAGAAGTTAGTTTCTTACAGAAGTCTTTCATAGCTAAACCACAAGGTTTAAGGAACCTTTCAACAACTTGTGCATCGAGATATATATGCATCAAGCTCTGCTGATCACCCAAGAAACAGAGCTCAAGGGCTCATGGGGTCCACACAACAAAATAGATCCAAAGATTTGACCTGAAAAGAATGAGGTCATCACAGAATGATGCTACTGAATTACTAGGGTTTGCATCCCAGCCCTCTCGGGGCCTTGTCTATCTTGTTTGTCCTGTTTTTTTTGGGGGGGGGGGGGTCCAATCTTCATATTTTTCTGCCTCTCACACCCGCAGCTATTTCCTGGCCAGCTGTGAAATGAAGAATCTAGCTGGCTGGGTTTATACCCTCCAGTCCATCCAGCAGTGCCAACAACAGTGATTTTAATTCTGTGGTGCCGAGCAGTAACCTGGAAAAATAGAAAGGCTTTCTATTTACATAAATTACAATGTCGCGCTGGGACATGCCCTCTCATGCTCCTCTAGTATTATGTTAGAACCAACTACAATTCGTCTGTACAGTGTGGTTGGACGAACCCTATACTTTGGCCCGTTTCTTTGTTTCGTATGCCAAGTATTTCACAGCCCTCTTCATCCACGCTGTGACCCCTGCTTCCCTCCTGTTTTCCCCTCCATCAATCTCTCTCCCTCTCTTTACTTGTACTGCAGGCACAGAGGAAATGTGAATAGCGATAGATTCACAGTCAGGAACTTAATTAGAAGCCTTAAATCACAGCCTGCCTTAGGTTACTGCTGAGGAGAGCCTCACTAAGAGCAAGAGTGTGAATTTGTGTTTACTTATGACAAATCTCTGGATACCCCGAACAGCGGACTTGTCTTTGTTGCTAGAAACAGCTGCAGGGCAGTGAGACTGCGTTGCCTTCAATACCGCGATTGTGTGTCGGCTGTACAGTACATTCACGGGTGTATTCTAGATAACGTTTCAAGTTCTCTCTGTTCATTACGTAGAGAGTGCTAGAAGAAGTCTTTGCCCCTTCACACCATAAAAAGTGATATCACTTGAACCTAGAAACGAGGGGCGCAAAACTATATATTAGAATGATATTGTGAACTTTCTCGTCACAGCCCAGAGTCACCAGTGGGGCAGAGTACTACAGTAACAGCATACAATGCAGCATTTAAACTATAAAATGATGGTAATGTATGATGGTAACCCCTTCAGAGTGTTGGACAGCGCTGGCTTCCAAAGGAGCCAACGGTGTAGCAGAGGCAGAACATTGAACGACAACCTGTTACTCTCAAAGGCAAAAGAATGTTAAATTTATTGTAAAGATACTGTAGATCAGTTTTTTTACATGCCGATTCTGAATTGATTCCATTCACGTATCATGATTTTTAAGGTCAAGCCTGCGTTAAATGTCTGCGGAAACTCAAAATCTTAATAAAGTGCAATTAGTCTCAACCAAGAAGAGTATTTTCCACACTTCTACTGAACTTAAGTTAATTTTCCGATCACATCAAAAAGAGAACGCTCCATGACAGAGAGGCACTTTGCACTAATAGAGCCATTCTCAATCTAGGCCTATTAATCATAGTCTGAGACCCCAGAGCTCAGGGGTGATTGCTTCAGATACAGTAGCTGAAGAGAGCAAATTGCCCTTTTTTTGTATTTTCTTCTATGAGATAAGAAAAGAGCAGGAGAAAAAGGAGTAGGCTTTAAATTTGAAGCGCTATTAATATGATAACACTGCTTTCAGAATCAGTTTGTGTGAAAAGCAGATAGTTTATTGGAGTTAGTACACTCTAAGAGAGATCATCTTCTCATGGAGGCCCTGGGAATGTAAAGTCTCAGTGTTAGTCCTGAACTCAATCAGCTGAGCTAAACTTCACTAATGCACAGTTGATTGAAATGGATTTTCTAACGTGTGTGTGTGTGTGTGTGTGGGACACAAGCATCATCATCATGTGTGTAAAAAGGAAAAAGCTAATTTTAGGATGCTGCACAAATGCAGACATCTCAACACAATACAACCCATTTGCAAATGTGCACACACACAATGCCTCATACCATTCAGGCCAGTCAGTGTGCAGTACAGTGGGAGCGATTTGCAAGAACTTTATCAGTGTGGATGTTAATAGAGGAGCTGTGGGACATACTGGGCACAGCAGATAACAACTGGGTTATAACCAGTGTTTGTGTGAAACAGTGGGAAAGACAGTGTAACAGGAAATACGTTGGAAAAGTGCCATTATGGGTTCCATTGACTCAGATGCACAAACATTATGAACACAGATAGATCCTTAAAGTTGGATCAGTTTCTTGTGAAACAATTTTTTGTATTGTTATTATAATAATGTTTTTATTCATAAATATTATTTTGTTCCAATCAACTGAAATTCACTGTCGCACATGTAATAAATGTACTTAAAGTCCTCCCCTTCCTGCTTTGTAGCCAAATTACACAATTATTAAATCCCCAAATTATTGGAAAACTTTGACAAATCCCTGAACTTTTCACATCGTATAAGATCTACTTTCATTGTTATTCAGTTTACAAGCAGAGTAGAAACCAAAATATTAAGACTTTTAAAGCTTTTGCTCAGTAAACAGAATCAAGAAGCTATTAATCACCAAATATTTGTCGTTTATTCTGATAATGCCTACTTGTGTTCAGAGCATTTGGTTTTTGTCTAATTCAAAGCTTTTGATCCAACAAAACAAACTAGTTTAACGGATTCTACAATTAAAGATTTTCTACCCAGCTGCTCCGTGTTCATTTAAGAGGATGTTTCACTGGAAGCGACACCTTGATTGTCAGTCTTTGTGAATCTTTTCCATCATTAACAAAGCTAAATTCAGGACAAATGTTCATCTGTTCATCTGGCTGCACCACCGGAGTTTGTGGAAGATCAATCGCAGAAATCAATCAGAGCTTAGCAGCCTTTTTCACTCAGTTGGTGGCAATCAATCAATCACTTGGTTAAGGCACAGTGTGTGTGTGTGTGCGTGTGTGTGTGTGTGTGTGTGTGTGTGTGAAAAGGGTCAGCCATTGATCGTTTATCAGATACCGTACCTCCGATTTATCAGATCTCCAAGTCAAATCAACTGCGCATTAAGATGAGTTCCACTTATCAACCTGATGATAAATATAGACTTTTTAAAAATATTCAATTTATTCCAAATGTTTAAGAATTAAATTAACTTTTAATAATGTTTTCATGATCATTAAAACACCTTAACTAATCTGAAAATTCTGTTTTTTCAGACTTCACCTTCGTGGATTCTGTCCTTTTTGATTGTTACAGTGCGCTCTTTCCAATATGAGTATTTATCTTGACAAGTTAACTATAAACTTGAGGACAGGATGAAAAATGACACTAACTTGTTATTTAATTTTCTTGAACAAACCGCAAATATTTATAGAATGTATATGACTCTTGAAAACAGCTCACCAGAGAAATCGAGATTTATTTGGGGTAGAAGCAGCAACATGTTGTAAACTGCAACCTTGTTTCTCTTGGCCCCTCTTGGGCTTTTTAGCTAGCTGCAGGGTAGAGCGATAAAAAAAGAAAAACTACAAGAATGGTATAAAAAGAACAAGACCGTAGAGCCGAGTGGACCCTCAGTGAGATGTCCTGAAACAGAACAAGATACTAGGTCACTCCGGGAAAGACGGATAAATTGAAGAAGGATGGAGAGGAAATAGAGGAGAGTGGGATGTGAGACATTTTAGGTTTTTCTCAGTGAGGAAGAGGAAAAAATAAATGCGGGAGGGAAAAGGGATGAACAGATGATAATTGGGTCTCATCTGCAAGTGTCTGCATGTGTTCTACAGCTTCGTCCTGCTTCTGGGTCAAGGTTACCTAGGCAGCACTTCACCGATGTTTCTCTCATCCATCCATACCAGAATGTTTGATCTGTCCTTCTCCCTTCCTTTAACCTGCACCACTGAATAAAACAGATACTCGTGGTTGATTGCTTCATTCTATATGATGAAGTTCATAATCAGTCCAGTCCAACCAAACTGGAAACAAACTCTGATTTTATAACTAATATAAGCATAAGTGATGTGAATCTAGATTTTGCTCTTCTTCCAATCAGTATTTAAATTTAAAAACAAATTACCAGTTTCTTCTCTAGATGTCATGAAGAGAAGAAAATGTTCAGCCAGAAATAGACGCTCTCTGCTCAGTGGTGCATCGCTGTGGTGCTGGGTTATTGTGTAGTGAAGGCATGGTGTGTGTGTGTGTGCGTAGATTCCTGGTGATGATAACTTTATTTGCATGATAAAGCTATGATAACACACACACACAGAGGCACACTTTTTCCCTGGCGTGTTTGTCACTCCAGAGAAAGAAGGATAAGTCGGGGTGGAGTCCATTCACCCATACAGACCGCCAAAAGAAAATTAATCTGCCGCAGCACGTTTATCGTCAGGACAACCTGCCTTTTAATTAACGGCAGACAAACAGGAGAGTGTTGAGTCTCTCAGGAGGGAAGGAGAGAGAACCAAATGAAGAAAGGTTATCCCTTCATCACATGACTGACGGAGGTAGAGAACTGCATGATGGCAGAGCTGAAAGAGCCCTTTGTAGTTTAAATGGTATTATTATTATTATTATTATTATTATGGCTCTAATAGGTGATATTGTGTGGTATCATAGGTAAATATGTAGTTTGAGAACTTTGTATGCAAAATACTATTTGTCTGTTGAAATTGTACTGTGTGACTTTAAATATTACCGGTTGTTTGCATACTTATCCAAATATTTAAGGTAGTCTTTAGTTTGAACAGATGAAACTGTGTTTATGCTATCTAAATAGAGATTGCAATCATGGGTAAAGATGGAGCAGTAACTGTTGGCAGGAGATGGGATACAAGAATTCCAAAGACAGACTCCCATCCAAAATATCACAGTAGTTTGGGATGATTGGTCAAAACTAATCATCACTAACTTGCGTGCCTTGTGTCAACCCCAGCAACGTGTTCTTGTTGCAGTGCATTGATATTGGCTGACTGGCCTGTAACCTTGACTGAGTGCTCTGAAACTTTGGGTTTGTCTTTGAGTAGAGGTTTTAGAGTCTGAGCCAGCCGCTGGCATCTAATCCTGGATGAAGAACCAAACAGCTTCGGCCTGACAAGCCCGCTCTGTCATGTAAAACTCAAACATCTCTGCTCCACCAGAGAGCAGAACAGAAGGAGTTTGTGTTCGCCCGACTCACATCAAGCCCAAGACCAAAGAGCTCTTTTTAAGCATAAAACCATACAAACAGACCCACTGCCACAAATACCACGAGGGTGGACCGCTGTGAGGGAATGGGTGAGAGTCTGTGTTCTACCTCTTGAGGTTAAGCAGAGCCCAGGGGATGCCAGTGGGAGTTTTGAAGGCAGGCAGCAGCTTTTCACCAAGCTCCACCGCCTTTCTACGGAACACCTGAAAAAAGAAACAGCATCTCATTAGGAAGGGTTTCTCCCAGCAGGAGAACAATGGATTTTGTTTGCCAAAGAAAGGTACTATTTGTTTTGCCCAATAGAACAGAATAGAAAACCAAAGATAGTCTATTTATTCTTCACTGTGGAGAAGAAAAAACATTAAATCATGATATTGGAGAAGCTGAAAGAAGCAAATGTGTGGCATCTTTGCTCAAAATAATATTGACCTTGTACATTTCAACAGAAAATCAGAACCCAGTAACCCAAACGCATTCATCATATCCTTATGGTTAATTTTCAAATTTAATATTAAACACTGTGTTGGTATGCAAAGAAAAACGTTTATTACCTCCACCTGCTTCCTCCCACTCTTTTTATCCCATCCCATTATCATCCCATTACTACCGCCTCCTCGTCTCCATCCTCTATTTAATCTTTTACCATTATTGTTTACTGCCTTATTGTTGCTTGCGGCTATATTGATATTTACATCAGCAATTGGAGGAAAATTACAAAGATTGTTCTCCTACCTCGATTATATTTTGGAAGGTTACCTACATAATGCAAAATGTAAATGCAAAAATAATGAAACTAGATGTTTGTTGTGGAGTAAGAGAAATGTTCAGTGCAGCTCAGTGCTTTAGAGGGTTTAGGGAAGACTCAGTCTACATCTGGCTTAGATGAATAACGTCCATTAAATGTTAACTTTTGTGAAGCGACTAGACTTTGGTCATTTGGCCTTTGTCTTCACATGTAAATAAATAATAGAGCGATATCATAATGGATCTAGGCAAAAATAGATACATAAAAGCTGAGGACTTCATGGTAAGATATGATACGATAAACCTATATTTGTCCGACAGTGGGGAAATTTACAATTTACAAAACAACAATTCAGTCGGCAAACAAATGCACAAAGCAAAAGAAGATGAACATAAAAACGTTTTTACTTTGGACTTGTTTCATGAATTATAAAGTATTTCAACTCATTTGTTGATTATTTGAGGTTACTGCGATCATGGCTAATTGGATTTGTATCACTTTTGTTGTTTGAGGCACTATCTATATTTCTTCTCCTTGAATAAGGATTACCGAATTTGCTTGCTGGAGCTTTTGTTCAGCGTATCTGACTGAAGGGCTTTGCAGCAGCTTTAGCTCAGGGGATATAGTGGTCTCTTAGGTAATTGATTTTGTTGAGTATAAAAGTGAAGTACTTTCATATTTAGCTCCTGGCATTGGATTAGTCTTCGAGTCAAGACATTGGTATTTGGCTGAAGATGTGGTGAACGGTTTGACACGACTGCCAGGGATTAAGCATCTCGACCCAGTCCTGCTGACCACAGACGGTTTGTTTGAACTAGCTCACAGTCTTTCAGCATTTAATTACACAAGATCATTATCCCTTCAGAAGTACCATGTGATTAAGATATTGGACATTATGTTCCAATAAAAAGCAGGTTTGTGGTTACCAGCTGCACTGCACTCAAAGCCGAGAACAGCTGTCATAACTGCGCTAAATAGAATTTTGGTCAACATGAAAATGAAATGAAATTCTGCTATTCCTTATCCTTTGTACTTCGAATGAGCATAGGAATATCTTTCATGTACACAGAAACACACAAAGGTACAGGAGCATACATTTTTATCAGCTGTCTGGCAGCTCGGGTCCCAAAGGATTCAACACTCAGCAGGGTGTGAGATGGGGGCAGGGTGAAGAAAGGAATAGTGACGAAGTAAAGCTCAAGAGGGTACTCATCAAAACAATGTGGCACCTGAACATTTTTTTTCAAAAAGATAGACGTAAGAAAATATTTCTATGACTCGGAGTAAAAAGAACAATAGCAGAAATGTGGTATTCAAGTAAATAAGACTACATGCTAGAAGGACTCTTCCTACCACTCATTAATCCTACTCATTCTGGATGAGTGTATCCGTCCCAGGGTTGGTTATGTGCTTTTAAACTAACACTACATTCAGTTTAATGACAATCAGACCATTGATTTTTCTGTAAAGCTGGAAAATAATTTAAGACAGATGTCTTTATCTTCCCGTATTGAATGTGTTGTATTCCAATGAGAGTGTAGACCAAAAATCCCCTATCGCATCGTCAAGATTTGACACCAAGCCACCTCATTTGTGTGTGTGTGTGTGTGTGTGTGTGAGGACTGTGCTGAAACAAAGTGTCAGATCCCAGTGATTAATGTCTTTGGAAAGGACCAGCAGCACATTTGGGGAAGAATAAAAACACTCTAAGGGGCGCAAAGAGGAATAAATTCAACACCCCACGTCCAAAGCCATCAAGCAAACTGCCAACAAAGTTCAATAAGACACACAAAAAGTGGTTTGGGAAAACTGATCATGGATTTTTTGATTGAATATTATGCAGTTTGATTAATTATGATTTATGAATTATAAGACAACAAAACGAAATGAATCCATGGCTACATTTTTCATCCTTTTATGGTTAAGAATCAGGATGTAGTTTTTCGATCTTTGGCTTAACTAAGAAAGTAAAAAAAAACTAATTGCTGTTGATTTTAAAATATCAGTTGACTGGAATGTCTCTACAACTTGTGATTTCTTGAGTCAGAACTGTAACATACAGATGCAGGAAAACGGGTTTATATAAGATGCGATGACACAAAAAAGAAAGACATAGCAGGAAAGATCAAAGCTCCTGCAGAGAAGTAGAAAAGAGAAGAGGGAGAAGGAGAAAGAGGATTTGCTCTACTTTATTTCCTCCGTTTTTGTGCAACACAAGGTCGTTTAATCTGCAGGCTGAGAATAAAGTGAGTTATTCAGGTTGAATAGGACAGAAAGTAGGAAAAAACACTGAGGCTTCAACTAGATGCACGTAAACTTGTACCACCAGGGATTTGGCTTGTAGGAGGCTTTGTGTCGAGTGTGTGCAATTAACGTGTTTGTTTTCAGGCAGTTGTGTTTCTGAATGCTATTTTAAGTACGTTTTAAAAATGATTTAAGGATTAGAGTTTTTAGGCTTCAATATATCACTAGAGCTGAGGAATTAAATCACACTTATCCATTACAAAGTATCAGACTCCACAGCATTAAACAGCTGTCGCAGTAATAGCCCCAACACACAAGATGTGATAATTAAATCTATAAGTTCGGTTTCATTAGTTGTTTTCACGTCAAAGCGCGTGTAAAACGTCCGGCTGGAGTCAAGCTCCTCTGGAGAGGAGTGCTTGGGATATTTTTGGGATATTTATTGCAGGAATTCAATAATGAAGAAAGTATCTTGTCCTTACTGCATGTTAACAATGTGAATATACTTGATAAAGGCTGCTTTTAGAAATAAGACTTATTTTGAAGGTTTGTATTTTAGTCATGCAACATCTACAACTTAAGACTTGCAGCTTCTGCTTTTCAACCACCGTGTTTGGGAAAGTGTATTTGCCAAAACAGTCAAATTACATTGCTTAAAGCTTATATTACAGGATGCACATAAAGAAATTTGGCACCATGGACATCATCCATTAATGCGAAACTTCCCTTGTTTAACAAAGGCGATGCTTCATGCCACATTTTTCTTTTGGCAGCTCCTTTCACTAAAGCTTAGTGTCTACAAAGAAGATCAGCTGATTCCCCCTTATAAAGTTTTAATATCCTTAACTTAGTTTTAACTGATGCATGAATGTGGTTTAGTGCGGTTTTAAAAGGTCTATACCAGGATTTTAACATTTAAAGCATGTAGGAGAGTTTAATAAGCAGTTCGTGTTCACCCAATCAGGTTGAAGCTCTCTCTGTGTGTGTGTGTGCATTTGTATGTGTGTGTGTCCACAGAGAGTCACCTGGACAGCTCTCTAACTAAGACGAATCACCTCGAGGGCCTTCAGGGATATGGGGCCAGGATAACAACCACAACAAGGGGCACAGAGGGAGCCACACATACCGGCACCTCTGCCTGACTCCTGCTCCTGCTGCTCCACCTGGACCGCAACACACTCTTTTCCTCTCTCTCCTTCATTAACTCCTCCATCATCTTTCTTTCTTATTTATTGACAACCATTTCCATTCCAGTTGTCCTCCTAAATCTCTTTTACCCTCTTTCTCTGACTCTCACTTTAATTCTTTGAGGAACACACAAAAGTCAAAAAGAGACACATCATTGTATTTGTTAATATAGACTCTTGCCTGCCTCTTAAAACCTCCCCTTGAGTTTTAAGGTATCATAAAACATGTAGTGTCCTTTATATGGAGTGTAGTTATTGCTATTGTTGCTTCATAACCTTACTTATGATGTCAACCACCTCCTTTTTGCATGCAAGATAAAATATGGAAAAGTATGTAAGGGCATTACAGCAAATCTAACACTGCCCAGAAATGTGACTTTAAATCCATGAATTATGCATTCATGCAGGCAAAAGAATGAAGAGTGCAGAGAAAGGGCTCTATAATTTCTGAGATGCAGTATTGCTAGAAGTAGACACTCAATGGGGTATTGATTACCCCTCCCTGCACCCACTTTAAAGTGGTTTTAAGTACTCGTGCCCATCTCTGCACCCATGGGATCTTATAATAAGATGAGGTTGGGCATGTGGTTGAGAAGAGGGTGGCAAAAAAAAAAAAAGTCACTTGGCCAATATTTTTCCTGCCAGTTCACAACGAATATGTTAGAAACCCATCCTGTTGGAAGCCTTCACTCCAACAGTCCGTCTTTTCTGGGTCACTGTTGTCATAAAAAAGGAAACACTGTACTCCAAAACGCTCCTCCACGGAATACTTATCGCAGTCCACAATAATCAGTCTCACTTTCTCACCTAGCAGACAGAGCTACAGCTGAAGTTGTTTGAATGTAAATGAGACGGGTGAAAGGGGAAGACTAATTCCTGAGTGAATTTGGTGTCAGCTGTGATAAAATTTAAACGATAGTTGTTTCAAACCAAAGGAAAAAAAAAGGAACAAAAGATGTATGTGCACAATATCTCAAAATAGAGCACGGCAGACAGAGTCAAGGTAAAAATCGACAAACTAATTGGTTGAATCATTTTTGGATAACTGATTAGGTGATCTATCTATCACAGACACACGTCTGTTGTTACACTTGGGCTTGTTCTGCAGCGATGACTGGCTGATTTCAACACTGCACGAAGTTGAATGCAGTCACTGCAGGATGACCTTTGGGAACCTCATTAAAGTGAACTTGAACCAAAAGAAACATGGAGGACCTAGGGGACCAGAAGGGGGACCGGTGTCCCCTTCAGACATGTTTCAAAGCCCCCTACACCTTCATCTCAGCTCCAAAGCAGCCACTATGGGATGAATAATTAAATTGTGCTCATACTACCAGGCTTTTATTGATGTCACTCTTGTACGTCTCTTGCTTTCAGTTTCTCAGAATTTTGTTTTTCTGATTACTAATGTGTTTAGTGAACCAAAAAACATCCCCAAAAAATTAAAGATGGAGGCACCCAGCTTTTGTCGTCTTCCATAAATAAATTGCATCAGCTCCGCTCTCATCCTTTTCAAAGATTAACAAAAAAACATTGCTTATTATTCCAATACATTAAACAATTATTGGAAACTAGAGCTTGTGACAGTCCTCCGTTTACATCCACAGCAAGAAAGTATTTGGTCCAAAGACCAGAATCAAATATCTTTTCTCAGCGTGTCTTTCAAACAGCATCCACGTTGCTTCATTCTTATTAATCTGGTTATAATTCATGAGTCGACTTTCTCATCACACAGACTGAGTATTTAATATGTTACAGCTGAAATAGAAACAAGTTTTTTAAAGTTAATATAATCAACTCTGCTTTCTTTCTCCCACAAGGCAGGAAAAAAAAAAAGCCAAGATAATGTCAAGCTGTCACAAAAAGAATGTCAGAGCTCTGCAGAGGTCGCAGCTCAGAGCCTTTATGGAGTTTGACAGACATCGGACACGAGGGGCACATGTTTTATCAAACAAGAAAACATTCACATTTTAGTCTTCATCTCAGTATTAGAAATCCTAGAACACACACACACACGCACATGCAATGTGAATCAACTCCCGATAACGTTTCCTCCTTCCTCTCAGTGTGCAGTTGGTGCTGACTCTGCAAACTTTTGACAGTAAGCTCTTTTGACTGCTCCGCTATGGAAATGGAAGAAAACTGCGGAAAGCAAATTTACATAGAAAATTGCTTCTCAGTGGGAACGTTACAGGGGAGGAGCGGGCGTTCAGTTGGGCTCAGGGATAAAAACTGCAATGTGAGCAACAAGCAGCAGTTTGAATTTAATGCGCTGTTACATTATGAGTCAGTTTTGTCAGAATGCACATCAATACGAGCGATAAAGCTTATTATATCAACTGCAAAACTGCACACAGTCACAGAATCAAGATGATTTGGGCAATTTGTGAACAATAACAAAAAGCCAGAGGACCTTGTGAGATCTGTGATAGGAATACTTTTATTACTGATATATATAGTCTACAATTTATGCCTACTCTGGGAGGAGAAGAGAAATCTGTCCAACCTGTCATATCCACATCATCTCGATCCATATCAGATAGATTGCAGTTCATGTCTGACAATTTCTTCTGAAATTAGGGCCATAATTTAAGAATAATTTCCACTGTGTGTTAATTAGATGACTATTTCCAAGATGAACAACTTGGTTGGTTTATAATTACCTTACAAACAGTGATTATAATAATTTAATGTCATGACAGTAATAATATTCAGTTCGCTGTCATAGAGAATTAAAAAAAAAAAAAAAAAAAAACGACAAGAGGGTTCTCATTAGCTTTTTTTTTTTTTTTTTTTAACTTGTAGGACTTTATGATAACAACGCTTCTGAGATCTGCCTACTGATCATAGTGACTTCTTTTGTTATCAGACGATAATTGATAAACTGCCTCCTTTTGGGGTGGAATTTGTATGTTGGATAAAACATTTGTCCCGTTGAATGAACATGATTTTTACATCAAATGGAGGCACTGGAGTGTTTTTCTCTCACCATGACTCCGTAGAAGAGAAACCTTGATGCTGATAGGATCATAGTCACAGCTGGTGTTGTGATCAATCAGTAGCTGAATGCGAATGAGAGAATGTTGATGAAAATACTTCCTAAAAAAACGGTGTACTGTATGTAGAAATAAGGTAGAGTGTATGGTGGAAAGAGAGCAAAACATAAAATGCCATTCAAGCATCCTGGCCTGTTGTTCAACATGAATCCATCAAGGATTTCATAAGTAGGAAGATGTCAAATATTCACCTTAACAAGTTCAATGACTGTAAAGAGCGTGACGTGACCCACCCATCAAACCGGTGCCAGAGCTGAGTCAGCAGCAGCATCTCATCCTCCTGTGCCACACCTGGGATGTTAAACTGACTGGAAGCAGTGACAAAAAGATGGATGTGTTTATACCATTTCTGCCCTTTGAAACTGCAATAATGTGACTATCTTCTTTTCAATCTTGGTATTAAAGCTCATAGTGTCGAGTGTGATTCTACCAAAATGAGTTGAAGGCTATAGAACTAAAGATATGGATTCTTCTTTGCTAAAAAGAATCCATTCCTGAGTGAAGTTTGTCTTCTTTGTGGTGAAAACCAAATATTTTCACACAAAAACTTACAGGCTTATAATGGAATACATTACAAATGACAGCCTGAGTCTACAGAGAATGCTTTTTTGCTTAGAGGATTGTTAAATTTAGACAAAAGAAGACAAAATCAATACGGCGTAAGAACCAGTCTTCCTTCAGGCTGTTTGGAAAAGAGAACAGCTCTGAGGAATTTACTGACTACTACTAAACTGTATGCAACCAAAAGGATATGGTCCCTGGTGTAATAGCTGAAAAATCTGTTGTTGTTTTTTTACAGTCACAAAACTTTATTTGTACTTCCTTTCAGTGTCAACATGCAAGTCAAAGCTACAGCACTGTTTCAAACTAAAAATAAATGCACAAAATGGAGGAAAAAAAATCTTCAAACAAGATTTTAGTGTAAAAATGACAACATGCTACTAATCATGAATGACTGATGAAAAACTAAATGATTCCTTCACAGCATAGTTTTTTCTGATGACTTTATAGTGCGTACAGTTTATAATAAGTGAGTGGATGAACTGAAGAAAGTTGACTGAACGTGAGGAGAGCCGAGGATAAAGTTTGCAGTAAATTGTCAATTTAGCAGTAAGTGCACAAAAATACGTTACCCAAATATCCTGAAAAAATCTACCGACCAAACAAACCAGCAGTCTTATTGTGGAATATGATTTCTTAATGACAGATTGAGCCAACAGAGGACAGCGGTAAATTGTCAAATTGGCAGTAAATGTGCCGTATAGGTTACAGGGTTCCAGTTAATAGGAGCTTACAGCTACTCAATACATAGAAAAAACCTTTACTCTTGTTTTCTCACCAGATGGGAAAGTGAACAGGGTTATCCGAAAAGCGAGAATCAAATTTGTCCCAAGAAGAAAGCAGATATCCCTTGTGTGCTTCCTGACTGCTGTCTGAAGGCTGAGCAAAAAAAAAAAAAGAGGGGGGGGGGGTGTCAGGCGAGCTCATTAATTTTCGATCTGAGCGAAAGAGATGGACTGATCAACAATATCTTCCATATTGCAGAACCCTATTGGCGCTTCGGTGTGTGTTCAGACAATATTCCATGACGCGAGCTTCATACAAGTACAAAACTAGCATACCCAGATCCTTCTGTGCTAATACTGTGGATCCTGTTTTATTAGTCTGTGGCATGTGCACATAGATTTGTAGTATTTGTAATGGATGGAATTGAAGATGCTCCAAAGTCTTGGGCATTCTTCACATGTTAAGGTGGAATCAAACACAACACCAAGACTGTGGACCTCAGAATAGACGAGAAGCCATCGATAGATCGCATTCATGAGTTTTGTTATTGACTTTTTAGATTAGATTAGATTAGATTAGATTCAACTTTATTGTCATTACACATGTACAAGTACAATGTAACGAAATGCAGTTTGGCATCTAACCAGAAGTGCAATTAGTTTAGAGTACAATTACAGAATATACAGAATATACAGATAAACAGATTTTTGAGTGTGATATACAATATATATGTACATGTGTGGTGCTATGGACAAACTATACAAGAATATACATAATATGGTGTACTGATTATTGGAGTATGCAGACTACAATGCAGTGGTTATCAAGAGTGGAAAATATCAGTACACAGACTAAAGTAAAGTGAGTATAAGTGGACATAATATATGGATTTATGGATAAAATGAGTGATATGAACATGCTATACAGAAGTACTATGGACATATTTTACAAATGAGATATAAATACACTATACATAATACACAGATGGATAACAGTTGTTGTGGTGTGAATATACTATACATGTTTAAGTAGTATGGACATATTTTACTGGTGGGATAGAGATGTGTGGAGGGGTCAGCGGGGGGCAGCATGCTGGATGAAATAGTTTTAATGTCAGCAGACAGTTGATGAATGGTTGTCTTTTTTAATATTATTCTGTAAAAAACAAAAAAAAAGCTGCTGGGATGAGCTGACGTCAGACCGATGAGAACAAAGATCTTTTAGGTGGTGTTAGACAAAGCTACCTGTCAAACTGACAACCTTCAGATCTCCGCACAGCCAGACAACATGCACACACTGATTTCCACTTTATCAAAACCAGGTTAGACATGATGAAAAGAAAGGCTTGCCGTGTTAGTCCTTAAAAGAATCGGTCTGACATCAAAAAGGCAACAGAGGAGCGACGATAACACATGTGCACAAAGACACACATGGGGCCCTGTAACAAAGAGATAACTGATGTAATTGGACTGAAAGTCCTGTAGAGCAATGGGTTTGCCTGCTGAGGAGTGAGGAAGTACATAACCACTGCTGGGTATTAATGCTAAACAGAGAACTGCCGGACATGGAGCACTTTTTCACTTTAAAACAAAACAAACAAAAAAGAAACGGATTGCTTTTGCTGTTCAGGTCAGATGTCCTTTGGACACAGACGGGTTGGATTTCTGGGCTGACCAGAGGAGCAATTACTACCGTGTCCTGTTCCGCATAGTTTGATAATTCTGAGCTACTTTAAAAACTAGGGATGGATAAATACGCTTCATTCATTCCAACACCCATTATTGGTAATCAAGGACACAGATAATTACACAGATTTGTGGAAACTGTGTGGTAACTAAGTGAAAAAAATTTTCCCAACATGCCCAATGAGCTATTAGGAATTAGCAATATTTGTAGATAAATTGTACTACCCATGAGTTTAAGTGTACTTAGAACTACATATACAATTATAATTCTCTTGTACTTTCTACTTCCACTCCATTGCTACACTTAGAAACTCACATTACTGCAACGACATAAATTGCTAACTACCACTACATAACTACATACTACATAAGTTGAAGAGAAACATGTCGGTGTTGGAGATGCAGTGAAAGAATATACAGTATGTCCCTACCGCAGGTATTTTCTACAATTGACAAGGTACAAAAGAACATGAAGTCTACTCTTACAATCTGGGATGCTATGCTACGCTAACTGTGAGATAGAATTTGAGGCGCAGCCTAATGGATTAGCCTGTAGGTCCTCAGCCTTGCCCAAGGAAAGTGTCAGCCTTTTCATGCCGCTGAGCAGAACAAAGGCCCCTTACGCTCTAATGACACTTTCACAAAAAGCTTGCTGGAGCTGTAATTAGGTAGGAACAACAGACTACACTGAGAAATGCTGAAATGCTTGATATTTCACAGGCTGTGCTTGGAAATATTGAAACAGCTTGGGTCGATTGCTTTTTAATCAGATTTGCTGCAACTACGTCAAAATGAATGCAAAAGCCTTGCGGCACACCTACAATATTTGGTTGCGATATAAGTGGGTCCGTGCCCCAGCAGAACAAAAAAGGTGGTTCTACAGGCGTCAATGCATGACACACACACACACAAAAAAAAACGTTCCAAGTACAGCTGAAGTTCTAAATTTCAGGGTTTTCCTTTAACCAATGATGTACCGATGATTAATGATCGATACATGCTGCAAGTCATCAGGGTGACCTCTAATCAGAGCAGGACACAACTTTGAAATGAGTCTGGATAGAGTATAAATCACTAGTCGTAATGATTGAGTACTTGGATATCCTGCTATATTGAAAGCAAGGTCATAAATGGCATTTAAAAAAAATCTAATTCAATTTTAGGAAAACAGAACAGCATCTCTGTACAATCTGAGTATAAAGGCTTTAAATCAATCCTAACACAAAAACAATGCTTTCATAAATTATATCACAAACACAACTGTTCATTAAAGGAGTGTGGTTGAGGATTGACAGACAAAACATGATTTCGGGAAACTAAGCTCATCTAAATTTTCTCATTCGCCCAAAAAAACCACAACGTGTAAAGGTAGCAATTATCTCCATGTACAAATACTGCAACAGAGAGAAAGCAAGAAACAAAAGCTGACATGATGATGAAAGACAAGCACACAGGTTAGAAATTGAGTGGAGAGCGAGATGAACAATAAGCATTTCAGAGTCAACCACTAAGCTGTGATTAAACAGCAACACACTCAATAATACTCAGATGGCAGCACCTCTGTTTCCTCCGTCACTCAAAGATGTGTGTGTGTGTGTGTGTGTGTGTGTGTGTGTGTGTGTGTGTGTGTGTGTGTGTGTGTAGGAGAGGGGGTATATTAACAAGGCAAATAGCTTCTATGCCTTATCGCTCTAGTAGGGAGAAGATAAGGTCCGATGAGAGCGGTTCTGGGAGCAGCCCAGCTCACCTCAGGCCGGCTGACAGGGATAAGAAACAAGGCTCAGCACATGAACTCCAGAGGCTTCTTGGTGTTTCTGACAATAATCTCCTCAGATCTGTCAGCCGCTAACCTCAGGGACATGCGCAGGTCAGTGACATATATATGGATGCTGGAGTCAGTCCAAGCAATGGGGGCTACTCCTCTGTTGAACAGCGGCTGGTGCTTCGACCCTCTGATGTCATGTTTTTGAAGCCCTACTGAGCTTTGACCCTAAAGCGACTGAGGTAGCCGTCTAACTTGGATGCTACAATGCCTCAGAGGAGCTCACATGTGTGGAGGGATAGTGTTAAGGTGTGGTTCCCCTATGGGGACCCTTCACAATCAGGTTTGTCCTGTCTCTTTGTCCAGCTGCTCAGTTGTCAGTCGCTCAGTCATGAGTGTTACCAGGTGATCAAGGATGGCTGGTCTGTTATTTTCTCCAAATGATAAAGGATCCCAATTTCATAAAAATCACTACCTGTGTTCCTTCCAAGTGATGGAACCTCACGCTTTCATGAAACACATTTTCATAGACTTCATGACATACCTTGAAATCTCAGCTATCTACTGCCTGATGAGCTATGGCAACAGACTTTCTGAAAATCGGGTTATATTCATACTTTGATCCATCCAAATCACATTTATTCCATATACCATATTCAAAGTATTTGATCTCCAACTGTGACCAGCCGAGCGGAACATAAAAGGTTTCTGAAACAATAAAGTTACTGGTTGGGATTAATATGCATTAAAACACAAAGCATCAAATGACCAGCACCATTTGTTTAGCTTCACAAATTTAAACCTCGAATTGCTTAATCTATGACTGTATACCAGTGACAGAGAAACAAAATTAGGAAATTGACCTTCTCAAGACACGGAAGGAGATTTAATCATTACTCCCTCAACTTTGATAGAGATGAAAGAGTAATGCCATTTAACTTCTTGCTTCTGTCCTGATGGAACACACACACACACACACACACACACACACACACACACACACACACACACACACACACACACACACACACACACACACACACACACACACACACACACACACACACACACACACACACACACACACACACACACACACAACTGATAAAAGCTTTGCTTATCCACAGGACAGAGTGACAACTCGGCCAATGCGTGACCCTGTTGACCAAACCAATTTTCCCCTTGTCAGGAAGTTTAATGCTTTTTGTTTGTGTGTGTGTAAACATGCATGTGTGTTGTGTTGCGTGTGGTAGAATGGACGACAGACTGTATAATGACAACAATGCACTGAATGAACACGGCAACGGACAGGCCCGAAGAGAAAACAATCCAGGGTCCACAGGCGGTTAACCCAGGATGAAAGGTGTGTGTGTGTTTGCATGCACAATATAGACTCCTACCGCTTTTTGTGTGTGTGTGTGTGTGTGTCAGGATGAATCCACAACACAAACTGCTGTGTGGACCCTATATAACATTCTGGAACAACAGACAAACTCATTTTAATCTTACTTATTTTGATGCTATGAGTCATTTAATGTGACACCATTATTATCTTCATCTTAAACTAAAAAACTAATTAAGTAAAATAACTCATTATTCTATAATTTAATCGATAGTGGGGACATTTTCAGCAAATATACATAAAACCCTAGGATAAAGAATTTGCCTATCTGAAAATGCTTGGTGTAAAAAAAAAATTCACTGACACTCTGAGACATGAGGTAAATTTAAATTTTAATCCAGTCAGAGTTCAGTTTTCTGATTTTATTATTAATACCAGGCACTCGGATGACACCACAGCTCAGTGCAACAGGGACAGACTGCTGTATAAAATAACTTCTTAACTTTCACCAGCTCATTTTTTTTCTTCCACAGTCTATGACTTCAAGAACGACCAGCATACAAAATTGGATTGACCCAGACTTATAAAGTAGCCCCATATGAGCGAAAACAGAAAGAATAAATAAAAGTAGATAAACTAATATGAAAAAAATTGTGACATATTGAAGCATGTTAACACCCAGTAAACGTTTCCTACTCCATTCAGCTCCAGTTTACAGTTTTGTGTATTCAAATCAATTATTTTATTTCTGCATGACCTTTGTAATATCACGTGTGCTCATGTGTGTGGGTGTGTCAGTGTGTGCTTCCTCTTCATCTGCTGATTCACTGAACCAAGTTCCTTATCTAAAGTGGTTTTGGTCAGTCAGCTTCTCAAGAAAATACGATCTGGTGGCAGCGCCAGACGATCATAGCTTCAAATTCCTGCAGTTAATGTTTGCTTGTGTGTGCGTGACTCGTGTCTTCATAAACAGCTCTTTAACTCTACCCCGCAAAATCTAACAGCCTTTTTATTATCTCATTTATTTTGGCACACAAAAGGACAGTGCCATTGTTATTTGACAGCATACTCCTTGAGTTACATCGTTAAACAGTGAAGGCACCATCATACATATCTGTACAACTATTTATAACCCGATTACCTATTTTAGTAGACAGGCCGCTTTGTATGCCCTTAATTGGATGGAAAAATATGGAAATAAGTTGGCAGGTCGCACTACAACATTAAGTAATTCATAAACGTTGGATCAATCTCAAATCTATCCTCTTCATATCAATATGAAACAGAATATATTTGGTTTTATAACATATAGTTATTTTGAGACGTGTGAAATGAGTAGTTCTCACTATTCCCTGGACAGAATATAATGATACCATTGTGCTGAAGTGGATAAACCAAAACCTCCATCATTTGTGAATTGTGAGGAATTTGACACGACAATCACCTGAGCTCAAATGTGCCTAAAAATGTTAAAAATAGGCCAGTGGCGAGACCAAATGATTGGCATGTGTGGCATTCTCTTGAATTTGTGCGCACACTAATGAAGTGAGTAAGTTAATGGTTGGTAAAAATAGATAAATATTCCATTATGAACTAAATGGCTAAGAACAAACCTGTCTCATATTTGAACTCTGGGCAGTTACATCACAGGCTGTTCAACCAATTAGAAACAACAATAGAGTAAATAAGAATGACTTTCAAAGACTGGGGTGAAATGGACAGAGTCAGGAAGTATCATACTGGTCAGACTATTTTCCTCTTCTCCGTCCTCAATCCTCCCTCCATCTATGGCTTGGCTATCTCTCCCCAGAACAGATTAGACCGGTCTAAAAAGAGATTAAGATAGATGTCCAGGAAACTCATTCAGTGAGGTTGGTAAATAAACTTTACTTATCGTGTATGTGTGAGTAAGTGTGTGTGTGTGTGTGTGTGTGTGTGTGTGTGTGTGGATATGTAAGGCACTTTACTTGGGCACAGCAGGAGAATAGCAGCGATGGGCAAAAGGAGGGAAATGGAAAGGGGGTGGTTGTTTTTCTCTTTCTATCCCAGAGCCAATTTTCTCTCTGAGTGAATGAGGATTTCCCGAAGATAGAACTGTCTGTCGGCTCCACCCAACACGCTGCGACACAGAGTGTGTTTAAGGCTCAGCTGTCTGCGGTCACTTGTGCAGGTTGTTGTGCTGACCCGCACAGTGAGAGGTCAGAAATGGGATCGCATTGAGGGTGGCTTGGTGTCAATGAATTCGCCCCCCGCCTGGAAGTGTCTGTACTCCAGCCAGGCACTGATGGAAAACGTGAAGTTGGAGTAGTCTAATATGAATGGATGCACTTCCATCTAAAATGTCAAATCATACAGAGAATGAGGCCTAGGTTACACAATAAAAGAATTTGGTCCCTATATGTTCCATCAATTTATTTGGAATCAATTTGTTTCTAGGCAGAGTGGAGTCCGTTAAGACAGAGGGACATATTCTCATTACAGGCTGTCAGTAGCTATGGGCTAACGCTAGTCAGTTATCCCACTTCCCACTTTGGGAGCGTCGGGATTGTGCCAGTGTGAAAGCTTTTATCCATGTAGTCACTGCAGCATGATATGTAGTATTTGACTAAAGACACAAGCTCTCAGATGGCTTTTGGTTTTGAAGAAGAAGGAGAAGGAGAAGGAGAAGAAGCAGAAGCATCCTTTATCAATCCCCCTCGGGGGAAATTATTTTTTAGCATCCCATTAAAGGTTTTCATACTTATGTTTCTAGCTAGGAGCCAACATCAGTCCCAGGCTAAAGAAATCCCATAGCTACCTTACACCTAAATGTATTCATTAGTCATTACCCAGTCACTCGGGGCTCACAGTAAACACTTAGCAACCACATTGTAACGCTAGAGCATGGAGTGAAGGTCTACGAACAGCAGGACATTAAACATTTAGTTGCTTTGCTTCCAAATCTGACTAACAGTAGTGATCAGGTTAATACTCCCTCGGCATTGGAGAAGGGTTTAATAAGTATTAAGAGTGTTGTTAGCCCAAGGCTAACGAGGGCATTAGCTCTGGGCTAAGCATTATGTGAAAGGTTTATTAACTCCACCGGGGAAGTTAGTTGATCAGTTTTATTTTTTGTTGTTTATTTGTTTGTTTGTTCGGAACTCAAAAGTTTTATAGACAGATGTGTATGAAACTTCATCAGGGATGGGAACAGGTGGTCGTTTGAGAAAAATCTGCATAGCAAAACCCGAAAATTGCCTACCGTTCGAAAAACATCTGTTTTCTTTACAGTTTTGGCAAAGAGTTTTATGAAGATCCAAGTTCAGGGTGTTGGTTTACGCAGGAATGTAACACTCTTTGGAGGGAATAATCAGCGTTGGAAGAGGTTTCTGGTCGTTGAAATCAGTTTAACATGGAAATAAGTAATAAAACATGAGAGGGTATTTGTGAAGTTTGATAAAATGAAGCCAATGTTTCATATAATCCCGTGTTTCTGAGCGAGCACTTGTTCAACTTACCATCCTTTCACGGCAACACATCAGCAGATTGTATACATCTACACATCCTGGCTGTTTCTGAACTTCAGTGAAGAATCTGCTGCCTTTTCTGCAAAGCCTGTCTGTCACAACCTGGCTTGGTTGGCCTGATTTCTCTGCGTGGAACTCAGCATGTCTCTAGTTGTGTTTAATGCCACATTTAGGTCAGACTGATAAAGAAAACACAAAACTGAATGGAAGCAAGCTGCTCACAGTCACTGTTAAGACATGGAGATATTTGTACGTGCTGGTATTAGGTTTCTGCAGAGCTGCAGCCCACATACAACCAAATGATGGATAAAAAAAAAGCTGTTTAACCAGATGACAAGAAATTACGGGATATGGACTAAAGGATGTAGTAAAAAGCTTGAATAAATACAGATACAAGCAGCCTGTCACGTCAGCGATAGCGGTATTTGATTGCAGCAATTTTTCCCCTTTAATGACCATGAAATCATTCCTGAGATGGCATGAAAACCTCCAACAACGGCTTTCGTCGTCCACTAACAGTCTGCTAGAGACAGTAATCAGTCATTTTGATTCGATCATGAAGGCTGCACATCAAACTTAAAGATAAATGCTCGCTTGATTGCAGATCGACGTGTGCTGAGAATTCTTATTAAGCTTAATGGGGATGATCAATTAGCAGAGAGAAATTTCAGAATGTTGAATCTATGCCATCCTGAGTCAGGTTTCTACCACCTGATCCATCACTAACAGTAAAACAGAAATGAATAAAGGCTTGGCAACTACGAAAGTGAAAACAGCATTTCCAATTAGTAAAGGTTTGGAATAATCCTGACATTTATCTGAAGTTGAATTTCCATTTTATTTCCAAAACCTTTCATTTTTTCACCCTAGTTTATTGTCTGTACCTCAAGGAGTTTCCATCAGAATCAGAAGAATTACTTTTGCAGTGACAGGATATTCATTTTAATCTGGATTGTCAAAAGGGATGAGAAAGGTAACTGGGACACTTATCCCTATCATCGCCAGATTACTCCATCAGACAAAACTAAAGCGAGAGTTGGATTACTATTCGTCACAATCAGGCATTGTCATGTTTGTTCACTGGGCTATAATATTCATGAATAAGGGTTTGGAGTGAATAAGAACAAGGATTTATTGATTCTTGTAAACTTTAACTTGGTTTTTACGCACTTCAATCACTGTATGAAGAAATTATTAAAGCTTTTCATTGCATTTGTAGGGATTATATAGTATATGAGAGTAAAAAAATTATGTCTTCATGTCAATTACAGCAACACATTCTCCCCCAAAAAACACATCACATTTTTCAAGGTGTTAATAATTTCCAACTAACCTCATTATTTCCTTTCTGTTATTTAACCGGTATATTAAAATAATGACGATGGTTTCTTGTGAAGTCGAGTTTTCAATTAATCGGGAAAAAATATTGTGAATAATAAAGTGTCTACAGTTTCCTCCCCATTTTGTTTCTATTTTCATTTCTGTGCTTCCTTTTTCCTCCCATCCTAAGATCAATTATCCACCTCCTTTATGTCTTTTATGTTTCTCCCTTTATTTTATCCTGCAATATCTTCCTTCAGGCTCAGCTTCCTTCTCCATTTCATTTCTCAGCTTGTCTAGTTTTTGCTGCTCTTTGTCCTGTCTCTGTCCTTCCCTCCGTGAAGAACGTGGGTTTGATTAGTGAGAGAACTGAAATCCTACTGTATTTCATCTCTCCACACATTGCTCACTGCTTTTCATTCATCCCTTTCTTCTGTGGTTTATATGCTGGCAAGGGCATTTAAAAGTCTGTCAGTGTGGTGCAATAAAGACAGGATCAACTTTTTCTACTTGTACTTGTCAACTTTTCATTAAAATCCCTGGTCCAATAAATACAACTAATAGACAGTATTTAGCTCACAACGTATAAGTGCTATTTTAAACTCTGTTCTTCATTTTCTGAGCTAACCTTGTAGACGCCATCAAGCTGACACCAATTAATCTGAGGGTCACTGACGGCTAGCGGGAGCTTTAACAGAGGTTTTTTTTTGTTTAATTTTCTCCAATTATCTATTTCCAATTAATGAGATTTCCCAATTAATCCTGTAACACCAATGAATATAGAGGAGGTCTGCTGTGGAGCTCTAATAGCATTTCATCCAACAGATGGCCCAAATAGGAAGCTACACAATGCCTGATCAGTGATCAATTAGTCCTTGAAAATGAGCTGCATGGTGTCTTTGTTTTTAATCAAAGGGTGTTGCAGCGTGGGTTTTTACAGATAGATGATGAGTTTTCTTTGACATTCCTTCAGGTCCCATCTTGTAGTCTTTTAGCTCTACATCAACAGCCTTTCAGAAGCACACCAGAAAGATTTAGCTGCCCTCCAGTACCGGCTATTCGTCACTCCTTTACCTGCTCTGTCCTTCAGGAGTCCCTGACCTGCAGCTGACGGAGGGGGGGACCCTCGACAGTGATGAAATATGGCCATCTTGAAATGTCTCATAAAAACCAATGGAGGTCAGAGTGAAGCTAAGTCATAGTTGACTTTGTTTAACACTCGTTGAGAGGATAATCATTCCAGATGATCTGAAAGCTGCTGAAGTAAAATGTGTCTAAATACAGACCAGAAGATCAGTGTATTCTTAAAAAAAAAAAAAAAAAGAGTTTTTGCTTTTAGTTGAACTGCAGTTTGTTTTGTGGAATAAATTCTTTTAATAACTATTCAATATTGTAGCTGTTTAGGGTAATAAATGGCATCCATGTGACTGGTTGCTGAGTAAACTAATGTGAAGGTTGATTACATCAATGTGATTAAAACAAAGAGGCCATAATCATTCAGATTATTTTTCATAAATCAAACAAAAGTCTGAATAACCAATTAGCTTTCAAAACATTTTTAGAAGCAAAACTGTTCATTATTCTGCAGCTCCATTTTCTTCATGGCTTTTATTTACCTTTGTGAAAATGAACTTCTTGTCTTTAGGTTTTCTAATTTTGTTGGACAATGAATGAAAAAAAAAGAAATTTGCAGATGAAAGATTTGTAAATAAGAAATCCTGAATATAATTAGAAAATTACTGGTCATTGCTTCTTATTTTCAGCAGTAGGAGAAGAAGCACTTGATCTGGAAAGTGGTTTTCCTACTGTGGAAAGGATAAAGGATAGTGTGCATGTATAATGTGCAATAAAGCAGAGATTGCAGCAGAGGTGAAGATTACAGTGACTAACAACGAAATCCCTCATTTGACATAAGTCCAGAAATAGAAATCAACTCGTAAGAGGCTTTGGGTTCTCAAAAATACAACAGATTTTGGTTCTTCTGATAGCTTCTCTGCAGGTGAGTCATAATATTCATTCTTTCACAAGTCCTTATTATTTATAATGAGACCGAGGCATGTATCCAAGAAGAGAGAATTTTGATATAAAGTGAGTTCAGTATAAGATCCCCGATTTAGTTGAGCTGAACATCATCTGAGTGTAATCGTCCTCTAATTATTCCTTACTCTCTTAGCTTCTTGTCATTGAAGAGATCCGCAAGAAAGGCACCAAGATTAAATTAAAAGCATTGCTCCTTTTTCTATAGCAATCTTTTCTCAATGAGAATCTCCCCACCCCACTAGAAAACCAGACGTTCCCCTTTTATTTAGAAAATAAGACATTTTTAAAGCATTTCTTTTTTTTGCTTCTATATCTGAGACATATACAAGGCACCCTGACAATTGTATTTGATGCTGTAAACCACTACCACTGGATGATACTTCTTTACGTAAGTCACCACTGTTGCATCTTGAATGCAACTGCAGTATAGAGCTAAGGAACAAACAGAATCATACTAATAATTCAGCTAATTTAGCCTTTAGATAGCTGGGTTACACTTCAAACCAAGAAGCCAACCATATTTTATAAGAGGTGCCCCTCGCTTGAAAGATTACTCACCTTGACACTCCATAATGGAATACATTTTTACTTGAAAGCATCTTCCTAAAGCACTTATTCATTCGCTAAGTTTCCACTGTTCATCACCTGCTCAGTCCGATTCTTTTCATAAACCAACAGATTACAATATCCATCTTTAAAGCATCCTTCACCACAGAGGTGGGATGAGCTTCTCTAGGATCCTTACCTCTTTCCCAGACAGGTAGTAGGCAGACAGTAGACCTCCAACAAACCGGATGTTCACCTCGAACACAGATACTTCTGCATTCTGCAACAAATACAAATAAAAAAAAAACATGAGGGCAGTGAATATTTGATCCCTCTACAACAACTAAGATGAAAAAATGTGTCATCAATGCGTTGATGACATCTCATAACTGTTTCAATGCTAAGTATCTGCTAAAGATGGAGCCATTTCTTATTTTTGTTAATCCACATCGATTAAAACTTTTTTTTTAACATCCATCTCTAAAGACAAGAATCTTTAGATAGCAGTCATTTGTTGAAATGACAGTCACAAACCTGCCAGCATTTATAAAAATACAATGCTTCTATTTCCTGACTATTTCCGGCAAAAGAAAATGGGATAAGCAGTGACAAAATCTGCAAAGCCAATTTTCTAAAGCCATTTTCTCAGCAGTAGAACAATGAAGCTTCATCTCTCTGACCACCATTCTTTACATCTTTATAAAGTCAGTGATGTTTTTTTCTGCTTGACTGACAGCTCTCTTAAAGTGACTACTGTCATCCGGAGTTAGAACAATAATCTCTGTCCTGATGAGACAAAAAAACAAATTATATGCCAGACAAATTGTGTCCTGTCTGAATGAGTGATTGAGTGGTTGGATTGTGCGGCTAATTCATCCTAATTAAAAATGAATAATTTCATCCATACAAGACAGAAAATCGAGTTGAGAAAGGACTTCTTCTGCCTGCTGAAGGTTAGTGGTTTGACTGAAAGATAGTGAAATTTACTCGAATGAAGAAATGTTTCAGTTTGACTTTACGAGTTGTGAGAATGGTGCTTTTGAAGAACCATTTAGAACAGCTTTCCTGCAGTATCTTGTGTTTTCCTTCCTTAACAGTGTCGCAGCGTGAAACAGATGGACGATGACCCTCTGAGTCAGCGGTTGTGTGATGTTATCTCAGTCCAGTCTGTTTGCAAACAAAGAGCCAAGTTTCCTGAAGTTGAAGCCATTAAAAAGTCCACAGTAAAATGCACAGAACTACTTAAGGACTTTGTGAGATGAGTCAATAAGATCATGACCTGAGTAGATTATCTTATGTTCATGTTATGTGTCACGAGAAAAGATGAAGTGGCAACTGGAGACGTAATGACGATCTGCCGTATTCTGATTGCAGGAAATGTTCTTCTTTTCCAATATATAGTTTATGATCATAAGTTGTGTTTCACAGTGTTTGAGTTCCGACGGGGAGTCTCAGGAGTGCTATAAACCCTATACTCTTGCTCTTTTTCTTTAAACAGATTGAGCAGCTAGAGTAGAAATAAATGGCTGTGACCTACGTACTCCTGCTGTGGGAGTCTAAGCGAAGAGGTATTGAGCTACAGTCATATTTCATCAGGTTGTGTGATTCAGAACAACACAGCATGGGCTCCATCAACCGATAACCTGTAAAAGTTACAGATTAACTCATGTGTCAGAAAACTCACACTGAGTTACGTCACTTCATAAATGTGCTCTGGGAGAAGCGGTCGCCACAATCTAAGTAGCTCTAGCATTAACAGCTCATGCTACTCCTAACCAACCCAAAACGACTATTAATGAAATAAAACTATTTATGAAATAGATAATAACCAAGATGGTTTTCTGACACTGTTCAGGAGGGGGTGCCAAATTTGGATGCAGGCAGCATCCGGGGCACGGGCCATAGTTTGGGGACCACTGCTCTTTATCATATTTTTTCTTTCACATATCCTCCGTAACCAGCTTCTCTCGCAGCACTAAGAGGTTATAAACCATTAGCGCACCACACAGATCCCCAGAGACGGTTTACATAGCAGTTACTGTCAATAACTACAGCAGCTTCGTTTCCTCCACTCACCACTGCTGTCAATTCATTTTCAGTTGCTCTTCAAAATCTCTAGTTGTACTCATGAACTCATGTTGCACAAACACATTAAGCACATTGGCTTAAATGTCATGATCTGATACTGCAGTCTGTTGTGTTGGCGACAACTTTCTTCACATCCGGAGTCATAATTCTAAAATACTGAGAAGGTTTTTTTTCTTTGTGGTGTGTCTGAAGTTATCCATCATCAGGGATGGGTCTGTTTAGTTCTCAAAATATGTTGCCTTCAAGTTTTGATTTGGCCAAACCTCAACATGCCCTAACAAGCAAGAACTGGCTTGAATTAGAGGTAACCTGTGTGTTAAGTGTCATGTTTCTTTTTTTGTGTAACTCCATTGCTGTTGCATTAAATCAGGGCCTGAAACTGAAGTCCACATTGTTTCCCAGGGAGGTTACCTAGGTAGACAACATTCAGGATGTTGTGTTGTTCATTATTTAAAATTTGTCTCTCCATTCAAGAACATATGAAGAGCCTCAGATGCTTGGAGTGACAAAAAACCCAACAAATATTAGGAAACAAGGCAGGATTATGCAAATAACTTCGCTGTGGTGTTGCAAAAACCACTGAAGTGAATGATCTGAAACGGAAGATCCAGCTGTCAACAGATTACAGTCAGGAGGATTAAAGTTAATCTTTAGGTAAACTTCTCTAAGGTCTTTGATGATTACATCGTTTAAGACTGATTTATTAATCAGTCTTTGGTACCATGACAACAAGACCTGTTTACAGTCACAACTATGGTAGATGGAAGGAATATTGTGTTGTCTGAAGGGTTTATCCAGCAGCTTTGAAACTCTAATGAGTCAATATGGTGTCTCCACCTGTGTGCAGTTAGATCACTAACACACACTACCTCATCACCAATTCAGCAGTGCTGACCGTGTGTGTGTGTGTGTGTGTGTGTTACTCTAAGTAAACAACAATAAACAACAATACAGATCCATTAGACATGTTTTGACTCTTTGCTGTTCAGATTTATTAATACCGCTGTGGAAGAGTGGACTCATTTCCTGTTCGCTCTCTCTCGTCTAATACAACAGCACGAGTCGGCCAACATTAAACCACACATTAGAGCACAATCGCTGCGTTTGTCTCCTTTTGTTTAGGACAAATATTGCGGAAAGACAGATTGCAAGATAGATCATGAACTGAATGAATCATTACTCATTTTTATGATATATCAACACCTACAGGTTCTCTAATTTACATGTTTTGGGGTTTTTTTCCGGGGGGGGAGTCGGGGAAAAGAATTCTGTTTTGATCCCAGCTTTTCATAAAAATAATTTCAATAACTTGAGAACACATTAAATGCATTATGATCCAGCAGAGGCCATTAGAAGCCTGGATAATTGTTTCTTACAATGCAATCTTCCAGTAAGAGGAAAATAGCATTAACTTTTATATCATGCCATTAGGGATACATTCACTGCATAAAATTTTTAACAACCAGCAATTTTGAGCTTATTATGTTTATTGTATTACATTTCAAGTATACTAATCATCATGTATTTATAACGCTTTATGAGTTAGAGAAAAAAAAAAGCACTTTCCTTAATGTCTGTTTCATAAACTCCTTAAAAAACTGTTGGGATGACTTACTGTAAACTATATTATTTCACCTCTAGCTCCTTGTTTGTCAGATGCAGCATTTCATACCATGGCCACGTATATCTGACTGCCTTGTGAATGAACCTTAAGGTGTTTCACACTCCCATTGGCTCAAACATATGCTAATAACTTTTCCAAGTGTGTCATCCAAGGCCTCCTTGCATCGAGGGAAATCATTCTAACCTTGACCCTCTGTCATGCCGGATCATGACAGAGGGTCAAGGTTCTCATGTGATTAATGGGGATGATCAACATAAGGACATGCATGAAGTTGAACCACCATTCCAAGGTAAGGCCCTGATGATAAAAATATGCTTTCCCATTGTCCCTTTTAATATTTGATGTCTCATGGACACAGAGTGTATTTCGATTGGTTCTCTTGAGCAGGTTTGATTTTCTTACCACATTAAAGTCTAAGTTCTTCTCAACCCAGTTGGTAGCCTCATCAAATTCGTCGAACATTTCCATGATGTAGAGGGAATCCAGAGCATCCACTATCGTCGCTCCATTTATGCTGCCTGAAAGAAAAACACATACTAGATTTATTTTTGCTTTTTGTCGATAAAGATGTCTTCAGAAGCGCGAAGCACACTGACATGTCTAAATTAAATAAAACCTGAGATTTAGCCTTTCCAAAAGCACAAAAATAAACAGATGTTTGTGCTGATGCTAAAAGCAGTTTAGTTAGCATAGGATATCCTTTCAGTGTCTGAAGAAAACGCAGATACATTTGAAGGTACAATGAATTACTTTGCGAGACAGATGGCGAGAGGCAGCAAATATCAGCTCTGATGAAATGTTGGGAGCATTGCTCATCTCTTGTGATTACCCTCATAGCAGGAGGAAAGACAAACAAACCATTATTTTTTCCCCCACTATCATTACCAAAGCCCTTAAAAAAATCTAACACCAGCTGAACACCTCAGTCTGTGGATCCTTAAGTACGCAGCGAAGAGACCTTCCGTAAGGCTTTCAGTCTGAACACACCTGTTAAAAACGCGAGCTTCAATCTATCTGAGCTGGAAGACCACTTAAAGGGGCAAAAAAAGGATACAGATGGTGAGGGGATGAAGAAATGGTAGCAAGACAATCAGTGCAACAGACACAAAGAGCAAATAAAAAACATTAATACATCCGTGCTTGTAGGAGGGGAGGGCAGGCGAGAGAAAAGACTTTTGAAATGGATGTTTCGTCAAAGCAGAGTCAAGGTGAAACCTGGAGAGCTGCCGGACTGATATTGTGTGAATCTGTGGGTTTATATCCCTCTGAATGTCGTGGGAGGAATAAAGGCAGCTGAAAGCATTTCTGTTAGACACACTGCTGAATCATTACGGTGCAGGGGTTACCGCCATCCTTCAGCGCAGTGCCTGGATATTATTCCCTTTTCAAATTGCAGCTGTGAGATAACAGCTCGGTCAAACGTTTCTCAGTGTGAAGCTGATTTTCATTACAGAACTATAAATAAAACTTATTTCTGCACAAGGCTGCTGATAAATCATATTTGCTGTCTTTTAATTATATTAAGGGACACTGGGCTTGTGTGTGCTTGCATAGTGGACAGAACTGATGCCTAACAGCGTGAAGGACCTCAGTGGAAGTGGAGCAACCATCATAATAGTCATAAAAGGCTAACACTATAAATTATTGGACAACTATTAATAACGATAATCTTTTGGTGAGCCTCATGTTATGTCAAATAAAGAAATCAGCAGATTTTGTTCCTGCTCTCACTTGTTAACATCCTGTGTGTCTTCTGAATCACATTTTTAGAGACTACAGGAAGTGTGTCCTCCTATCCATTGTGTTTTCTCCTCTTCCTGAACCTTTGAGCATTTTAAGGGTGAGGAAATGTTTATGGGTTTTTTTTTTGTGACCTAAAAAAAGGAAAGGGTTTGAAAGCTGTGGAAATGTTCTTTGAGTTCTGAATTTGGAAACAAAGACAAAGAGTTTTCAATGAGTTTTTGATCACATCTGTTTCCGTTGAGAATAGGACGAGATTTATCAACTGTCAGACCAAGGGAAATGTAGAAAAGGATGCAAAGATGAGAAGTAAATTTCTGAGAAGACAATCATCATTACTTTTATATTCTCAGATGGAATAGAGAAATATGGTGGAAAAAATAGGACACTAAAGGTTTTTAATCTAAAAGAAAAGCATCAGTCCCTCAAAACTAACCAACCAGTTCTTCCTCTTCCTCCAACATTTTGCCTCACGACAAGTATTTTTTACCATTACCCATCCTCTGACCTTCCATCTCTTTCCTTCCTTTATTTACTTTGTGTTCTTTTGTCTCCACCATCTTGCATCCCTCCATCTTCAAACACCTCTTCAAACAGAAGCGATGGATGGGTGACACCCGCTGCACCTTACAGGCTTGATTACTCATCTCTCAATCCTTTCATACGTCCTCTAAGATACAACACACTAGATTCAAGTCCTGGGATATTGCATGAAACACTGACATTTTACAAAAAACACATCATTTTTGAGTATTGTCTAAATATGACAAATATCTACCTGACTTGTGTGTATTTTCTTGTTTTGTGGCCACGGGAACTAAACTGCAATAAGGAACATGATGAGTTTTGTCGCTGTTGGTAGAGGAGGCGAAGACTGAAATATCACGTGGATGACATCATGCAGAAAGCCCAGCCTTAGCAGAGGCCTCTGGCTCTGGGTCACGCTGCCTCCGTGTTGAGGCTCCTGCATCTTCAGCTGAACACGACACAACCTGAGCACAGAGCTGGGCTTGATGTCACAGCAATCATGTGAAGCAAACCCCCTGATTCCACCGTAATGTATGCCCTACAACAATAGGTCAGATGAATAGTGACTCAATTCGAGATGAGTTTTAGCCCGGAGCTTGCTACTTCCTTCCGTCAGGCAGCATCAGAAAATCCTGAGTGTTTATTGGATGAGACCGGTGGAAATGAATCCACTTCAGTTCTTTCCTCCACAAAGCATTTTTTCTCCATTATATAAGACCTGCTATTTTATGTTCTTGCATTTGACAAGAACATAAAAGAGCCTTCGAGTTAACCGCTACCAATATTTTAGCGGCCTCAGAGCTGAAATATCTGACCTCTCCATCAGTTAGAAATGAAGAATCCTTGGATGAGAGGTGAAACAACTTCAACACCTAAACAACAGTCGAGTTCTTCACATTCAGCCTTCAAGGACTGAGCATTTTAGCTTTCACGCTGACAAAATATCCTGATTCATTAAGCCAGGAGTCTTTTATCAAAACCTTTCATTCTCAGTTGTTGCACAAAAGTCTGTGCAACAAAAGAAACAACGACTTTGCCTTGGGGTAACATAAAGTGCATGGTGTATGCAACAAAAAAATGATTTATGTAGCTGTTATTTGCTGATTTAGGGATATTTTTTTTCTTTTACTACTGTGTTGTTACTTTTGTGACTGTGTGAAAAATTGAGAAGCCTTACAAAAATTATGAGATGCAGGCAAAAACAAAAACAGTGCGAGCAAATCTTTTTAACTAAGAAGACTGAATTTCAAAGATTATAAAGAATTCTAATTTTAATTTTATAAAGTGCAACTGGAGACCACTCTGATGTGTGATACTGGTCATCAGTTAAAAAAATATTATTGAACAGGTAGGAATCTCCACCCATGCAGGTGACAGATCTTGTCGGATTGGTTGGTAGTGATGAGAAATTAAATAGAGTATTCCATAATATACAGAATATTCATTTTTCAAATGTCTTACTAATCTTTGATTGATTATTAAGAATTTCCCGTGAAAATTAAAGGATTAAATTGAAGGATTCTGATTTTGATTAGCAGCCTTAAACCAGCCTTTAAGGTAGAAATGTAATCACAACTGGTTGAGGATCCACTTCCTTTTCCTCTCTTCTGTGATATAAATAACAATTCAGTTGAAACCCCTCTCCCCTCCAGCTTCACCTGTACAGATAAATGAATATTGGTCATATACATACTGACTCAGCAGCTTTAGTTCACAAACAGTCAGCATCAGCTTTCAAAACACTGACAGCAGTAAAAGTGTTTGTGATGTTGATAAAACTGAGTTCTGTTTTCAACACGTGAAAATCCAGTCTTCAAAATAAAATAATAAAAAATAAAGTTTGTGCTCAGCTTACTGGTTCCCTCACAGGAGGAGAAAGGGTCCCAGTGCATCCTATATAGTTATGTTGACTCGATGAAAACTTCAGATTTAATCCCTAATCCAACAATTTGATTCATATCTCAGTGCCATCAGCCTGAGAGCGATCCGTTCAGCCCGAACCGCCGCCTCACTCTATTTCCAGAGGTCAGAGGGGAGGTGAAGGAAAGTGATGGCTAAGCCTTCGGCTAATCGTGTTATCGTCGGCAGAATGCACTGAAACACACACACACACACACACACACACACACACACACACACACACACACACACACACACACACACACACACATTTCCAAAGTCTAGTAACCTCTTAGTTTCTGCTGACAGATATTCAAGCATCATCACTTTTTGTCAGGGTTACAGTCAAAGACCTTGCCACATATCTCCGTGGTGACGGGGAAAGGACAGCTGTGATCATTCCTCAGACAGAAAGAGGAAAAATTCAGTTGTGGAAAATTTTGCTAAGTTCGGGTGTTGATTTTGTGTGGTCGCCTTGTCTTTTCAATCATGGGAACTTGCGTATGAAAACCCGAGGAGTGTGTGTGTGAGTGCATTGGTGCGTACGTGCATGGTGCTGAGGTGTGTGTTCATCAGGAGGATGGGTGGTGCTGGTGTGTGAGTTTTACACTGCCTTAGTGGGGGAGTTTAATTACTGTCAATGCAGATTCAAGCTTCCGTAGCAACAGAATGCAAACAACATAGAACTGCGTGATGTGTGCATGTGTGTGTTTAATACATCACACCACCTCTGTGCAGGGTGTGACTTACATCACTGCAGACACAACACACACACACAGGCAGACAGACACAGATAAACATGAAAACCTGAGGCAAGGCCAGAGCAGAATTACTTCATCCATTTCAATTACGGAGCGAGCCTGAATATCTGATTCGAACACAATGCTTTGTGGGAGCTCAGGTTGCAGCTCAGGACTTAATGTCAGAATATATAAGCAAGTAAAAGATTCGTTTGGAAACAGAAAGAAACGTAAAAATCCCCAGACCGCTTGACTGGTGGGCGATAATATTTTTATTAGCTTTGCTAGCATGAAGCTAAGGCTGAGGTTTGATATATAGCAAAGCTTTAGCTCCATTTTTATCCCATCCAGGAGGACCTACTGTAACTGTAGTAACATAACACATGGAGCTGCAGCATTTGTCCAGGAGACAAGGTGCAGCTCTCTCCACTGAAAACTGACAAGGAGGGAAAACAACATGAAGAAACAGAGCATCACAAAGCCCTGGCTGTGTCGACGGCACAGTCTGCCCTTCGTTCATTCATCGGGCTTTAAAAAGCACTGCGGTCAGAACTGAGCAGATAACCTGCGCTGAAAGGCAGGCGGTCTCAGGAGAGTCGTAGGCCTTTCATTTCCTCGTGCAGCCCACAGCCGGAATTTCATCCTGACAACAAATAAGCAGGTCTCAGGTTGGCGGAGTATAATGGGAGTTAGACAAACCCTCAAGAAGACTGGAAAAGGCAAAAGTTAGATGCCCATGGTGAGACACTCAATCCCATTTATTATTTATAATACACGAGGGAGCATGTTATCGGCTCCGCCTTCTCATTGAGCTCTGCCGATCACTGCGTGACACTGGAGGCCTCATTTGCACCGGCATGTTCACCAAAAATAGGGGTAGCTCGCAATTTATAGAGAAAGTTTACTTCAATTTGAATCACAATGGTTTGTAGATTTAAAAATGTGATCCATTAATCTAATGAACCCGTCTCCATGAGTCACATATCTTGAACAACCAATCAGACGCGTTCACGACTACACTTCTCTTTGACAGCAACACAAGACATCAGTAGTGTTCTTTAATGCGTCATATCCTTGTTGAGCATGTTGACTTATTTAAGCCCTTGGGGAAAGATTTGGTTGGTTGCACGTGGGAATATTTTTACCCTCGGCAAGAATGAGAGGAAAGCCCAGGAAGGAGGACCTACACGTCAACCTTTTAGAAAGTTTGGTTGTTGTGAAGTGTAAGACGTGGCCCGAGAGCAAGAGATTCAAGCACACGAAAAACAATTAAATATTTTTACTGCGCTTCAAAATGGAGAAACCAGAAAAGCTGGTCTGGCAGTGTTCTCTCTTCTTTTAAAAATAAATATGACCTGAAAGAAACTCAAGTCAGTCTTATGTCAGTTAAGGCTATATGCTATAAAAACCCAACCCAAACTGAGGGTAAGAAAGGTTGAGCTATAATAAGCAAAGATAAATTTGTTCCATAGATTTGATAAGACTGGGCAAAATGTCTGATAAAACACCTCGAAAAAATTCCAATTTTCAGAAACTCATTGATTCTTGGATGAGGGAAACTGTCTCAGGTCAGGAATGTTGCTTCGTTTGCATAATAATCCAAGCCAAGACAATAATCCCATCAACATATCATTGTGCATCATGTTATATAGGAGACGTAAATATCTGTGACAAGGCACAGAGGCAAAGCTGTCCTGTTTACTGAAGGAAGTCAGAGTCTCCCACAGTAACATATTTACTTTTCTGTACCACAAGAATGACGGATGACAGAGATAGAGAACCAGAGACTGGCTAACACGTTTGAACAGGCTAATCTAACCATTAGTATTCATGCTTCGCTTTCCTTTCTGTCCTACGTTTACGTATGATAAATTCCTGTAATCAAACAGTGAATGAAATTTACACAAAGCTGATTGAATTTTCTCATTAAACATAAAAAATGAGTAATCATTAAAAAAAAGGAGTCTGTTAATCTTCGTCACAGTATACTAGAATAGACTTGTTCTTCATGGTGAATGCAGGTTTTTGAGTACTTTAATTTGACACTTCTATGACAACCATGTCCAGATGACAAAGCGAAAATTGTTTTCAATAAGATGCAGAAGCAATAATTAAAGTCATGCTGTATAAAAAAGCATGTCTCTAATGATCTTTTTAATAGAAAGAGCATGAAAGACTTTCTCAGACTGACGTGGATGTAGATAAAAGGAGTTTGAACATCAGAAGAGTCACCTTGCTGCAAAAAACATTGAACAAAGGCTTGACCCAAGTCTTCGGCTTCAAGCCCTCTTTATAACCTGTTATGTATCTGCTCAAAGAGCCTGTCATCCCATCAGCTGTGTAATGTGAGCGTTACGGGGAGATAAGAGAAAATAAATAAAAACAGCCAAAAAACCAACAGCTCTGCTGCGTCCATGCAAACTCCAGTTCAGATAATCTTGTCACATACGGAAACAGCACAAAATTTTGATGTTGGGAAAATAACAGGACTTCATGCATTCTGATGTCTGACTTGTTTTCAGATTCCAAAACTTAGTCACAGCATGAATAAAACTACAGAGAGCAGAGGAAGCGACAGAAATCACAGCAGATCCTAGATCGGTTCGATAATCCTGACCCCACAGCATTAAATGACGAGCGATGACGTCACGTTTTTAATGTCTCCATCTTGTTAAAAACTAACTGCTCGTCTTTGGAGTCACACATCTCATCTGCGCTCCATTAGGTGATATGGATTAAATGTGACGCGCTGCCATTTGCCCCTGCGCTCGTCCTATCCTAGCAGACATGTGGGATCCTTTCCTTTTAGCTTCCTGCTCCGGAATTATTCTGTTCTCTGAATCCAGGTCTTAATCCAACAATCTCAGTCAACTAATGACATGACACGAGGATCAGCTCGCATGTCTGAGTGTTTGTAAAAGATTATGCTAAGACAAAGTTATTGTTCTAGTTTCATTTGGCTTCTGTCACACAAACTGGGCACTGATTGCTCCTGAAATCACGGCACAGAGAACAGAGGCAAGTAAAGTGTGTTTCTTTAAGTGTGTTTGATGTTTGTTTTTGTCTCTTAAATCCAAAATGCAGAGGTGGAAAAAGGCCCATCAGAGATACAAGGCACTGACAGAATAAGATGAGCCGCATCTTTACGGCACAACAACTGGAAGAGAGCACCAACAGAATATAAATATATGATAAAGTTGACATTTAGAAGCGTCCATAGATGGATGACTCTAACTGACAGCCAATTTGGCTGATAATCTAAAGGCCAGGGCCATTGTTGGCAGGGACAAGAGATCAATCGTGTGTGTGTCTGTGTGTGTGTGTGTGTTCTTCACCCACCGAATAGATTGCTGGAGTGGCCTTGCTTGGAGATGGGCCTGAGCTCATTGGAACCCCAGGCGTAGCGTCTGTAGCTGCCCCAGGCATGTTTCATCATCTGACAGAAGGTGGGAGGGAGGGTAGAGAGGAGAAAAAGATGATTAAATTTAAAGAGTGATTCTGGACATTAGACTAATTGTTCCTTTTTATGTTACTTATTGGCTAACACCATTAATTTATGGTATTGATTCATCAGAAGGGTTGTTATGGGTCATAAAATGGTAAAAAAAAAAAACATTTACACATAAAAAATTGACACAAAAAAAATCAAAAATCATTGTTTTTTTTAAAACAAATAAGTGTCATTTAATACTTGAAAAGCTGCACAAAACATTTGCCATAAAATTACTAGAATGCTAAAAGAGTGGATTAATGTAGTGTTATTTAGTACAGTTATTTAGCAGCTACATGGATATTGAACTCATTCAAGAATGTAACAATTCCTGATGCAATCCAACTACAAATTGGAAGAAAGAACTTGGAGTGGACAGAATAGGATGTCCATGATCCACTCAAACCATCTCCTAAACCAGAAATCAACCAGTTGTGGTTGTTGTCTAATTAATTGGCTCACCCTGGGTTAAAACACAGGAATTGATCTCAATTCCATTACCTACTAAGTAAGTAAATCAGGCTTCAGCTCTTTATCATCTAGTAAAGCTGTGGTCTTCATAGCAACATGAAGAAGTAGCTTCTAATCCCACGCCCAGGCTCCTCCTCCTACTTCGCATTTTCTCCCTTCTCTTAATCCGGGTTATAAAACGCTATTCCAGACCTTTGTGTGTGTGTGTGTGTGTGTGTGTGTGTGTGTGTGTGTGCATGGGCAACAACAACCATTATTGCAGAGTGATACAACTATTTCCATTACTGCTGCTGACTCACCATTAGTCAGCTGATTTGAACACAACTGTGATGATTTAAAAAGGCTTAAAAATATACCAATGAATTAAAAAATAACAACACGGCGCATTGTTTGTCAACTGACGAGTCAGTCGTTGAGTCAGTCAGTAAGCAGGGAAGAAGTCTGGAAATCCTGTCTTACTGCTCATCTAGTCATACTTGAACAGATAAAATCAAGGGTTAAAGGAAGTCCAATAAAACATGAGAGGCTGCTCTGTATTACAGCCACTGCTGTAAGAACAACATCTGTAGATAAAGTGATGGCTGGACACAATTGAAAGAAACTCACAAACCTGTTCCCAGTTGCCTGCATCCATACCAAGTAGCTGGGTGTTAGCAGGACTTTAAAAAAAACCAACTATTTCATTATGGATTCATCGGTTACTTGTTTTTTGGAACCAACTCAAAAATTGAGTTCACAAAACATAAGTGAAGAGAGAAAAATGCTTTTCAGGGCCAAGTTGGTGTCTTACAGCTGATTATTCTATTCATGCATCAAAGCCAAAAAACAAGCAGCAGTTGATGTCAATTAAATGATTGATTGACTTATTGTTCCAGCAATAATACAAAAACAGCAAGAAGTTCCTCAAATGAAAGTCGCTGTGAGTGCTAACCGCCACTAGGGAGCCTCCTGAATTTCAAAGTTTGACTGCTGCTTTTTTTGAGTAAAGACTTTGTGAACAATTACAAATAATCTCCACAGACCAGGATGAACTTAAAGAGGTTGTCACAAAAGTCATAAAAAAAGGACTAAAAATGGGACTAAATCCTGCAAAGCTCATCTAAGTTTTACATAAAAAGATAGTCCAGCATGATGAAAGATTCTCAGGCTGGAGCGTCAATACTTGATTTTGCTGCTTAATACATAAAGAAGCAAAGTCAAGAAGAAGCAGTGGATGGTTAGCATAATTAGCACAGCAACATCTTGTTTCATCAGTATCTCATTGTTCACACAGACAACCCTAAGAACACTCACTTCCAAACAGACATGAAAGTTCTTATATTTTACCATATGCTACTGCTTCATGTTCACAGGAAAAAACAGCCGACAATAGCTGCACCGTTTGCATAACACATCAAAAGGACAGCTAGGAATGGCTGATCTTCAGTTAAACCCACTAATTAAAACTGGTGAGCCCACTAATTAGCGCTCCTACATGAATGTTACAGTAAGACACTCCGATGTAGCATGGCAACACGAGAAACAGTCCAGAGTCATTCCACGGTCTCGTTCAAGTATGGAGATAATTATGTTCTCCACAGGTTGAAACTGGACAATATTTTATGAGATTTTAAACATCATGATGAGATTTTTTTTTGGTCCATTTGGAATCAGAATCCTTTATTGCTCCCTGCAGGGAAATTCGGTTCGTAACAGAAATGTATAATTGCATAAGTTGGACGATAATGAATTAATAGTCAGCATAGGGTGTGTTTAAGTTACCACAGAGCTCAACTCTCTGGGGTCACACAAAGTATGGGACCAAATTGTTGGGGGGCATTTTTCTGGTCTTTTTCAGGGGGCCGTGTCAAATATGGAGGCGGGCCACATCCGGCGTGCGGGCCTTAGTTTGGGGACCACCGTTATAGAATATTGAATCAGAACCAACATCACAGTCACGATTAGTCAAGTAAACCAAATGAAGTGGACTCATCGTGCTGTATATAAAAGGAATACTGGTTAGTCACGGTTCACATTCTCCATGAATGAGCTGAAAGAACAGTCTGAACAGATTAAAACTAAGAAGCTTGTTATGACCCACTGTGGCCCTTTAATACCGATGGTATTGACTCGCCTTTCGTTGCATTTACATTGGTAAGCCTGAAACCTGGGGGTATTTTTGTTGTCACCTCTGCTGAGGTTTCAAACAAGCTCAGATGATACCAGATACGATTGTGGAGGCATTGTCGACTTCTGATTGGTCAAAGAGAATCGTTCCTACCATATAAAAAGTGCCAACAAAAAAAGCAAAGCAAGGAAAGACTGTCGGTGTAAAATAGACATGAGGAAGCCTCAGGTATCGTCATCAGCTTTCATCAGTTAACAACTCCCTTGACTTTCTTTAGTGCAAAGAAATTGTTGCAAATTAAACACCACAAAGCAAGAAAGCCTGTGTTTCCACGAGCTGTAAAAGGACAAGGAGTGCAATAAGGGCTCCTCTCAAAGGGAAAGGAGTTCTTATTGACTCTGAACAGACAGGGAGTCTCTCACTTCAAAACATTCCTGTGCATTAACTTCTATTGGATTTACTGCTCAGGATCCATGTGTTGACGTTAATTGGATTAACTGCTGGGGATTTTCCAGGCTGCCGTTATTAGGATCTGATGGATGAATCCATTTCAAACGCGCAGCCGCTCCATAGTAAATGTCTCTGTGTTTAAGGTGCAGCGATTTATTAAAGTCCATTCCAGCTACAGGATCGGAATCTCATTCAGAAGTTCTTGTCCCAGCAGTGTGGACCCACACACCATCTCCAAGAAGAGATGATGTCTTACAGAAGAGTGTGTGATCAGCTTTGCAAATCGCCTCCTCCCCCCTTGCTCTTAAATACCCTCCAAGTCTCCTCCTGCTCCACCTCTCCAACGGTTGATTGATCCGCCTCAGGCGCTGGTCTAATAACTGGATTGTGTTTACCGGTGACATGCCAGCATACAATTAAATACAAGTATGTGCACGATCATTTCGATTGACAGATACTTGTTGTTTCCCGTCAGAACAGCAAACATATTTACACACAATGATGTAAGAATGATGGGAAGTACTGTAGAATAATGGCACTTCTTTTCAATAAGTAAATCTATAATATCCTATTTTGTTTTATCATTTTAAATGTTCACAGAAATAAAGGGAAGTACAAACCAAGATGAAACTATTCTGTAACAGAGGGGAGGGGGGATGCTGGAGGGGGTTGAGCAGATAATAAGTGCAATTTAAAAAAATGGAAAAAATGCTGCAGCGCCCAGTTAAATGTGCATCTGGAGCCAACGGCTTACAAGATATCAGGCAATGCAAATAGCAGCCTGCTCTATTCTGAAATATACTTCCTCTGCTTCCCATAATGTATTATTACTTCAGAGACATCTGGAACGCTCTTTAATGTAAGAGCAGTTTCGAGTGGAAAAAAATAAAGATGAATATAGTTGGGGTTTTTTTTATTCAATGGGAGTGAAAGGTCTTTTTCCCTCACTGCACTTGAATCGCCTCATGAATATGGACTCAGATGTTAACATGACTGAATATCTATAGGGAATACGGGAATAAATAAAGTTTGGGTGTGAGAAAAGAAAAGGTGATCCCTTCGTAAAACTTTTGAGATGCTGAATGACACAAAGTGAAATATGTGTTAATAATAAAAATAAGATTTATTCCACTGGGTCCTGCTCAAAAGTCAAACATAAATACCTGCCGTTGCTTCAGAGTGTATACTCCAGTTTGTGGACACACAACAACAAGCTGGAGGATAATGACCCCATTTTCTCCGAGGTGTCTTAAGTAATCAGTAAGCAAGGGGAACGTGTGCTAAACAGAAAGCAGGAAATGAGATTGGGTTGAAGCTGAAACCGAATCCCGTCTCCGGGGAGACGTTTGCGACTAACACCCTGGTTACAGGTGCACCGTGTGTATGGGGAAGACAGGGGGAACAGTCAGATGACAATATGGTTGTTGGGCAGATAAGGACGTCAGACAGCCAATCGACATGTGGAGCCCACACACACACACACACACACACACACACACACACACACACACACACACACACACACACACACACACACACACACACACACACACACACACACATCTGATCTGCCTGCCAAAGCAGCATCCCCAGTGAGCGAAAGGAGAAGCACAGATGCTTGACTACTTCACAACCTGCCATCTGAACGAGGGGAAGATAAAAATGGAGGGAGATATGGAGGAGGGAGGTCAGGTCAGACACAGCAAGGACAGATAAGAAGCAGGACAGAACCTCCACAGACTGGAGGGGAAACAGCTGACGAGGGAGAAACACCATACAAATGTGAAGGAAAGAAACACAAATGTGTTTAAAGCAACCATACAACCATTGATCGAAACCAAACCACTGTGTTACCTACTATATGAACATATTTATATAGGATATTACCCAGGCTGCACCATTGGCACATCCTATTTTATTCAATGCAGTTTTGTAAAAGAGGATTTCCTGTTTTCTACAAGCAATTTTTACATTTAATCAAACCGTTATAGGATGAATCACCACAACACAGAACAGAAGTCGATCTGCGCGATAAGCGAAAAATTGTTTCTGTAAGAGGAAACGAGGTGGAATACGTGTTAAATCTGCCATTAGCAGATGCAATTTATTCACCGGTTTGGGTTTGTTGCCACACATTTCATCAAAACTGGATCTAAACAGATGCTGGTGTTTGAAACAGAAGACAGTCAAAAATAGGACAGACGTGTCAAGTTTAACGACGAGAACACATCTATAGCAGAAAAACTCACTTTATCCTTTACAAACAGTAAAAAAAACACAAAAACAGAGAAAGGAGCTTTGATTTCGCCAAAAGTTAAAATACATCGTGCTTTATCTTCTCAGTGTGTTTTATTTTCCACAGGGTTGTTTCCAAGGCCTGTTTGTGTTCATGCTATCATGAATTTAATCTCTCCTTCATCCGCCTCCTCTCTATGTAGATGCACTGCCGTAAAAAAAAAAAATACTTCTGCCTTTCTCTCAACCCTATATCTGAGTCTAAACAGCCTCAGAGATGCTTCATAGAAACAGATTTAAATGGAGGAATAAAATCACATTAAACATTCATTATGATCAAGTTGGAAAAAACAAGGGGAAAAAATATAAGTTAATAAATCATAGTTTGCAGCAAGAGTCTCAATGTACTCCAGAGATGGAGGGGAAAAGAAAGTTGTAATGTTAAAAGATGGATAGAAAGAAGAAGTGAGGTTTGACACATTAAACGTAATGAAATAAAAATGACAATGTGAAATGGGCCAGACCCGGAGGTTGCAACTCTATTAGAGAACAGAAGACGTCTGGAGCCACTTACACCGGGATAGGGAATGGCTGGGAAAACTCATAAAGGAAAGATGGGAAGTGCAAGTAAAATTACCCAAGATAAGTTTTATGGTGAAGGGTCGGGTGAAGGAGGACAAGAGGATGGAGACTCTCTTCTTCTATAGCAGCAAGTGGTGGTGTGTCCTGTCCCACCTAAGTGTGCAGCAGGAACCACACACACAGGCATGCAAATGAGCTCAGGTACAAATAATTAGAATAACAAATGTGCGGATATAATAACCAGTAACCCAGGTGAAGCAATTTCCAGGGGCGGGAGACGGTTTAATGATAGGGAAATGAAGGCAAACATTTGTCTGCCTTCTCTGGTGGCACCGAAAAATACGAGTTTAAAAAGCGAACGTCATGACATCAAGAAGAAAGCGATATCTAAGAAGAAACATTAATGGCTCTCGAAAGCTCCAATAGGCTTCTTTTAAAAACGAAGCAGCGAGAGCAATAGGATCATCTTGATAAGGAGTCCTGCAGCATTTATTCTGATAAAGATAATAAGCTTCCGGACATTTTCAGCAATGCTAATAGATCCAACTGCACGAGAAAAGGAAGAACAGGCAATGGGTAGAAACACTTTGGGAGAGTCACAGTTCCTCCCCCAAAACATCTCTATCAAAGTGGATTTCATTTCCTTTCCTGTGATTATCTGCAGATGCCAAACTTGACAATATTATAAAGATAAATAGTACAGTAATGACTGACGCAAAGCCATTTTTAAGTAGCACTTCTTTGGCACCAAATCTATGAGTGAAACAGAGGACAGATGCGGTCCAAAGACTATTACCAACTTTTAAAGACAACCTTCCACGAAAAAATTACAATTACACTAGTGGTTATTTTATGGTTGAGGTTTGACCTAACCTGGCAGATCTTATTTTCTGATACAAAATACATATTTGCCAACATTTAAAAGAGCAAAGAAACTTTAAAAGAACACTTAACACTGCTGTTTTACCCTGCTTTTCATTGCTCCCTCACAATTACCTTAAGATGAACCGCCAAGTTTCTGCTTTCTTTTACTATTTTTGTGACCAGTGACATTTGGAACAGAACCTGACCACGTGGGATTTTTTCCACCTCGTTTTTCTGCTCGGAGGACAGCACCATCTCTTCCCCCGGAGACCTGTTCTTCGAGGAGGAGGGGATCAGTGAGGGATTTCCAAAGCGGTTTAGCATTTCAACAGGCATATATGGGTCGGTATAAGAAGGATGCAGCCTTCCCACAGTCTGCAGACAGAAAAGAGGGTTTAATACAGCGCATGGTGGCTCGTTCCTGCAGCAAAAGAAGCTTCACAAAGAGCTGCATGAAGACATCAGACCCTGAGTGACAACCACAACACACTGTCGACATCCCAACAACCAGAGGTCAATTGAACCAGACCAGAAAGAATGTTTTTAATTAAATCCCGCTTCAAAGCGGTGATGTATTGTAATTGTCAGTGTTTGTCCGTTAGTCCACCAAATATCTTCGCAACCGTTGCAGAAAAAACAAAAAAGCACATTACTCGGGTGGTACAGAGGATGAAAATTAGATGACTACCTTGACCTTGAGAAAGCCAGGTCAAGGTCATATTTCAACTTTTGTACACTCAGGAACCAAATAAGATAGAAAGACGAGGAGAAAGCCAGTGTGAATAAGACCGTAGATCAAAGCACTAGCTTTGATCTTCCACCTATGCAAATAGGACACGGCAAAATTTTGAATTCAGGGTTGTTGCAGTCTGTGACTGGCTTAGTTCTAGTTCATTATTAACCCAACCATGATGCGTTTTTATCTTCAAGACAAGTTGTTAACCCATCTAGCGATGCTCATAATTAACCAGGACTTGATAAGCTCTCTGAGACACCAGAGGAGATTGATGAACATGAATGGATGAGAAATTGAGAAAAACATCCTCAAAATTGTCAAATCAATGCCCTAAAAGCACACAGCTATTGTTTCATTCGTCATTTGTCTGTCTGAGCAGCAACACTAAAAGGCAATGATGCATCGCTTTTTGTTCTCCTGGGTTTGACACCAATAAACTCAACTTCAGTGGTAAAAATCAATTTTGATCTATGTGATATTCATTCCCATGGCAGGTAAAACATTGGGTTCCATTAGTGATTTTTCCATGAGAGGAACAGTCTTCCAGTAGAAAGACCAAAGAGTTCAGACATCAACAGACGGTCCATCCTGATGAACTCATTCAGATATTCTTTTATTATTTCTGAAGTGACAAGTCAAACGTTTTTGATTACATCTCCTCAAATCAAAGAAAGATGGTAAAAATGAAGGCAACTTCTTCACATCTCATTGTTAGATAAAAATGTAATGTTTTTATTCATTGTACTTCAGTGATGAATTCTCCTTCTACCGAGTCAAGCCCTAACATGCCAGTCAATAAAAAGAAATTTCCCATCAGGCCTCATCATTTATACACTCCTACCAAGGAAAGCCTGCGTCATGACTTAGTGAACTATGACGCTGGTGGGGGTGGGGGGGTGGGGGTATAGCATGGTCAACAGGGCAATCCTATCTGCAAAGCAACATTACACACTGATCGATACGAGTTGACAGACGTGTGGGTAGAAGCATGATTAAAATGAAGTCAAGGAGAAAATCCATAACCTTGACTTCCTGTTTGGTGAAAAGAAAACAGCTTCTGTTGGTAAAATATGACTCCAGCGGGAGAACAATTGGCATCAAATGTGTTACAACTCAACACTGAAGTCTTGGTGATAATATTTTCATTGTCTGACAGTCAAAACAGCTACAAGCAAAGCATCGTGGGGCCGAGGACAATTCTTGTTTCAATTTAATTCTACATAACTAATTATGAGACGCGGGACATGGGCGGATGTGCTCTTAAGTGTTCACAACGGAGACCACACTTAATAAGTAATAGCTCTACCATACATTTCCACTCTGAAAGCGCTTTAAAATAAGGTGTTTCAGGCAAGCTTTTACATTTCACTGACTTTCATCGCCTGTTCAGACATCACCATGGTAGGTTCTGGCTTGCACAACTGTATCAGACCAGACACACATTTATTAACGTGACCTTTCAGTGTAGGAAGCAGCACAATTGGGTTTGACCCAGCTGCTTGACAAAAGGCAAACTAATGAAGACTTTGTGAAAGGCAGACTGAATTTTTCTTTTTTTTTTTGCTCTCCCTACCATCATCACATCCAGAGCTGAATCTCATCATTCATTTGTTTAACACGTCGGCAGAAACGAGCAAAATAAAACAGATTGCCAGAAAATACACACCCTGAGTTGTATTCAGATGTTCAACAAAAAGGAAAGATTAATTATGTAATAAGAATTGGCTGCAATGGGGAGGTGGGATCTGGAAGCTGACCAGTTTGGTATTTTGACAAAAAGAAATGTAAAAGCTTTCTGTTTTCTAATCATTGTGGCTTTAATTGTTTGATTAATCACACTTTCACACAGTTCTGACATCACCGATGAACCAGGAGTATGAGATTATTTTACCTGTTTGAAGTAAATGTCAAAAAAACAGGAAATTCATGAAATATAAAATGAGACAACAACAAAAAAAAAAAAGGAAATTATAAATTCATCAAGAGCACAGTTAAGATATTCTGATAATCAGTTAATCAACTGACTGATCAACTCTATGTTTGCTGGATTTGTTAATTGTGGGCTTATCCGTTTATCATCACTTTTCATGGCTAATGACACCAGGACAAAGGAATAATTCCACGTTTCCAATATCTAATATTTCCTTGTTCACAAAGTTTAATATATCCTGGAATTGATATCTAAAGTCTTGATAATGCAATAATTATGCCTCATCTCCACAACAAAGAAAGCTGAATATAGATCAACTCCTCTCCAAATTAATTATAGTGAGTAATACATTCAAAAGGATTATAAAGTTGTCAAATCTATTACCTGAATGTACATTGACAGCCATAATTATAATGCAATTTGTGAAGTGTTTATGGCTGGAACTATTTAATTTCCTATGATTAAACACTGCAGGGACAGTGATATTGGGTAACACAATGAACATTAAAAGGAAAGTGACAAAAATAACTTTTAAATAGCTTTTACTTGTTAACCATATCAGGAATTGAAGTACATTATCCATTTAATTGTCCTCAGTGTATTTTTTGCAAGTCCAAATTCATTAGATCCATATTAGATTAAACAAATGGCATCTTATTAGCTCAATGCTGAAAACAGACTGTAGTGCTTAAGACAGAAATACTTCTCTGTAGGCAGAGTTTGGTCCTGGTGATGTCAACCTGTCAGACAAATTGTCTAGTTTGCAGCCAGGAGCTGATGTGCTCCTCTACTGCACCAGCTGAATCCAATGCATCATCTTTTGCCAGCTAAAATAGTTTCAAACTGGAATTATTACTGCAGCGACAGAGGAAACTTCCTTTCGTTTCACAGCTGAGTCCTAATCGTTAGTTTTCAGGAGGGCAGAAGCGGCTTCCTGAGAGTTTTTGCTAAGCACACTGACAGTGCAATGTGAGGTTTTTATTGAATCACTTATCTAACTGAATCTAGATCTCGTTTTTATTCATATCTCGGGATCTCGGGATATGACTTTGTCGTCTGCAACGCCAAACAAATGTACCTGTAAGTCCGAAGGCTTGAATGCAAACACAGACAAGAAGCTGTTCCCCTATGGTGGTAAAAAGACGGATCAGAGGCTACAGACGCCTCCTTTGGTGATTCTCCTCTGGACCTTAAGTTTCTCTCTGACTTTATCTAAATGACCACTACAGGAAATGACCACTAAGTGAGGGTAATGTGAGGACACTGGCTTCAAAGGGAATTTACGGTAAACTGCAGGCTTGATGTTGTGTAAGTAGACTCAGAAGGATGACCTAGAGGCTCACTTACAGTACAAAGCTTTTCTTTTTGTCATTACTGTATAATTATATGTTTTCCATTCAGCACAAGAAAAAAAACAAACATCAGAAACAATTAAACAGAACTGAAATTTTTTCATATATTATATACTGGCTCAAAAGTTAAACTCGATAAAAGATTTTACTAAATATATTGATTGATAACTTGTCTGTGCCTGAGTGAAGACCATTTGATTTACTCTCACTCCCTCTTGTTGTCTCTTCGATCTTTATTCCTGACCTTTCTCCACTAAACAGAATATTTCTATCAAGAAAAGACTATTATAGTGGAGTGAAGACAATAAAGTGGGTCTGTCAGAAAGTTTTTCCTAAATCAACTTGTTAGGCTTCCATTCGCTTGAAGTACGAGTGTTAAAGAAAATCAAAGCGTCGTTCCAAAAAGTGGGAAGAGGTTGAATAACCTGAAGCAAACTCAAGCCTGCCTTTCATTTGAGCTGGGAAGAAACCGATGGAGGATGATTGTCTTTAAAAGTCGGGACGGATCGCTAAGGCTTTGAATCACAGCGACCTGAACATGGACGAACAAATCAGGACGCAGAGAGGTTGAAGGTTTAATTAGCTAATCAACACCAGCTACGTGTAAATTAAACTCCTGCCAAAGACTTTTCCTTTGCCGACTTGGGCCTGTGGTTCATCTCTCATATCGTTGGGTCAGTCACATTGTTCACACAAGCCCAGTCTTCACTTCCTGTCATGAATTTGCCAATTGAGAAATCAGGGATGCTTGTAACCAAGAAGTTTGAGTGTGTGTGTTGCTGAAAAGGACAAGTCTAAACTGCCAATAATGTCTGCAAATCAAGTACACATATCTCTTTTTCAGATTAAATTGGCCCTGTGATGAGCTAGCATCTTGTCTGGGGTGTACCCCATCTTTCGCCCATAGCCTGCTGGAATAAGCTCAAGCAGACCAGTGATCTGCAAGGCAGATAAGATGCTGGAAAAGAGATGGATGGATGAAAATTTCTGAATTATGTTATTGAGAATATCCACTCAAATGGTGGAGTTACTACCAAATGATTTAAAGAATTAATGAGGAGCAAATAGTTGAAAATATGAGTATATTAGAAAACATGCAATATTGTAGGAAGTTTGAATGATAAGGGTAAAAAAACACTCACTGAAGATTTTGGATTATGAAAGTTTCTACATTTAAAAAAGGCAGAAGTTCTTTACTTGCTAAATAATTGCAATTTGGACACTCAGTTAATAAATTATAGACTTTAATATGTAATTTAATATTCTCCCAGGCCATATCAATTTCCTTTACACTACAGTGAGACCAAGAAAAAGAGAAAAAGAGTGAGAGAGAAAGAGACAGAACAGGAAGTCATAGCCATGGATCTTATCGTTCGCAGAGATGCTAATCTTTGAATTTCATTCTCAGCTGGATATGAATTGTGTCCTCAGTAAATATTTAGCAATGCCATTACATAATTGAAAATATCATTCAGGCATCGTTGCAGCGCGACTTCGTTTCTGATCTTACCGATCTGCCTTACAGAGTATACACAGAGGGGGGTCCATATGATGACAGCAAATCAAATCAGACTCAAATTATACAAAAACACACAGCAGAAGGAAATACCTTCACCTATGCATACTGTGCTCATTCTGCTCATGTTAGCTTAAAAGAGCATATTCTTATGCCGTACAACTGATGTCAGAAACATACAAATTATCAACCAACTGTCTTGCAAAAGAAATCACATCCCAAATGAAATTATACCAATAAATATGCAGATGATACTCTTTATGATCCTTAAACTTCAAATCCTGCCAAGTAATTTATCAGGTCCTTTAGCTGATGCGATAGGAGGATCCTGGAGCTTGCAGTGGTAGAATGCTAGCACTCACATGGAAGAAGGGAACTAGAAGGGAGAGGGAGATTGAAAAATAAATGGAGTGTGTGATTGACAGCCTATGATTCTGGGTATTAGACTGAATTGGATTAGGTAGAGAGAATCAGTCAGCCATAGCCCTACTGACTGCCCGGGATTCGTTAATAGTGGATATCCAAGTGCATTTTCCTCCGTCTTCATCTCTGGAAACAATACTCCGTCACAAAATACTTCATCCCCACAGAAGGCCAACAGCCTTGAGGGCTTCACGTCCACAATGAGTCAAAGGTGAAGCAGGCAGTGCCAACACCTAGAAGGTCGTATTTGTGGAGATGAATTGGCACCTTGTTGACAGGCTATTTATCCGCAGGGTATTTTTTGTCTTATATTCTGCAGCACCACTGATGCGTCTTTAGCGGAATGATGCCTGAATTTTTTCATGTGGGTCAACTTGAAAACAAGACCCTGGAAACCTGAGCATGTAGTAACATGACCTGACAGGAAATATGAGAAGCTAATGAAGATAGCATAATGTGTGTGCATAATGTTTTGGAATTTTGGCTCAAATCCCAGGTAGCGTCAGTGGAGGGGAAAACATCCACTTAGGAACTTCACACCTTTCTCAACATTATGCTGTTAAAATGAACAAAGCCTGAATTGTTTTTATTTAAATTTTAGTAGGCTGCAAACCCAAAGAGAACATTTCAGTCGACTTAAAGGTAGAGTGTTTGGATTTAAATGCAGTTAAAAGCATGATTGAATAGTCTCCCACGAAATGTATTATATAAACTTGCTGTTGTTTTGTATAAAACTATTAATATTTAATGCCGTCTGCATTTCCAGGCTATTTAAAGTGATGGAAAGAAGATCTGTCTCCAGGAAACAAATTGTCTGCAGAAGAAAATGCATCACAATATTGATTAGCAGCCACAACAAACAACAACAAAGTTTAACATATAGATCCTGAGACAAAGCTAAACTGCCTCTAACTTAGGACTAAAAGAGGGGTACCTCCTCTTCCTACCCTTTCCATCCTCTCCCACAGGCTCTGAAGTAGCCAGCAACACTGCTAATGTGTGAGAAGAGAAAACAACGGATGTCCATCCTGGTGTCAAAGCATCCGTTGCAAATTGTTGCTTTTAGCGTGAAGAATGAAATGTGATGCTTTGTGACATCATTGCTATCAGTGGGATCGGTCACATGCCAACTCTCTTGCCCAATCCTTCACTGATTTTGCCTCCTTCCCAACAGGTACGGCTAGTCCGCTCTTGCAGTACCAATAAAGAGGGGGAAGGGACGGATGTTTGCTCCTTCTCCTATAGATTCCGGCCTGCAGCAGTGGAGACCTCAATGGTGATCATGTGTGACCTTGCGATGCTTTTTGTTTTCTCCTCCTTTGTATCTCTGCTGGGTTCAATAGTCCAGTTTTTGTGGCTTTATTTCTGTTTAGGTTTTTGGCCGTCTTCTGTTAGGAACTCCATCACATCGGCCCTATGTGAGCTGGACAGCGGTGGCTCCTTTGCTTTTAAGTTTGGCTGACCCACCAGCATTTCTTTCATGAAGAGGTACATGTTTTCTTATTTTTGCACTTGTGGTTTCTCTTAATTATGTTCAATCTCACTTGTATGACTTGGGTTAGGAGATCGTAAAAGGCTCTTTGTGGGTAGCTGGGCTAACCACGATGTGCCACACACATGTCCCATTTATTTGATGCTGCACTTTTCCTCCTCCCTTTAATGAAAAAATTCACTCGACAAACAGTCAGAACACATTCGGAAGTATTATGTACTCACATATTTAATCACCGTCTAGTAGAGAATAAATATCACCAATACATCAAACTTTTCAAGAGGGAACAAAACCCCTTCAGATAATGCAACAGGTGTCAACGGTTTGATGCTGACAAATACAATAAATAAATCATTTCTTAAAACATCTGATCTCTCGGCTTGTCTGAATACTAGAAAACATCACAGGTTAAAGTGCCAGGTGTTCCCTGAATGGGGATCATTTGTTAATAACATGTTGTGTTCATACCAAACAGCCGTTATGAATGTGACCAATAACCCCTGAATGGTAATGCGCTAGCATTGTGTTTGCAACCTGAGCTAGAAAAGACAAATAGCATCTCGTTGCCTATCCGAACAGAATGATGAACGCACAAGGTGCGGTCATTAACGGCGGCGACAACGCGACATGTGTGTGTTCACCCGGCATCCCAAGCAGGCTGAGGCTGCTCTGCTCGGTATAAATTGATGTCTGCAGCAAAAAGGAATGCTGATAATCTCGTAATCATTCCGCAGACTGCTAATGTTCCACAGAGCTGCACATTCCTCATATGGACCCAGGCCTGCCTGGCATTTTCAGAATAAGGGTCAGGATGAAACTAACTAATAATATGTCCAGTAATAGCTTTAAATTCCATGCGATCTATATTTGCACCATTTACTGTATATTCCTGCAGTGAAATATCAAAACAATTCTAATAATCTAATTATTCCCTAAAAAATTGGTCAGCTATTTCTATAATCCTTCTAATTATTTTTCCAGCCAAAGCTTTCAAATATTTTCCACTTCCAGCTTCTCAGATTTTAGCATTTGCCGTTCTTCCCTGTTCATTTATTATATCGCACTAATCAATACAAAAAATTAGGAGTTAAGTGCAGCCAGTCGTGCGTCTTGCAGTAGCTTGCTGTTGTGCCAGGCCAGGATTACACCCTCTAAATGGCTGGAAGTGTTTTAATGTGCAACAGACGGACAAAGTGCTTTCATTAACAGCAAACAGCAGCAGCAAATTAACACAGTAAATTGAGGTTGATCATAAAAATGAGGAGAGTTCTCTCAAAACTGATAAATTTTACCAAACAGAAAAAAAAAAAAACATCGATCTTGAAGGCTTTTCCCAGAAGTTGGGGGAAATTAAGGCAAAAGAAACTAACAGTAGATTTTTTATGCCCCCGAAACATAAAAATGACTTCTGTTCAGCAGAGCAAAGGTCAGAGAAAGAGAGAAAACAAGTGCAACAGGGAAAAAAACGGGAAGAGAAGCAACAAATCAGAGGGAGCTCATAATTCACCTTCACTCCCAATAAAATAGGTTCACACACAGTCACAAAAAACCCGGTCCATTTCTAACCGCGGCTCACAGTCTGTGGCGTATCGATGGGATTTGTAAAGAAAAGCAAAGCTCCATAGATTAACTTCAGCTGAAAATGTCAACCTTTACAAACAGGAGGTCTTTCTGGGGTGGAAGCGAAAGGGCACACCACAAGACAAAACTTTTGACAACCTAAAAATCCATTTCAGTTTTTGTTTTGTCGAGCTAGCAGCTAGCAGGAGCTCATTTGCCTCTCTTTAGACCCATTGCTTGATGTTTGGCCGTTCTCGATTGCTGAGACCAAGCTCCAGATGCTGGAGGTGCGACCGGAGGATCAGACAGAGCAGGGCAAAGTGATGGTGGATGGGGGCTGAAATGTTACTGATATGTCATGAAGCCAGCTTCTGCAGACACGACTTCCTCTAAATCCTGTGAGTATCAGGATTCCAGAGGATGACAGAAGGCAGACTAAGCAACACAACCTTGTTACACGTGCAATAAATTAGTTATTTAACTAAGAACCAAGTGAAGTGTTTATGGTCTCCATGCGTGTCTGAGGTAGGTCTGTCTGGCAATCGCTGCTTTAATGCTGCTATATTGAACATATACAGTATATGCTTGCTTAAACAGTTTAAATCCAGACCTTTAGGCTCGCTCCTGCTTTGACCTACAGCACAAATATTAACAGTATATAACAGTCCATCTCCTTTTTATTGTTCTTCTGAATCAATGCGCGATGATTATGCATGAGCAGGAACGGAGCTGGGAGAGTGGACACCAGTAACATCAGTCGCCTCTGAGATGAATGACGATCGTAGGCTAGAAGGCTTCAAGCATCGCCATCTCCACATCCACGCCTGTGATGTGTAGGATGCAGGGGTATGCTCCTGGTTACGCCTGAATGTACAAAAGGTTACTAAACATGCACATAACTTGCACAACCAGTACAAGTACTGTATATAAGCAAGAAGCAACCATCAGTCACTCTGGGATCTGTCCTCTCTCCTGAGTAGACCTCAAAGCTAGAAGGTAGCAAACTGATGACTGGCGATGGGTTCATTCATCCTCATCCTCATCCACCTGCAGTACAGCTATCTATAACCCCACAAAATTATAATTCTGTGCTGTGACTATCCATAGGAATATTAGCATTCAAACAAGGCTCAAAAATAAGTACAAATTTAATCTTTAAAGGGAAGAATTGCTGCAGTATGTTACAGCCTGGGAAATGAAGCCTTCATAAGTCATCCATAAGCTTTCACATTTACTGTCAATATAATATTCCTTAGATTTCCTCTAAGAATATTGGTGAAAATGCAAACAAATATCACTGGATGCAAAGCATCTTAGGTAATTTCAGAACAAATAGTCAATCCTGTGGCACAATTTTGGTTCAGTAAAGAAGACACATCAGTAAATATGTAAATATACCACATACAAACAAAAAAACTGTCGATAGTGTAAAAATATATGTAGTATATCAAATAAATAATTTTTCAATATTAATTAATATTAAAGTTTTTATCAGAGCTCACAGCCCCACAGATATGCAGGAAACAGTTGTGTAGAATCGAGCTATGAGAGCCAGGACACTATAAAAGAAAACACCTGAGAGGCAAGTAACTTCATCTGACACACAAACACCCACAAACACACACCTACAAACACACACCCACACACCTTTTCCACTTCAACTAGGGCCAGGAACCAAAGGCAATTAGTTCAAATAGTCAATACAGAAATGGGACTTCTACACTGCCAAGAGACAGAAACAGAATTTTATTTCAAACTCCAAAGTTTGTTGAGGCAGCAAAATGTTTTCTTCTGCTGAAGTGCATGCTTGCAGACACAAACAAACACACACGTTCACACACAAGAAAGACTCTGCCAGGTGTGGGCAAAACAACAACTCCGTCCTGAAGACAGCAAAGCAAAAAAAACCCTAAAACCAATGAGAAGTGAGGAGGAAGGTAAAGCGAGGATGAAGAGGACAAGAAGGAGGAGAGAGCTGAAACAAATGGCAGATATGTTTACAGACGGAGGAGGAGAGGGAAGATAATTGAGGACAAACCTCTACATGTCTCCAATTCAGAACAACAAGGGTGTGTGTTTGTGTAGGTGTGGGTTAGTCATGGCTCCTTCTGGTGTGTAGGTGTGTGTAGATGTTTGTTACAAAGAAGATGTGCAGAGAGAGGTGAGGGGATGACGGGATGGCGAATGATTCTCCTTTAAGATGCTGCAGACACGCTGTCCTTATGGCAAGACAGGAGCTCATTTGCATCTCATTAGCATATTTAAACAACAAGTGATAGACGCAAAAGCTCAACATGGAGTCAAATATGACGGCAGTAGCCGTTACCATTAAAGAAGAGTCTGTGCATATTGAAAAGCAGGAAGTCTGTCGTTATATTAAACCTGCTGACAAAAATAAAGCATTCAAAGGCATCTGGGATGTCCCCAGAATGATGAGACAGATTGCCTGATTAAATTTACATTTTCTATCTATTAGTGCTATTTTTCAATAAACTTTGTGACTGGGGAAATCAATGTAATCGTTTTATTGAAGTTAACATGGGACCAGGAATTACGGTGGCAATTAATCAGACTAAATCAGAAGCCCTTTGCCATTACATCAATAAAACTACTAAAGTGAATCTACATTTCCTGTGGATCGGTACATCCGAGCTACCTAAAGTGGTAAAGCAGCTCCCGGGGTTCTTCAAGTCCTGTGCTATGTGATGGAAAAACCGATCCCTTGCTGATAAGAAACATATACCCAGGACTAAAAAGCGAACTGTGGCGGATATCGCTGCCATCTGAGGATCAGCTACCTTGATTTTCCTGGTTTTTAGTCGGACCGCCTGCCGGTCCTCACGCCTTCCAGCCTCTCAAAAGAATGTGCGAGCGAGAGCACAGCAGCAGTTAGGATGAACTTCTCCAGAGAGCATTTGATTTCAAGCAGACAAACACATTTAGTTGATTGTAGGATTGTGGCGGCCACTCACAACAAGCAGCTTACACCCCTCCACCCCAACTCCTTGCAGCCTGTCCTTTACCCATCACAGACACAACATGGCGTGAGAGAGGGCTGCAAAAGTGAGGAACAACAACTCTATCTTCAAAATAGATGAGCAGCCTTGACTAAACAATCAGACAACAAGGATATTTATTCCACATACTGATATGTACAGTACAATTTAAAAACAGGACGTCTGAAAATCTCTGAAGTTTCTATAAATGATTTAAGACTGGAATAATAATTTGTCTTGTCACATCATTTATGATGTCAGCCTGTTTGTTCCTTATGGTTATGCATAAGAAGATGTTATTTATAAAAAAGGTATAAAGGTACAACAGATGGAGAGAACACCAGGTATTTAGATGGAATCAACCAGAGTATCAGTAATGTATCAATATATAGAATTAGTGCAATGATCTATTTTCCATAGTTGCTCCTTAAAGGTACATTTTACACGTTGATACAATTCATACATTGATTAAAAGAAACTCAAGCAGGAATATTTGTAATATGTAACTAATGAAACGAGCCATTTTTTGATCAAAAATTATGTTTGGTCCTCGGATCTCCAATGTCTTAAATGGTTGTGAATCAATCACTCTAGAGACATTATCATGATCCCTGGGAATATTTGGGATGTTTTTTTGATAAATAAAAAAAACGAATAGACTAAATGCTCAATCGACACTCAAGACCCCATACTATTATCTACCAATAACTGTTAATCATTACGTCAACGCAACTGGTTCCAACTCCAATAGTCTCCTGAAGAATTGATAGGACTGTTCCCTAACAGGACAGCAGCCTGCTTTGAACGAGAGAAGCCTGAAAAGATTTGATTAAAAACCAGAAGGTTAAAAAAAGAAGCAGCTAGCTCAGCTAACAGCTAAATCAAAGAGGAAGAAAATCAGATGAAAATGTAGCTCCTTGTCTTGCTCTCAGGGGATTGTATCTGCCACCATGTCATAGGGAAGGTAAACGGTTGTTTTTGTCATGTTGTTTCACTGTGTACAAAGAGCTGCTCATCACCACAGACATCTCGGCTGCTGTATTGTAAGTCACGCCTTTTTTGTGTGTGCAGAACACCGGCATGCCATCTAAAAAAAAAAATCACATGCTGGAGCAGCGTTACTTCAATGTTGCTGGTTTGCTTAGTATGAATCAACAAAAGCCGGTTCTTCCTTGAAATGGAATTGCACAATCTGTGTATAAAGGGCTTCTGTGACAGTACAAAGTTTGTTCTTCAGCTGCAGTGATCATGTCTGGGGTTGCGTATTCTCTATTGCTACTTTATTAAAAACACATCAAACATATGTGATGTGTGATGTGATGACAACTGCCTGACAAGATCTTGCAAACTTTTGTGTGTTAAAGCATGACCCCTCGTATCATTGTCATCATATGTTAAATGCCATGTGTGGTTGACAGCATGCCAGCGGGGGTTTCTTGTGTTTTTAGTAGCATATAATGTCATGTTAAAATCATTAACTTCCTCCATTGGGTGGCCAACGAGTGTGTCTTTAATTCCATTACATGCAAAGCTCTTTTTATGCCTCATTTGAAATTCTCTTTGTGAATGAAGGCTGCAGCATGGAAGATATAATATTGTGATGATATTCAAAATTGACTTTTTAGGGACTTCTAGGTTGCATTGCTGTTGTAGATTTGTCTATCCAATTGGTTTTCTGAGTGTCTCATAAATATGATCACAATATTGGTAAATGTCTTACTTGATCAAAATGCATCATTGTGATATTTCATCTTGTCATTATTGACCCTAGTTCTTTGGAGGACCCTGGAGGCTGTTGTGATGTTGGGACTTCCTTTCATTTTAGCTCAGGGTCAAAATAACCTGCTCCAGATATCCAATTTAAAATTATCTGCACTAAAAGGTCACTGGGTGTCTGCACACTGGCAATGTGAGCTCAGTCAGGACATTGAACCCTTATCTGTTCTCTCAACGATTTGAGCCTGGCGATTAATAACTAGAATGAGGAAATAGATATCAAAGTCTTGTCATCTTCATCCAGATTAAACCTCTGTGTTTAGTTTCTGGTATGCTGGGTTCTTCATACCACCAAGAAGCCAAAAAGTATTGCTTGGAGACCAACCAACACATACACACTTTGCAGTGACGTCACAATGCCAGCAGTCATGCTACCTGTTGGGTGTATTTCCCTGGCTACAGGCTAAAACGGAACATTTCACACATGTGCAGTCATAGAAAAACACTCAGGGGCCCACGTGTAGATGTAAAACACACACACACAAAAAAAAAAGATCAGCGCAGCTGCATGTAAATTAACACGAAAGTAATCTAAAGTTGAATTAATTTGGTTAATAACACGTCATTCTTGTATGAATGAAGCGTGAACTCTCAAATCAGCCCATCTAGAACATTGTAAATCCAGGTCATATGTACACACGAACTTCCCAAAAACTGGATAACCAGCGTTGCCAGACACAGCTGGTTTTGCAGCAGCTGTTCCACTTTGACTTCAAACGTGAAACTCGAAAGACGGGTCAATCAGGCTGGAGGGGGCGAATAATTTGGCACGTAATCCCTTCCATTCCAATGGCTATTATGAAGACGTGGAGGGGTATACGTCACGCAACACTCCGCGTACAAAATGTCAAATTCACAAGCTGCTACAATCTGACCTCACGTCGTATCATGACAATCATGAGACATTCAGCGTATCAATAGCTGATGATTCGCATATTTCGGCTTTCAGTAATCCACTGTTTGAATTTTAAATTCAACAACATCTCAACTTGTATTTGGTTTATTCCACTAGTGTCAACGATGGAGCAGACTGCCAAGATCAGAAATGAACGTGGTGTAAAAGTTCATCTTGGATCATTTTTAACCCTCCTTATCGTGTTAAATATTCGCCGAATTGTAGAAGTGACATGGAAATGCCATGTTTAGTGTCGAATAGTGCTCTGTCATGAATACCTACTTCCCCATGCGGGCGCATCCATAAAAGCACATTTGTTTAGCTGCTGTTTGGTGAGACTTTCTCTCCGTTAAACAAGCAGCTCCTCACCTCTTTGACTCGCGCTCGCCGGGTCCTGGTTTCGGGGTCTAGCGGTTCGCGCCCTGTCGTCCCGGGCGGGCGGTGAAACTCGATGAAAGGTAAATTATTGACATCCTTTCCACCTGGAACCAGATTCTCCTTCGCAACTTTCGCTTTCTCGTCTATAATATCTTGTTTGATCTCATCAGGTCGTTTTTGTAGAGTATCCTTAGCCTCTAACAGGGCTTTTTCGTGGTCTTTCCTGATTTTGGCTAGCACCCTCTCGTCGTTCACAGCCGAACCTGAGTCGCTGCTGTCCGGACCCGTGCGGGTGTTGGTCTCCACCGCGGAGGAATGAAAGAAAACTCCGCTAAGCAGCTTGGACGAGTCCGGCAGGAAGAAAATGGCCCCGAAACACAAGGTTATAAAAGCGCTGAACACTAATAACAATATAAATTTCTCTGTCAACCTAAAAGACGTCGGGCTGGCAGACTTCCTATTCGGGGTCGCCGTGAAAGGCAGAAGAGTTGTTACTGGCATTTTCTTTCTTCTTTCAAAAACTCGACCAACACAAATATAAAAATGCTCAAATAAACTGTCTTCAGACTCGCTTCAAGCTTATTCAGATCTGATATCCATTTCCTGATGATATATTTATTGTCAAATGTAAAATGACAAGAGTAAAATCTCCAGTAAAAAGTTGAAGAGGAGTATCAGGCGTCTTCCCATATCGGAGACTCTCCTCACACAGAGCGAGTCCGACGACTCACACAGGAAGCAACGACCTATAGGCGTTCCTGACAGCCGCGATGAGCTAATCACATACTGCCCCGTGATTGGTGGAAACCTAGTGGGGCGTGTTCTGCCAACGGCTGCATATAAAATCCAAAGACAGCAGTTAATGTAACTTCATGCACCGCTAACGAGTAAAGAAAGATGCTGATAAGACGCTAAGGCGATTGACTGGGAATGTTACAGCTTCTCTAAATTTTAAAGAAGCAGCTCTTTGATCTTTTAGAATCTAAAGGATAAAAGACTACGAAACTACTAAAATAGATCATATTTATTCCACTACTAATTTTAATTAAAAAAAAAATTTATATACTGTTATAATTTTATATACTGTTATAATTACTGTTATAATATACTGTTATAAATACTGTTATAACAGTATTAGTCAATCACAAACATGCATGTGTACAGTCCCCTACACACAAGGGGGGCCTGTAAGCATGCAACGAGAGGTAGAGTGGCGGGCAGCCCCTTTGTGAAACTCCCAAATAAGCAGCTTGCGAGGGGGACGATGCTTTGCTCAAGGGCGCCTCGGCAGAGCTCCGGAGGTGAGCAGACACCTCCCACTGTCAGCTTACACTCTGGGTGTTTTTGGGCGGGAGTGAAAATTGAATAGCCGATCATGGAACATTGGACGACTTGCTCTACTGCCCGCTCTAACACTAAAATCATACTGTGATATGATATACAATATCAAATCAAATAATGATTTCATGTAATTAAAACAGATGAAATTCTGATCCTGGACAAAGTCAGAGTTCCAAAGTACGTTTTACCACTTGACTCTGTCACCATGGAAACCTGGTCCTAGCATCTAGAATCTTGTGTTACCCATACAATATCAACAAGAATATAATTATTACATAAAATCATATCCATTCTGATAGATTTTATGATTTTTCACAGATTTGTGAAACCCTTTTGAATGACTATACATTATTCCAGCTCCATATACCCTTCACCCGTAACATACTGTGACTAAATGCTTTCTCATCCCTTGTCTAAATAAGTATTTTAATCTCAGAACTTGGATTATGATCCAACTGCACGTGGTAATGGAAATTCATGAGTTGTTCATATCTGGATGTTTTTATTCTCAGACATTGGCAAAATATTGGTTTGCTGATCATGAAACTGACTGTGCCAAACAAGCAAACATGAGTAATCACTCCAGAAGAGGTAACACTAACAGATAACACGACTTAGTCCATGCAAGTTACAGTATGTGAACACAAATGAGAAGGTGTTCTTTCCATAGACTCAGAAAGTTTTTTGTCTTTCAAGAAGGATGGGTAAATGCAATATTGATTATTGAGTCTGGTCATTTCAGACACCAGTCAACAAAATCTGCATCATCATATGCACATACAAATCAATGGAACAAGATGGTCACTCGTGTTCTTCGCCTCTCCCTGGGTGATTACATTCCTCATCAGCTTATTTCCTGACCGTGTCATGTGCCTCTCTACTCGGCCTTCAGCTCTGTGTAGTGGTCCATTGTTATGGTGTGAAGGAAAGGTCTCAGCAGCTGAACCATCAATACGGTGGAAAAAGAAATGCCAAAACATCTGCTGCTGCAGAGCAGTTGTTGCTGTTGTATTATTTATCACCAAGTATGGCATGTTCTCTATATAGTTTCTTCACAATAGTAGAGTATAACATGTAATACCTGTATATGCAGAAAAGTAGGAAGTGACCCTCTTAACAATACATCTGCCTGCCACTGAAAACCTCATCCATTCTTCGTGCTCATTATTATTCATATGCATGCATGGTTGCTCATATGTTCTTCACTGATGAGATCCGTGATCTTTGTTTGACTCTGTATGAATTTGGGAGACAAACGACAATGATGTTAATAATCTCTACTGAACTATTGGTGGTGTGAGGAACTGGTCAGCTATATGTAGGGACATGTAATTAATTCCTTAATAGATATTGGACTTCTGTACAGAGTGTCTGTGATTAAAAAAATAAATCTGCTATGGTTATAAAGATGCAGACATGTTCCTATTTTTTGAAATTGAAAATTCATTTTGTGTGTGATTCTTACATTATCTTATTGGATATTGAATATTTACATTTCTATAGCCTTCCTCATAGACCATTTTGCTCCCAACAAATAAAAATTAATAACATGAACAATCCTTGAGACTGAAGGCTTTGTCAGTCATATGACATACTTCACATACACTTCACTCAGGATGGGAATCACAGAAATGGAAAGTCTAATCTGGGGATGACAGATGCGTGCTGCCATATTGAAATTCTAATTCTGGAATGACAACTTGTCTAAACGATGGTGCACATGTGCATGATTACTTTCTCGCTCTGTGATTCATGCAGAAAATTGAATCTTGAATGAAATGTATGGCATCTCAATATTGAGGTAAGAGTCTCTCGTGGAATCATTTTTACGACTGACATTCTTCCATGCATCATTTAGTGAAAGTTGGCTTTTTTTTTCCACCGGGATTGTTTTTCAGTTGCTGTTGAGAATACGTATCAAACAAAACCCCATTTTCCCCATGGTGTTGGTGAAGAGAAATAAATTATCTGTTGTTGAGAGGCTGGTAAAGCATGCAGAGACGTAGTTGAGGATCAACACGCTTTTAAGACTCATTTGATGGAAAAATCCCGCTTGTATACTTCGACATTATTAGATCTTAAATTCAGTGTTCCCCAGCTGCTGGAGAGAAGAGTTATGCCTGATGTGGTGCCCATATTTTAACCTCCTGACAACAACCTTTGTGTGATAATTACTATGTGGACATGGGTCCTTTATGTCATTGTAAACTCTTATGACAGTGCACCAACACTAGAAGCACGTACTCCATTACATCTACTGATGTGGACAGTCACAGGTAGTAAAAAACAGAGTTATCTATCTTATTGATGGCAATGCATTCGTAGTAAGAGACCATGAAAAAACCCTTGTGTACATTATGAATGATTTTAAATTCATATGCTACTTGACAAGTGAAAACACGTCAAGCCTTCAAGACTGTATTACTAGAATGTCATTTTTAATGCAGTGGTTTCTGGTGTATTATATATTCTGCCATTGAATTGCATTGAAACATTGATGAGGGATAGCTGGTCTTTAAAGACGTCCTTGCTCTTTGATTGTGAATTACCGATTTGAATCCTGATTATAACCTGTGTTGTAGATCACACAGACAAATCTGTTTTTAAATTTCAATATATCTGACTAAAACATGTCAAAAACAGTCCTGTCCCGTCCCTGCTACCATGGTGGTTAATCTTGTGTTATGATTTTGAGGGACTTCTGGACATCATACAACATTTTTAAATAACTTTGCACACCTCATGCCATTACATATGTACTAATCATGGACAGTGTGACATTGTGATGACATTGAGCGCATTCTTGAATTTGGAGGGAAAATAATATAGATGATGAATAACAACATCAAGCCATTTATATTCTCTCTGTTATAACATATGGAAACAAGCCAGCAAAAAAGTCACCTCTACATTAATGGTAATGAAATGCCATTGCACTAATACACGTCTATTTTGATCATCAACTTAAATAGTTCTGTATCACACTTTGTAAACTAAATCATAGCACAGCGAGTCAAATGGATTGGAGCCATGAGTTTTGATCTTTTGATGGGTAAAAGCAAAAATTAAATTTCCAATTATTTTTTAATATCAAGTTATATCAAGTCTGGTTGATCATTGCAATTCCATCTCCTGTGTATGGCATTATTAACCATGTGTGTCGATGGTAATTAGAGAGGCAGCTTCAAATGAGTTTGAGATTTTTATGAAACTTACTAATATTGTCAGCTGGATGTGCCCTGGGAATCCACTGTCGACCAATTTGCTGATGTAAAATAGGCCATGCAGTCATCACCCAGCTGTTTGATGCCCCCCCCCATCTCTCTCTCCCTCTCTCTCTCTCACTCTCTCCCCCTCTCCCATTTTTTTTTCTCTCTTGCCACAGTCCAAATATAACCTTGCCCCAATCTGATTTAACCACTGTGGTCTCATCCTCGGGGCAAAATGGGCTAATTTGTGTAGAGATGGAAAAAGAGAGAAACAGAAAAGGGGAGAGAAGCAAGAGAATTGAAAGTCCAATGGGGAAGAAAAAGAAGGGATTTGAAGAGAGGATGGGTGTGAATAGAAAGCGTGATGAGGAGATGAAGAGAAGAAATACAAGATGTGCTCCGTGAACGAGGTCACTAATTGGGTTGAGACTTGCAGTTCCCTTGCAATCTCTTCTCATTGCACCTGACAGAAATCAAATTATTTCAAAATTTGTCAGCAAGAGAAAGAAAAATATGTTAATTTCCAGCAGATTGTAGATTGCAACAGGATGAAACAAACGGGAATTACACTGGAACAAAATAACAAGTTGCCATAAGTAAAAGATTTTTTAATACATGGGCATAACTCATAACTCCATGATACTTTGACAGTTAGACTTAAATATTTAAATATTCATCAAAAAAGTCAAGGGTAAAAATTAAATAATGTGGCACTTATTCTCTCTGGTACTCTCTGGTGTTACTTTGGCTGCTTGAAGAGGCCGTGTTGGCCTTGTTGGCCATGATCCTCTCCTCTAAAGCGAGCAGATCTTTTTTTACTGCTCAAGTTGGGGCTTCAAGCTCATTATCTTGTTAGATGCTAGATACAGAAAGCTCAATTATTTCCCTCGTTTGGAATAAATAGCAGCTATAATTTGTTCATTGCAGAAAAACAAAATTTTAAAATAAAATAGAAATTGATTTCTGTTTTGACGGCGGTCCTTGATTTAAAACATGTAGCCTAAAGAAAATAGAGTAGCCATGCCACTGAAAATATCAAATATCAAACTGCAGAAGTTGTATTTTTGTGCAAAACAATCTTGAATTGCTGATTTTGTGGAGGCAATAACACAAGCTAATAGAAAATGGAAATATAGTCACTATAGAAAAAATGTTAGTGAGAACTAAAATACATTGAGGAACAAAGAAAAATTTGTGTGATTTTATCTTCTTTTAGTGTTGTTTTGTTCTCCATAAGCTTATGGAGTGTCTGAAAACCTGAGCAGTTACCTGAAAGTCAAACTGTAATAATTCTTTACGGGTCTGTCTTTACAGGTGACACATTAACAATACTGTAGTCATTGTCATTTAATCCATTGTTCATGTAAATTATGATATTATATATTCTCTACTGGTAGCAGCATCAAACTAAAAGTACCTTTAATTCCTATCAATATTCTAAAACCCATAATTACGGTGACCCTGTCCTTGATAAAGCTCTCTGTTGTTAGAGGAGGCTGGGACCTATCCCATTCCAATGCTCTCAACGTGCCGACAGAGCGTGTATAATCTTCACTTCCTGCAGGGTAAGCTTTTCAAAGATATCTATATTTTTTTCCTCCATCTGAATCCGACTGATTTAATATCTGATTGACATTTCCTGACAGATAGAAGACATTCTGCTGCTTATTCTGATACATCTGGGTTCACTGCATCTAAGAGTTTGGAAGATTAATCTTTAATTTAGAAATTTTGGAGTGAACACAAGCAATAACTTTCAGCTAAATATATCCGACCAACAACTTCTTATTTTGTAAGCACCCACATACATATCAGAAATTGTGTGATAGTGTTGGGGTGAAAAGGTTGCTTGAAGTGCATGTTTTGAGCAGGTGCTTCTCCAAAGAGATATTCAGGTCGTACCTCTACAGTGGACGTGAATGTGAAAGCAGGTTGGAGTTGAGAGGTCCTCATAGGGACAAAAAAGAGTGTTGCCTGAGCTTTTTTTCTAGTCACTGCTAAAGTGAATTTTATCTATATATAGAAAAAATCATCCTGGGGCTTGTTCTGAATCGGTTTACACTTGTAGGCCATGGAGGTGAGTGAGAATATCAGAGGAAAACATTGCCAGGGAAAACCAACGATGTGAATTTACTCATCAGGTAGAAGAATGTGTTCTTGCTCTTGTGTGCTCTCAGTCTCCTGATATTAATTTTAAAGGAGAACAAAGGATGAAACATGAGGAAAACATTTACCACTTGACGCCTGCGAACATATATTTATAAACAAATGTTTACATCATGGAGACAATGGGCTCCATCTTCTGCCTGATTCAAAGTAATTCTTCATTTCCGAAACAATGCATGTTGTTATGTTTATGCCCGAATGCCAGCGCGATTCAAGTCCCTAATGGCCACCCATCACAAACTCCCATGTGCATGAATGGTCAAAATAATAACCATTCATGCACATTATCGATGCATTGTTATCTCTACCTATACTATATCTGTAAGATTATCAGTTTACTTTATTCCAGACAAGAATATTATGATCATGAACCATTTGAGAAGTGAAGAATAGAAAAACATATTAGATTGTGTCAACGTACATCTGCTGTCCATTTTACATACGTGGCACAGACAGCAGAGATGCACTTATCATCCAGGTAATTATAATGTATGTTAATCGTGTTTTATTTAGCCTATCTACATCCAACACGCTATTAATCAATTATTTATAAGACTTTGTTGTGCAGACTATAATTCACATGCCTCTGCACTCTTGCACAAAATGCTACACACTCACTGGGATGTGCAGCAGCCCTCCTTCTCTTCATCAGGTCAATACATGCATTTACACATATATATAGGAAAGATGATTGGGAGGTGGCAGTGGCAGAGGCTCAGCTGATCTAGGAAGCGATTCCTCTTCCTCTGTGAGACTAGCTGTGCTGCAGGTGCACCTCGCATTTTAAGGAAATGGAAGATGACATTCTGATTGGTTTGATGAATTGAATCCTTTCCCTTCCAAGCGCTAGACCGCTGTAGCAGCCACTTCACATGGAGAGTAGATTAGGCAAACTTCCTTCAGCAGTTTGCACCACTAGCTGCCAGCAGCATGGTCGGCTGATTCTGTATTAGCTCTGTTTCAATGGTTTTTCCATCTGTTTGCCATACCTTTGTGTGAGTTTGTGCATGTGTGTGTGTCTGCTTTTCTGCACCGCACCCCGGTTGTCCTCCTTCCTTATTTAAATTCAGAATGCAATTCTTCCCATTGTGTGTGAAAGGCTTGCATGAAACTTCTTAATCTTTGAAAGAGTGTACCTTTAACATGCATGTGTGCATTTGTGTGTAACACCAGCAGGAAACTTCATATTCCTCCCAGCAGCACCTGCAGCATTTGCCACCTACCTGCTGTGCTCACAGATCCAATGCCGGTAATTCATCACCACAGCCCACGTTCTGCCATCACATTCAATTATTAGGTGATTAGCAGACACACACATTCACACCTAACGATGCAGAATCACTTGCCATTACTGTCACACACATCATGACTGTACGGCAGAGTTGTAAAATGACAGGGAGGGACAGTGTAGAATATTTTCACTGTAAATTTCAGTAATGAAATAGCAACAGCTTCACCTGTGAAGCATTGAGTTTCTTACTGTACTTTAGAATTGCAATATCCATTAGAAATAAATACATAGTTCATTATGGCTGATTGTGCCTGACTGCAACCACATTCCTGCGGTACCTTCAAGGACACTTCAGAGAGTTAATCGAGGACCCTCACACAACTAAAAGAAGAAAAGAAAATTTGAAAAGACAGACTATAAGAACATGTTTTACAAGCCGAGATGGAGGACAACACATTTTCATTCTTGCAAATCAGATTAAAAGGAAGCTTAATTCAATGTGGCTACATGCCTTTAATAAACTCCATCTATTTACTTTGTGCAAAAAAAAAAAAAAAAAGAAAGGCTCGGAAAAGCTATTCCTCTGTAGAGAAGTAGAACTTAGTGAAAGATAAATGCAATCCATTGAGTCAAATTTTTTCTCAAAAGAAAAAATGTATGTTATGTTGGATGCAAGCATACGGTATATAAGTTGAGTTTTTATAACTATCTTCAAAAATGCCCTTTGTGCCATTATAAACCATTTTGTAATAAGTATAACAACTGTGACCAAATAGATGCTATGCATATGACATCACACATCCACAGAAAACTCTTCCAGAGTGACAGTGTAACCGTCACAGTAGACGGAGCTGTTGTGAGGTTGAATGAACAAACACTGGAAACCCAACGAGAAACTGGAGCTCCTTTTTTACTGTCCACTGACAAAGCTCAAAAGAAGAGAAGTGAATTATATATTATATATATATATATATATATATATATATATATATATATATATATATATATATATATATATTTCAGAGAAACAACAAGAACCAATGCTGAAATGTATTTGTACAAACCTGCCTTCATACAACCAGAATGTCCATTGACATCATCGACATAGAAGCAGGACTGATTATAATGGTTTTGTACCCCTTCAGACGTGTTCAGAGAACTTGAAACAGGATCCATCTTATGTTATGAAACCTGATTTCTAAACACGTGTTCATGTTCGCAGTCACTGGTTCTTTGGTCCGTTTTAAAGCTCAATGTTGAGTCTGATTGCCTCTCAAGACGGTAACAGTTTGTGACACTGCTGGTATTCTCCTTTACAGGCAGCCACGTTGCAGCTTGAAGTGGCTGTGACATTTTCAGTAGCCTCTTGACTTTATTCTGCAGCACAAAGTCATCATTTAAGATTTTCAGTGTAAAGGCCGTTCCACATCATCATGTAACAAGCTCTTAGCTTCATGCATTGCAGTGTTAAGTTTTGCATCTGAGTTACATTAAAAAACTCCCAGAGCTAATGAGAAATAAGGAACAGTTTTTGTCAACTTCTCTTCCTGCCCAAAATACAGAACCCCACAGATAAATCACTAAACAAATTACAGTAAGTTTGCAAGCTTTAAATATAGCATGGTCACCTAGCTTTTATGGTTGCCAATTGAACCCAGTCATCATCAATAAATATCATGAAAAGACTTCACACCTCCAACTCTGAGCACACTCATCCTCAGCTTTATCCCCAAGGACTTGTACTGCATCAGCCGACGCCTTTCACGCTGCAGTTCCCTTGAATTACTCATGTGGTCAGAAATCATGAGCTCGCGCACGAGTCTGCAATAATATTAATTTGCATGTATTCACGTTGAAGATTTTCATTAGCACAGTGGCAGAATTTTATTGTGTCCATACATTTTTTATGCATTCATCAGGTGCCATTGGGACATTGGTTTAGGATTCGTCATGCTCACATTGTAAGTATTCTAAATTATTTATGATGAAATAAACGTATAAGATTTGTATTTGTATGCAAGAGCTATTTGAATGTACACAGCTAAACAGCATTATGTAAGTCTCATGTTTCATTCATGTTTGCTCTCAAGTTAAAATTGGATGTATGTGCATTTTTTTTACATGCAAATTCATAGCATAGTCTCACAAGGCTGAACATTTTTTCCTCTTCTCCAAACAGAAAAACACAAAACTACAGTTCAATTTGTAAATATATTGACTGAATTTTCTGGAATGCCATTGTTTATTAATCCTGCTCATGTCCTTATCTTTGTTTCCAGAACTGAAGCATCTCAAATCCATCACCTGATGAATGAGTCACCCTCATAGGAATATTATTTTGATCTGTCTAATCAATAAACCACCTGTTTGTTAGATGTCTCTATTAATTTTATGCATCACAGCTCAGCAGCTCACAAATCCCCTGAGAACTGTGGACTCATCCCATTGGTCAACCACGATCACATGTATCACAGTTCATCATCATTAATATCAGAGATGTTAATGATCTAGCTGCTGTTTCAATTTTTCTTTAGAAATTGTAGGTGTAAAAGAAACACCAGCAAAATTTTAATGTTTGCAAGAAGGTGCTGGGTTCAATTCCTTTCTATGTGGGTGGGTTGTGTAGGTACTCTGAGTTCTGTCTGGATGGATGGATGAATGGATGGATGGATGGATGGATGGATGGATGGATGGATTTTTAAAATGCAATCCTACAGCTGGAGCATCCCTTCTGAAGTTGTAAATGATTTTACTGGATCTTCTCTGCAGACACCAACAGCTCAGAAGAATTCTGTACTTATGAATGATGATGAGTCAGAAGAGGGACAAGCACTGTTTAAAGATGTTGCTTTTCTTTATTTGAACAGCATGTTTCTCACGTGCTTCCAGCAGGATTCTTGGACGTTTTCATAAATGACTACAAAACAGATTTGGAGTCAGATCTCCGGTTGCTTTTGATACGTAGAAGCTGATAACAGCTTTTCTACACATGAGTGAATTAAATCTTTCTTAAGGGTTTTTTTTGGTTTAGTGCATATATTTTGAAATCACCAAAGAATTATAAGCATTGTATACTTCTAACTGGTATTTTTTATGGGAAAGTGTATGTAAAAAACATATTGTTAAATCATGTGTGAAATAGTTCAGAACTCTTTGGAAGGCCTTGTAGAAATAATGATGAGTCAGCGGGACGTAGAGATGATGGCCACACTGAAAAAGATTGAATCTTGTGATTGGGATGTTCTGATAATCTAGAACATAACTACAGCAGTAGAACTTCACCTTGCCACCATCTGAATTATTCTGACTGTTTAAGGGGCAAATGACCGAAATATTGATTCAAGCTCAATTGTAAAGGTTTCATATCAAGAAAAAAACCCATCCCACATTCTCATGAAGCAATTTCATTGGCTTTCTTCGTCGGTTAGGACACAGATTCATAGTTTAAATACGTTATGTGGCCACAGAGGTCTATTGTTAAAGCTTGTATGCAAGATGCAGAGTCAGCATTGGCTCTGTCAATAAGGAAGCTGTAGAAAAGATCGCAGGAGCTGAGTCAGCAAAGTTGCAACAAAGCACAGGTGTGTTTACATCCTATTGACTTCTGCTGACCTGTGAAGATTGACTGCAACTAAGCTCATTGTGGACAATGCTCCATAGATCTCTGAGCAACTGTGATATCTCCCTGTGAATGGAGCAAAATGTAGTAGACTACTCTTTGTGAGTGAAACGAAACCAGAACATCTGCAGCCACGCCAGTAAAGTCCATGAAACAGTACTTTAATAAATGAATAAATTGTTAAGTCCAAACGACTGGAAAGATTCTATCTGCTATTGGAGAAAATATATGCATTCAGTCTTGTATATGGTGGCAGAAGAGGAGTTAGCTACAGTTTTATTCAAGTGAAACTGCAGGCCCTTATGTAGAGCCCCCTGTGGTCATTCGTGGTACTGCAAGTAAAATCACACGTGACACAAAAACATCTCCAGCATCCAAGACAAATACTGTATTTAAAAAAAAAAAAAAAAAAAAAACTCCCCCAAATGAGCTTATCTCAGCTATTATGTGTACAGAAGAAGTAATAAAAACACCTTTGCATTTGTATATAAGGTCCAAGACAACAGATGGATCATGGGTAAAATTTACTCACCTCTGTTGCACTGGTGATACTTATGTGTATATGATATTTGGAGTATTTAGATTTATTTAAATGTAAATTTATTTTAACAAGGTTTAGATAAGTCTCACTTATAATTTTTTTTTTTTAAACTGCTGTCCTAAATCCGTGATAATTACCGTGAGGTAAGATTGTAGACCGCATTTAATGTCATTCTGTTTTAAGCTTAGCACACACACACACACACACACACACACACACACACACACACACACACACACACACACACACACACACACACACACACATACACACACACACACACACACACACACACACATACACACAACAAGGCTTCAGGCTCTGGCACAGAGGCTCTGGGGATGCCTTGGTGATTTTTCATCATGATGCTTTAAAACGAGTTTAGAATGTGATGGCAGAAGGGCCAAAAGCAACAGCTTTTCATTGGAAAGGATGGAACATACTACGATGAATGATAATAAGAAAGAGGAGGAGAATTAGTGTGGGGTCAAGAGTTGTATTTAAAATATTGAGCAAGAGAGACATAAGGGGAAAAGAATTGAGGAGACAGTGGAGCGGTAGAGAAAAGAGGATTATTGTTATAGAGATGAGAGGAGGTGAATGGAGAGGAGATGACAGGCGTGGTGGAATTTCAATGCCAATAACACTAGAAGAAAACAGGAATTTGGCACAAAGAAGCTGGCTGACAAAAGCAGGATTTACTTTATTTTAGTATTCTGTTCAGGAAGGACAAATGAATGAAGTAAAGGAAATTATAGCGGCAGACATAAGGAAGTTATTGCTGTTACAAAGTATTTGGTACCTTGACTCTTTAGTGAAACTGTACTGGATCAACATCTGCCTTGAGCAGTGTGGTGACAGAAACACTGTGGAAAGGTCAAATACATTTTTGTCACCATTAACCACAAGTATGTTAAATGGTAATAGAAATGAATATGAAGTGGAGGTGAAGAGGTCAAGGATAGCCTTCATGGATTCCAGACACTGGTGGTGGTGTTGGTGGGAAAGTTGTTGAATCTGGGAAGAGTGGATGGTGATGGAGAAGTGGAGCGCATGCATAAAGGGATGGCATATTGAGAATCATCGAGACTGAGCATGTGAGAGAATGATGGGATGGAAGGAGAAGTAGACAATACTACAGGTCTGGGAGTTTCTTTCTCTTTCAGCTGTCAGGAATAAAAACCTGAATAAAAAAACAACTTTGAAATGAGGTGTGCACACATTTCCTCATCTCTGTAGAAGTTCAGTGTTCGTACACCTTATTCAAAAGTAAGGGAGTCCTTTGTATTTGTATTTATGAAAGGCAGATGTGACGTTTGTTATCTGTGATTTTCTGTTTGAACATCATCATCAGGATTCAGAGACTGGATAACTGGAAGAGCAATTTTGGTCAATGGAGGAAGCTGCAATGTCACTACAGTAAAATCTACACACAACTTTATCTTTGCTCCTAATGGAAGGTGAATAATTTCATAAATTTGACTTGACTTAACTTGACTTCTGTTATGATTTGGTGCTATATAAATAAAAATTTGATTGATCGATTGATTAATTTGCATAAGTCGCTCTTGGGTCCTTGAGGTTTCCACATCCAAATGATTTATTCAGTAATAGAAAAAAGACCACGATGCAAGAAAAAGCCCAAGTCTGTCCCCTGATGATGATAGAAGAAGAGATTTAGCAATTTATCCAATCTTAAATTTTCTTGGTCTCTACTGATAATTTCTTGAGGATGGTTTCCAAACCAGTTAATCATCACATCCTGATTTTTGCTTTTATTTGTACTTATTCTACTGCAGCACTCACTTGAATTTGCATGTCAATGTCTAAAAACATAATGAATAGTAATTTATAGTGATGTGTTTATGTGAACATTTACCTCTCTATGAGCTTATTCAATAACTTCTACTACATCCCTCATTTTCAGCCAGAGATGCGTCTAAAAGCTGTGAATGAAGCGTAACACAGCTGCTGCTCTGCTCGCATTGCTGACAGGTATAAGGGAGGCATTTATTTCTCATTCAGTGGATTTCAAGCTCATTCAAAGTCTACACCCTTTCCCGAGGGTGGTAGATTGTTTGTCAAGTGCAGCACTGTTTTCATCAAGCTTCAACACAGTAGAGAGCAGCACAGCTGCCGGCACTTCACGCACCTTTTTCCCTTTTTTTTTTTTTGAAGGCGATGCCTGACTTCATCATCTTCAATAAGTTGTTTTTTTTTTAAGGTGTTTCAGATTTTGAAGCATAATTGGAAGGAATAACAATGGAGAAATGTAATTGTAATGGTCAAGCTTGAACAGCAGCTCCACAAATGTGGTATTTATTCGTATTTTGGATCATCTATCATTTTGTAAGAAGGGGAGGATTTCACTTTTTCCTCTCGACTTTTATTCAAAGGCTTTCACCAGGTTTGAAAGTGATTTACTGGCAGTTTTTTTCCCCCCATTTTCTTCACACACAAATGTACAATCACCTGAATAGAATTGCAAAGCGCCACGAAAGAGCAATGCATTTAGAATCACCTGTAACACCAATACCATAAGCAATGCACGTAACAATTCAACGGAGTGTGTCAGATATAATAAGATATTATAACATCCATATAGTAAATAATCACTGTATGAATCATCACATTTATTTTGGACTGGAAAGAAAAATCTACGTGGACATCTGGCGAGGGAATTTAATCAACAATTCTGCTAACGAGTCAGTCCAAGATGGAAAGACAATTTATTTCCTGTACAGACAAATTAAATATGGAATGTTGACAAATCAGGCAAATAATTGTTTGGCTGCATGTAAATGAGTTTTTGGTGCCAGCAGTTCATCAGTCGAAAAGTAATTTTTATGGTAGCGGCGAATGAAAAGAGCAACAGGTATCCTCACAGCAGGAAGTCTCTTTCTGCCTCTTCCTGCCTCACAGTTCTTGCATCAAAATATCAAAACCTTTATGCAATATTCTTTAGGAATATTAATCTTTGCACAATTGCCCACAAATGACAACCAGAAATATCTATATGAGAGAGGCTGAATCACAAATTAAAGAGGAAACAACTTAAAACGATCAAGATTTTTGACACCATAATGGTAGTAAATTCAGAATCAGATGAGCTTAAATGAGATTTAAGTAGGTTACGTAGTGAAGCTTTGTTCACCCATGCTGGGGTATCGACCTGAGATGCAGGCCTGGCAGAGGCCATCCCCCAATGGGCACGCCTGCTGGAACGACATAACCACGCTGTGCACCCAACAGGTGAATGAGGTCATCCTGGGACGCGGCGACCTGGGATCCCCGAGCCGAGGCGTCACAGCACGCGGCTGCAATACCGTCAGCAAACACATTATCACAGAGGAATTATACAGGCTGCAGCTGCTCGATCTGTTTGACTGTCACAGACAAAGGAGGCAAAGGAGGAATGGAAACCCTACATTTGTCCTTACTGATCTGTAATCAGATTAATCTGCTGGTCAGATCTCATCTAATTTATGCAAGAATGTTATGAATTACATCTCAAGGATTACGTCTCAGCCATTCGTTGTAGAACGGTAGAATTCCCAATAGGTTGTGTTTTGTAGGGAAAAAAAAAAGGAGGGAGAGGTAGATTGTCAAAAAATTGCAAATGTCAGAAAAGGCTAGTTTAAGTTCAGTATTTGTTTTCAGTTACATAGGGACTGATATTTATTGACAGAACACCATGAATACAAATATTTGTATGTAACCTAGAGTTTGTCATTTCCTGTTTGACCCTGACAAACACCGACTTCATGCGTCGTCCTGCCTTTAGATTATTTATTGATTCCACCTGTTCCCCATCTCACCTCTTTAATTGCAAGTCCTTGCCGTCCAGCTTCCTGCCTGTTTCTGTGTGAGTGTTTTTGTTTCTTGGATTTCTGCCTGTTTTTTGTCATTTTTTAGTTGGTTTTAATAGATTCATTGCTCTGGAAAGTTTTCCTTGCTTACTGCTTGTTTCTCTTATTATCATTCATGGACAGTTTTTCCCTGTGAAAGAAGGTTATAGTCTATTATGCAATGCTACTTTTAGCACAAAAAGAAGCCCAGAGCATCAGCATGGCTAGAATGATGGGCCTAAACTACGGTGAGGTGTCATCTGTCCTAGTTAGTAAAAACAACTGCTGCTGGGTTATTAGTTAAATTCAGACACAAATCAATGCTCCTGAAGATGCAATATGCAATAAAGATGCAATAAAAAAAAAACACTTTTATCATTTTGATAAGAACAAAGAACACTTATCATGGCAATGACAGATGGTATTTCTTTTCACCTGTGTGCAGTTCTTTATATCAAACAAGAAAAGGTTGTTACTGTAAATGAGAATTGGTCCTCAACTGACTTACTTCAATAAATAAAAAATAGAAGGATTGATTTTTATTTTTTTTATATATAACAAAAGCAATTTGTGATCAGTTTAAAAAACCGATACCCATAAGTCAAGGACTCTTCAGCTCTCAATCATACCACTGTCTTCCTTCCAACGTCTTGAGATTTCATCAGATCTTTGAATCTCCTTCAGGCCACAGTTTAATATCTGAGCTTCACTTTGCAGACTTTTAGCGTTTATACGGCTGTTGTCACAGTTATTGCTGAGTGTGTGTAGCTTCTTTTTTCTGCATTCACTGAAGATTTTGAGGAAGCGGGCCTGGGAGCATTGTCTGTCACACGAGGATTAGCAGCGGTGTGATGTGTAACCCTGAAGCAGCCAGCGCACATACATAAATGGACTCTATGAAGCACAAGATGCCTTCTGTCGAGCATTTAGACTTGTGAAATGACAAATATTACCATATTCTGGAATTTTAACAACGGGGAAATAACAGATAACATTTTGATGATTTTTATGTGGCTTCTTTTTTCATACTGTGTGGAGGGAATCTTCCAGTCTGCTGCCAGTGTCATATACCTCAAATTGATGTTAAGTAGCTAAAGATAATTTAAGGCTTAATTATTCTTTGGCAGTGAACAATCAAATGGACTACACCATTTAATTTCACATGATCGCCAATCAGTTTGAAGTAAATAATCAATTTTCAGGAATAGAACCTCACACACAAACATCCATTTATATTTCCTGTAAAATATTGTTTACTTTATGTCCCTAAAAAGGATCCAGATCATCTGTAAACTGCTGAAACAGGTGGCGTGAGGGCCTGTTGATGAATGTTTCCATAAAGCAGTTTAAGAGGTCATTTGTTCTCTAGCTGTCATATCCTTTAATGACCATTTGCAGTAATGTGTCCCCAGGGAATTTGGTCAATTATGTTCTGAAGTATGTCCATTTTTTTTTTAAAATTTCAGAGCACAACTGGCTGGATCGTTTTCACACCAGAGGAATGACGTTCAACCGCATGTGCAACACTACAGGTGAGCATGAAGAAAATACATTCAGGTGATGCTGCGTCTTTGATAATAAGTTAATGTCAGAGTTGTTTGTTAAATCCTTTTCCTGAACCCAAATTCTATCACAAAAGTTTTAATGTTGTAAACCTAACAGTGCTAATATAAAATAATACAACAAAAAACTTCCAAAAAGAAACATCTGGTTTTAAAATCATCCGTCTGGCTGTTGTTTCTGGAGGATGACTAGTTTAACATCCCTGCTTCAGCTCAGGTAAAAGCTTCTTTTGAATTATTCTGATGTCTGTGTGTAAGAGTGTCACCAAGCTACTTCAAAAACCACTTAATTTGCAAGAACCTGTGAGAAAGTATATTCTCCATTTTTAAAACATCCTTGTGTCCTACCTCTTTTCTGTGTAGAAAAAGAATTTTCAAGTCATGGGTTTGTTTTTGCATTTTGAGGTTTGATTTAAAGATCAGGAATATTACTCCTCAGTGACACCAAACAAAACCCAACTCACCATCCAAATGTCCTTTTCTGTAACACTACGGGCTGCTGGAGGAACAAAGTGTGCAGCTTCAAACCTGAGTCTGAGACATCGCCATGGAAACAAAGAACTTTCCCCTCTTCAATTATCTGTGAGTGCCATTCTGACTTTTAAAACTATTATCATCAAGCAAAGTGGTGACTGCTGACAGCATTGTATGGTAGAAAAGGAAGACGCCATATGTAGTTTAGGGCCTTGTGGAGTTGATTGTGGACTGAGCATCCTCTGACACTTGTATCTAAGGGTCAAAGGTCACTGAGGCCTTTTACAGGAAGGACCAGCCTGAGTGCATCTACATCCTTTTTCTACATCCTTTGAATGACCCGTCTGAGTCTGTCATCCTTTAGTATTCTCAGCAAATGCTCCCTGCTGATGACACAACCCATTTGGAGATGATAACTTTATATTTATAAAGGATAATCACTAGATAATAATTGTATCTCATTTCAAACTCTTCATGCTGTTTTCAAGAAATTGGTGTCCCTTTGTGAGGTCAAGTCTGGTTCACTTCAAAATGAACGTCTAAGATGGTTGGTGGTTCTGAAATGGGCCTGCTGGTGTTTTTATTTATGCTGCATGTATCCCCTGCTGGGAGGCAGAGGATCAACACCTCATCAAGGTAAGTGTCTGCTGCTTCTCTAATATGCACATTTAGAGTGGGTGTTTTGGCTGCGCTCATTATTTTTGTGCCGGCCGACGTGCCGGCTGCTGATTTCTTCCCTCTGATGTGTTTTATGGTTCATGTCTTGACATCTGATGGCTGATAATCCCCTAAGTTATGCTTTTGTGCATCTATTTATATGCACTGGTGGTGATTGTGAACTAATTTTTTGTCACTGGTTTTTCTTTTTGTGGCTTTAAAACAAACAAAAAAAAAAGATTTATATCATGGACTGAAGTGCTTTTTGGAATATGTTAACCCACATGTTATTAAATTCAGGTTACCTGAGCCAGGTTTTATTTAGAAGGTGATAATGCATGCATTTAAGATACAGACACCATCGTGTCACACCTCGCCCACTCAGAAATGATCAATTCATCATTTATGCATTTGAAAAAGCTGATATGTGTCTGGCAGAGGATGGATGGGCGCTGTTATTTTCTCGTCACACTTCATTCATCCCTAAACAAATCACCTCAAACCGGTGTGAATGTGACAGCTTACGTTAGTATTCTTCGTATCATAATTACATCTAAACTGCTGAGGCTGTTATCCTGTTTGCTGCGCACACACACCCAACTTCAGCTTCCTATCAATGTTCTGATGGTCCTCTGTTGCTTATCATACTCAATACATTTTCTGCTTCAAGCTGTACATTTTTGTGATTTTTTTTTTATTTTTTAATATGCATAGCTGAATAAGTATCCGCTGTTGGATATCAGGTCGACTGCCGGGTTATATTTGTATGTGTCAGCTCACTAGAAAGTATTTTCCCCTTAGGGGCTGGAGGTGGTTTGCGGAGATGCCCGCTGGCAGTTTGTGCTGAGCCCCCACAAAGTAGAGCTTTATTACAGCAGCTTCACCCTCCAGGATTCTGGTGAGGTGTTGTGGGGAAGTTGGCTACTAAAATAAGTTGGTAAAATTGAACAAAGTGTCAAAAGTTCGATTTGTTTTCCTGTTGATCTGTTGGCAGGATTACAGAAATATTACGGGATGGATATTCTCATAACTCAGTGGAGGCCTTGGTCATGTGACAGGAAAGCACCAATGAAAGTGTGTAGTGGGGTAGTGATGAGAGTAATCATTCTCTCCCGGTGTCACCGAGGGCCAGAAAGGTGAAGGATTATGAATATGAAGCTGTGCAGATTGGATTCCCTTTGGATTGGATTACTTTTCTGTAATCCTCCAAGGCAGATTTTTTTCCTCTTGTTATCTGCTGCGCCGTCAGGAGGGAGTGTTTGTCTGATCGATGTAGTTCATGCTGTCCCACTTCTATCTACTGTGGCACTTAGCCTAGAGAGAGGCTTTGTGAGCACCTAATCTGGATACCTACATTTTGGTATTGAAGTGTGTTTGTCTGGATATTACTGATGGTGTTTATTCAATCTCAAGCCAGTCAGGTTTGCAAACGCATCAAGAAAGTTTTTCAGTGGGTTTGAGCACTGAAAATATTTGGTAAGGGAAAAAAGCAGTAAATATACAGTATATTAATTAAAATAACTCTACCCTAAATTTCTGGATTCACCTGGAACATGATCACAGAAAAATCTGATTATTTGAAAAGCAACAATCAAGAGAAATGCAAAACATCTTTTTAGAAGAATTTGCAAGGAAACAAATATGCTAAGTGCTGACAAAAATCACTTTCTTTCCCCAATCAGTGGAGCCAAACCATTAATCTACCTCCATCACTCAGATCGAGTTAAGTTCCACAGCTCTGATCTTTGGAAAAAAAACCTCGCAAACCTCCATCTTGTTCTAGAAAAGCCCAACGCTCCCTGACAGGAACACGGAGGATTGACCGCAGTTTGCCACCTGGGCCTCTCTGGCAGTGGAACATGCCTGCAGTGATAATTAATGAGAATTACCATTGCCGAGAGAGGCGGTTTGGCAGACGGGTTGAGAGGGAGGCAGAGCTGGACTGAGAGCATGATTGAGATGTAATGACTGCAGTGAAGAAGACGAAGATGGAGGTGGTGGGAGGAGAGTTAAAAAAGAGACTAATGTAATTATTTTGCTACTGGCAGAAGACAGAGCAGTCTTGGCTTCAACATAATTTTTCCCTACAGTCTGAGTGCAAAATATACTGCATGATCACAGCTCTAAATCTCATAAGCATCACGATTAATTGAACTTTATTTGTCAGCTCGGCTGAGAGACAATGGCACTGAAAGCGTGTTAAGTGGGAAATATCGAGGTGTTGCGCGCAAAAGAAAGGAATTGTTTCTACTTTTTTTGAAAGCAAAAATTCTTAAAAGCTCTCAATGCATTAAATGCTACTTCAAGAACACTGGAGAGGGGAAAGGCCTGAGGTTGGACTCACTGTGATGAAATGCATCCTAAGGAAAAAGGCCACAGAGTCTAAGTAAGTAAAAACCAATGAAAATAATTTGTTCTGTGCTAATAGCCCTCGAATAAAGAATAAAGAACACTTCCCAGAGAACAGCACTGGTCAAGCTGTCGCCACCAACACATTAATTATATTATTCAAATAGGATTCATATCCTGGATGGTCATGGTTGTGAAAGGGAATAATGCCCTTTATTAAAGACATTTTCCAGGTTTGCAGTTCTGAAAAATACTAATTAATATTCCAGGTTTTCTCCTGACAGAATAATCTTTAACCCTAGACTTGCATTTGCATATCTTCTTATTTGCATTTTACACTCATTTAGCGACATACAGAACATGCAAGAATGAACGCTCCCCGGGGGTGGGGGTGGGGGGGGTACACGACTCTCGCTCTATTGGTCAGGGAGGCGTTAATATTTTCGTACTCGCTCATCTGAGACGACTGTGAGCAGCAGTTAGTGACTTGCGGACCTTTCTGCTGCCTGAAAGGGAATCTGCAGGCAAAAGTCAGGGCAGACAAACAAGATGACCCCCCCCCCCCATGTAAACAGAGTTAAATACATCTCATTCATATTCTACTTGGAGATAAAGCTCTACTGTAAATCCATAAATGAAAGAAAAAGAAGTAGATGATGCACTTTGAATTAAAGATGTAACATTTCCTATTGAAGAATGGGTGGACTGTATTTGCATTATACTCAAGGCGCTCTGCAGGTGGTCTCATAAGCGCATGAATAATTTAAAGTATATAGCGTACTGCTTACCTTTTCTTGCATGGAGTAAATACATTCAGGTAGCTCTCGCTTGCATCACAAGTTATCCATGAACACATGGATTTATTTCCCACCCTGTAATTAACATTATGTTGATGAAGATCCAATGTATAGATACTCAAATGGTCTGTCATGCGTCACCAGTAGTACTAACCAATCACAATACAGCAAAATCATTAATCTCGCTTCATTATTTTCAGCTCATGCCTTTCAACTTTGTGTGTGTGTGTGCGCAGTAGAATTATCAGTTATTCCATATTAGTGGGGTTTTTTTTTTTACGATGGAGTAAACACTGGTGAAATCATATTTTATGATGTGTTCACTGAGAATAGAAAACATGCAGATATTTTTAAGACACAGGATTTACAGCTATGAATAAAAAGACACTCCGGTCCCTGGAGACCGTATCTAAGATGCTGTTGGAAACGTTGATCTCTTTCTCTGAGTGCTGAGTGGGGTTCTAACTTCACAGTTGGACTCAACTCTGAAAGTAGGATCATCCTCGTGCCACCCGTGGTTTGTATTTTGAGCTTGTTTTTTAGTATTGTTCAAACTAAGGCTAAATATACTTAGACAGAGGCGGCAGCTTGTCTCATGCATCCTCCCATCAGAGACTCAGCGGTGCGATTGTTTCGTTTAAAGCAGCAACTGGAAAATTCACCCGGTGAAGGAAATAACAGTGTTTCTGTGTCATCGTGGAGCATAAAATGTAGCCTGGCAGAGATCGCCGCTATTTCAGATGGGCATGTAAAAAGTCTTTCATCACAGTCGTGATGTGTGGGTGATGCTGACCTTGGAGGTGGAGGTTTGAAATATCATAGAGGCCAGACAGGTGCGCAGCAACCTCTGGAACAAAAGAGAAAGTACATTTTACAAATAATTACCTTCAAAGATTTCTATTCTGCTGCAGTTTGCCTGAATCAATGGAAGTGTTTTTAGCTTTTCTAAGTGTTTTAAGTCTCTCTCTGTGTGTGAATTCGTTCTGGAGGGGTGTCTGCTAATACATGGAGCCTGTGGTCACGTCTGGTGTACAATCATCCAACCGTGCTGGACATAACAACAGGACCTGCATTGGATTGCCTCGTTGCACGCTCCCTACAATTGCATCCATGAATTGCTCAATGAATCTTAATGCATTAACTGGTGACGGGGCTCTGGTAGCTATTGCATTATATAAATATTTTCCATTTCCAATCGTTCTGTTCCGAGCAAGGCTAGCAGACTCTGCCTGCACTCACGTGCAACCAGCAGATGACTGGAAAGAGAGAGAGACTGTGTTCATGGGTCGTCCTCTCAGTTTTGACACGTCAACTGTTCAGGGTCATTACTTTGTGTTACGTTGCCTCACAAGAACTCATGTATTCATTTTATGTTGCAGCACAAAGGGTGATTTCACAAATTTGAAGCCGCTGAAGTAGCTGATGTCGTGCCATGTCTTGCAACCTCCATGAATATGAATAAACGCGCTTTCGGCTGCAGAAGCCTTTACATTTGACATAATAAGTTTTGATACTTCTGTGGTCTACTTGGAAATTCAACACAATTTCTACACAATATATTTAAACCCCTGTCTGCCAATTATTTTGTCTTTCATGCAAAACAACAGAGGGTTATACGTGATACTGTACAAGTTTCCCTGTGATTGACGCTAATGAATAGAAAGGGTTATAATGTTGATGTCTGACCTCGGTAGCAACGAATGGAAACATGACACTATCCATGCTCCCAAAGTAATTGCTTTTGGGTTTGTTTTTTTTTTGGTTTAATGAAATTCCTCTCGCGGACACCATATCACCTTGAGAGATATCCTCGCATCTGTTTAAAAGGAAGTGGAGGCAAAAGTTTTTCCTGGCTGTGAGGAGAATAATCTAGTTGCGTTCATCAAGGAGTTCCCTTAACTTAACGGAGAAAGATGGAGTTTGACCCCAGCGTTGTAACCTCCACCAAGAAAAGCGATGCTTTGTAAAAATCAGTCATGCCTAAAAGTTGGAAATTATCAATTAAGTGAAGAGCAGTCTGTAAAAATGAAGATTCAGATCCACCTTTTAAATTTATTGAGTTTCACTTCAACCGTTTTGAGTATCTGTCAGGTTGTTTTTTTTAACAGACAAACCAGCGTTGATTAAGACAACAATCTAACGCTTCATGTGAAAAAGGAAGGAAAATATTACACACGTGATGAAAGACTGATGTGATGTGATTACATCCCATCTTCTCCAGGCTGTATCTTAGGGTAGCTTTCCACCTCTTGTTCCTTGGGAGCAGGGGGAAAGGAAAGTCTAACGAAGTCTGACAGTCATTGCAACCCCATTCTAATTACATTATTTAACGACTGTATTAATTCAGGAGCAAACAACTTTACTCTCTTAGCCTCCAGAATGTCAGGCTGGGTTGTGGAAAGCTGGAGCCGCATAATCGGATTCCGTGTGCTCTCAGATATCGAGATTGTATTAGCCCAAGTCAAAGAAGCAGTCCTGGCCGAGGGTTGTGCGGGCAAGAGTCACGAGGTGGTGTCCGGGGTTAGATTGTGCATCTAAATGATCTACAGACGTACTGAATTTTCGATCCTATGTTCTTATCTTTCCCTGAACGAGCGAGACTGACTTTCATTTGGAGCAATATCTTGGAAGGCAGCAGCGTTTTGATGTTACCAGTCACGACCATAATGCTAATGACAGCTAATGAGATGGGTGGAACTTCTTCCTGAGGCAATCGGAGAAGAATGGATTTCCATATGGAACCTGACACACATGGCAAACACTGCACTGTTTACTCCCAGCAGCAGTGTGTTCTTAGTGTGGAACAGTATTTTCATTTAAAACAAGCACTGAGCTATTTAGCGAGTGTGCAATCGGGTGGGAAGGTCAGTCTTTGTGTGAGATTGCAGCATTTCAAATGATGCTAAACTAATTTTTAATAAATTAGCTTTCATTTTCCTGTGCCATTTTTACTCATAATCATCCAAGAACAGTAATAGCAATAACATGAACATATGAAATAAAACCAAGAGTCAGGTTTTGCAATCGTTCACAGCAGTGACGAACACAAAAAAATCCCCTACAAACCAGCAGTTGTGTAAGTTTCTGCTGAGTTGTGCAACAGTAGAGATGTCAACCAAACCTTCCCCAACCCGAAACGACTGGAACCACAGAAATTGATTTCACTCTGCAGCTGGAACTCCACGCCATCCTTTATTAACCTATCAGGTTTCTTGAAATTGTTCCCCTCCCTCTTGCTGATTTCCACTGGATTCTTCTCGGATCAACTCCCCGTCTCCAGGGACCAGGATGGGGCTTCATTGAGAATGCAGCAAATGTTTCTTTCACCTTGATGCTCCAGCATCTTTTCTTTCCAAGGTTGCTGCAATTGCGATACAGCCGGGTGGCGTTCTCGATGGAGAAACATTCCTTTGCCCGAGCCTTTGTAGATGAAGCCTTTAAAGGAGAATCCCACTGGGTTTTGGGGGGGAATTAGTACTTGCTGGTGTGTGATGGTGAGCATGCGTTTCTCTGTATGTGTGGGAGAGTGGGGGTATTATAGCACAGGACGTTTTTGGGTACTGTAGATTAACCTTATCAACACTGGGGTGATGAAGATGAGGAGGCAGGAGAGACATGAGAGAGAGAGACTGGAGACACTTAAAAGAATGAGAAGTGCAGGAAAATGAGGTTACCTTTAAGGGAAAGTGAGTAAATTAAGATGGACAGGGAAGATAATCGAGAGAAGATTAAAAAAATCAAATTAATAAGAAAAAATGAAAGTTAGAAAAAAAGGGGGGAAGTTGTGTTTCTGTGATTCATCCCTGCGGGGGTTCAGTGGTTGGTCAGTGCTCTGCTCCAGCATGACTACCTAATTAAGTATTATTTCCTAGTTCTCTCCTTTTAAGAGCCATATTCATTCCTTTTTATTATTTCTCCTTTGCCCAATACATCTTTTCAATAGCTTAACGCTCGTGGATACCCACATTCTGAAATGTTACCTCGTTGCTCCTCCGCTCATCCATATTCCGCTGATGTCCTTCCATGCAGCGTAATCACACAGAGTGTATCGTAAAGACCGCAAATGTTCCAATATTTGCTGAAGTGCTTTTTATTTATCCTTTTTAATTATCTTTTACTTTTTACCTCCTTTAGTTTTATATTTGCGGCAAGAGCCTGGTAGATTCAGCTAAATTCCCTTTACCCCATGTACGGGGGGCGCTTAGCCCCAAGGTCATTCCTGAAACTTGGCAGTGAGTCAGCTGAAGTCTGATTTATGCAGTCTTCAAATTTGTGAAATCCCTAGCTAACCCCGCTCCATCAGGGTTATGTCTCTCAGGGCTGAAATAATTTCATTTCAGAAGGAACCAGTGAGCGGAATGAACTCCCGAGGTATGAAAAGCTGTTATGTCATCGTGATCTGGGACTGCAATACTTTGTGTTCATGATAATTTCACCTAGCACTAGTAAAATCATTTATTCTCATCACATTTACCTGACTTCACTTTATTTAATAAACTCTAGTTAAATTTGTATTGTTGAAAATATCAAGTTATTAAAGGAAAAAAAAACTGCCAAACTCAGCTGATTGACAGGTTTTTTAATTATAAGGCAAGAATACCATCATGATCAATTTGATCTTTATGCAACAAACTAGAGGCCGACAGGTGAAAACGAATATTCGTTGGATTAGCACTTTAATGAGGTTGATTTTAAGTGGGCTTTGAGTGTAATCTTCAATTTTCAGCTTGACTGTGACTTTCTCGAGGTTTTTAGCGCTTATATTTCATGTATAAATGTCCCTAAATGACAGGACAGCTCTGACTGGAGTTGACAGCTAACAGGTGGTAGCCGTGTCTGTGTTTTTAGAGTGCTGTTTAATACAACCAGGGTGTTCAGTGCTGTTGTGTTGGTTCAGAATTTTACTCACCCATTAAATTGCTGCGCTCCAGGGAGGATCCGGGACTCCATTATTAATCAGGTGAGTGTATTATTCATTAAGTCGTACAAGAAACAGACCTTAACGACAAATAAACTTCATGTATCACTTATCGGGGGATGAAACCAAAAGGAAATTAATTTCATTCTTCGGTTGTAAAGAAATAAGTCGACTTTCCAATAAAGCAGACATTCTGTATTCACTCAGGACTGAGCTGAGGAGTCACATGTTCAGTTTTTAGTCTCTATTCCCTTGTATGTTGGAGACTCCCAAAGCTGACGTGTTTAAATCTCCTGTTTTATTTGATCAACAGTTCAAAACACAAGATATTCCCGAGTGGAATGAAAGTGTGAAATGAGATCCAGATTGAAACAGAAAGGGTTCCAACCTTCATTATTATTGTCAGCCTCGTGTATCGTACAAAGTCGAGCTGAATTGATTGAGAATGAGAAAGGTGTTGTTAGAAGGTATGTTAGAAATTAGATTAAGAAAAACTCCTAGTTTTTACCAAACGGAACATCCTCTTCACTTCCAGCAGCTACAGTACAGCTGCCGCCATACACACACACACGCACACACACGCACACACACGCACACACACAGATGCGTGCTCTCACCTTGAGCTGCAGTTTGCTCTTATCTGAAGCTGTGATCAGCTGATGTTCAGCACCTGGATACCGTGGCACCACAGAACCAGCCTGATCTATGAGGCAATTATGGTAAAAACGTCTGTCTAAGCATTTCTGGGGTTGAAAGGACTAACCGGGATATTAAATGGATTACATTATACACAAAGTGAAATGTGGTGGCAGTAGACCCAGAGAAAAGCTCTTTGTGCTGGCTTTAGGGATTCCCTTATAGACGATTCCCCCTTTAACCTCTAAACACACACACACACACACACACACACACACACACACACACACACACACTCTGTGTCTGGAGAGCTGCAATTGGCAACTGGCCGAGTTTTAGATTTGTGTGCACAAGTGCGACGTTCAGAGTGTACGTGACGTGACTGTGTGTGCTTAGCTTCATGCACTTTGATAGATTGCAGAGTGCAGCAGTCTTTTCAGAGTGTAGGAGGCTGGCACAGAATGGGGAGTATCCACACTCAACAAGCACCTGATTTACTCTTACACATTCACCAATCAAATGAAAGCCATGTGAGATAAAACAAATCGAAACTGGACTCAAGTGAGAAAATACCTAAAACGGCAAGAATAGGGAAAGTAAAAACCCACACAGCTCAGTTCTGATTGTAAATCTGTGAAAGTCTCAAAAGGAGTTGCTTATAGTCCCTGTGTTTACATCTGGTGCATTATTATTTAAACTGAAGCCCTTATCTTCACTGAGGGATATGTATGTGGTCTTTGGCCAGTGGACTGTATCCCTCTGACATCTCCCAGTCATCTGTCAATAATGTTTTGAGCAATATTTAACTGAGGAGGAGGAGTGCTGCTGTGTGTCCTTGTGTGTGTGTGTGTCATGTATGAATCACACTCCAGACACATTTAAATATGTAATAATTTAAATCTCTCAACAAGCTGAAAGCATCAGTGATGAATCAATGCCATGAGTTCCTTCACACACGTCAAAGGCAGTGATCAAATCAAATTTTCTAAAAACAATGGATTAAAAACCAAAATTGAAATTGATTCTAGTCAGAATGTACTTAATAAATTCATGCATTGTTGTAATCTGGTAATGAATTAAAATATGTGTAATCTTTATGTACTTCTTCCAATGGAGCTGCTTGAGTCACTGTTGTTATATTTCAAATCAATCAAAAGCCTAAACAGACGATTTAACAGAAAACCAAGCTACGCTAAAATCTAATGAATTCTAATTCTACAGTAATTTGATTTTTTTTTTTGAGTAAGATGTGGATAAGGCAAATATTTTAAATACACATTGACTTTTGTTTGTATCATTGTAAAAAGTCAATTTTGACATTGTTTCTTGGTTTTGCTTTAATATTTTAAAATGTTATTTCTTCCATCTCAGCTACCTATTAGCCTTTAGCGTTGTGATTATGAGAATCGGACATTATGGCTCATTGTGTTCAGCTGTCAGCGAATCAATTCATGATAAGCTAGTTTCAGCATACTTGATTTTTTTTGTGTACTTATAAGCTCTTAGTACATTCTCCAGCTATTAATATTTCACATGATATTGAATCAGGGCAGTGAGATAAGCTTCAGCTGACAATGAATTGTAAGAATTAAGGCATTTTTGCAGCCTTGAGTGCTTTGCCCATCCCTGTGGCTCTTTTTTGTAAGTCATAGGTGTTTTGGAGAAGGTTGAGCTGCCTCAGGCCATTAACTTTCTCTCATAGCTTTTTAAAGTACTCAAAAGTGTGACACATGTCCCTGCAGTGGACATGGTAGTCAGGAGGTCACAAACGACACCTTCTTCAAAATGAGCCCCTCAGCCACATCAGGCAACCGTGACGACTTCCTGCAGAGTGAAACCACACCAGTATGATTCTGGCCATTGTTGGGAAAGTACATGTTGTCCACGGGATATCTCCAAAAGTTGTTCACGGTTCATCTTTTTGACATTTTGTGTAAGAGTGGATGTTGAACCTGGTGTACGAACCTTTTTAATTTGACTTGCATGGAGGATAATTTTTTCTGGCTGACATTTGTGGAGTGAATTCTCAGACCCACACTATAAATGAGATGTTATAATCAGGTGGCGAGTGAAAAAGTGCTGCCAGATTAGCCTAAACCTCTCATTCAGAAGATCTCCCAGTAATAAACGCTTTCAGTTCTCCTTAGGTTCATAAAAGATGAGGAGGAGGAGTACAAAGAAAGGTCTAACGTTTCACAATCTGCTTCTGCTTCTTTTCTTGCTCACAATTTCAGCCTTTGTTTTAGGGCACATTATTACAAAGCATACATGCATGCTAGACTTTAAATGGCAATATATTCAGGAGATATGACCGCAGGATTGTGATCATGAATAAAGATCGCCAAGTCTTACTAAAAGGGCATTTCTGAGGAATAAAGGGGAGACCAGTGGGGGGGAGACAACAGAGAGGAGGATGAGGGGAACAACAGGCGATGTTCAGTGCTGAAAAGACCAGATCAATACTTTTGGTCGATATTGGTCACAAATCAAATATGAAATATAGTCACGATTGTCTATAAGCTTAAGGACATGATGTCTTATGATTGGTCACTGCAGTAGCGATCAATACTTTGACAAACTGCTACTCCTGGGGTTGGCTCAGCGTCCTCATGTGGAGACGTTGCCCTTCAAGCTCTAAGCGAGGGCTGGAACAGCTTCCTGTCGTGTGATTTCAAAAAGATTTTTGGTTGCTCTGCTTTGACCATTGAAAAGAAAAAGACTGTTTCTGCTTTAAAACATTTTGAAATCAATGTCTAGGAAATAGTTTAAGTTCACGTCTCCTTGTCAATGATTTGTGAATTACTTGTGGTCGTGCCAGAAATGAAGTCATAAAAAACAAGAGAGGCTGTCAGACGGTGGTGAATGAAAGATTGTTTCTTGCCTCCCTCTTGCTTCCTCATCGATGTGAGATGAACACATTGTGTTCTTTCTTCTATTAGAGATATGAAATGTCAAACGCTTTCTGCTCAAGTTTTAAGAATTTATCCTTCACCATATGTAAGGAAAACCAAACCCATTAGAACACAAAGACGACTACAGTCTCATTTTTTTCTTGTTTTTTTTTTTGTTTGTTTCTGTGTAGAAATATTTTGCATTCAATGAAAAGCCTCAAACTCTGAAGGGCACTGTCGGAAATGAACGGAATTCAAATTAGGAGAGACGAGTGAATCAAGTCGGGTAATTATTTATTGCAGCAGGATAATTAGTCTTTCAGAATGTCTTTGGTGTTTTGGCTCTTCGGGAACACAAATCATAGGGCAAATTCCCTCAGTAGCGGAAAGATACTTCCTACATGAAGTCCATATGATGGTGGTTTCGAGTTAGGTGGTGGTGGTGGCTGATGGATCTACTGGGACGGATAAAATCAACCTGGTGAATCTGTGGGGACTGGGTAAAGCAGCAGCAGCATAAATGAACTACAAATACAGAGAGAATAATTTATAAAGGCAGCAGCAAGATGATAAACCAACAATGAAGGTGTGTCAATGGACAGATGTGAACAGCTGATATCTCAGTTGACAGCGTCAGACAATGACATGAAATAACAACTGAGTATGTGTAAGAGGCGAGACTGATAGAGTAGCGTGACAAATGAGCTAAAAGCGTGCAACGAGTCTTCCTGACAGAACTTTCATTTAATTTCTAATGAATGCCAATGTTTATATCGAAGAAAACCTTTACTTTTTAGATTCCAGAATAAGAATGGAAATGTAATTTTTATCTGTTTGCTGACCTAAAGAAAGATTGTAACTTCAAAGCGCACACCATAGTTATCCAAAAGTGTTCAATCAAAAGAACAAAAAACGAGTCCACATAAATATTGAAGGAAACGGATAGCAGGAGCAAAAAGAGAATTTTCCACCTTCCATCACCTCTGGGATCATCTGTTCAGTAGAGAATTTTAAAGAAACACTTCAAATACAATTAAACTCATTTCTGGAATTGTATGAATTCCCTTAATATTTGTAGGACTACGCAGGTCCAGGTATGCATCTTCTTTTGCTGCACAAAAATACATTTACATACATGCATTATACATCTCCTCATTTTAGAACGTTAGCATGTCCAGATGTTCCTCAGACTGGGAGTACGTGCTCGCTCATACACTGCACCTATATTTGAGCGCCGCACTCTTCATCGCTGTAAATAATTCATCAGGTGTAGGATCTCCGCTTTGAAGAAACATCCTTTCCACCTCTGACAGTATTTACATGTGTAACACGGCAACAATGATCGCAGCTTTGCTTTACATAACAACATGTCGCACTAGGAAAGCACTCTGGATCTGGAGTCTTAATGAGAGATGACAAATAACAGCCTTTTTATACCTTCGCAGGGAACCTGCCCTCTGTAAAAATCTAATTTCTGCAGAATCCCCCCGCTGGGAATGTTGGAGCTTTAAAAGTCATTTTGCTTCACTGATTTGCTTTGAAGCCTCCATAATGAAGAACATAGCAGAAAGGAGTGAGACGTGTCAGATGGAGAGAGTAAGAGACTCACACTTTAATGTCTATTTGTTTGTCAGCCATTGAGATCAATGAGCGCTTGATGAAAAACGCCAGACGAGGTCACAAGGGGTGAAATTAATTTATAGAATAATCCTCTGCTGACATCACCTGTCCGTCTGCCCGGCGTCGACGTCCAATCCCTCCATCTTCAGCCCAGCAGTTGAATCTACTTGCCAGGAAGAGCAAATGTGTTTTCAATCTGAAGAAGACAAAAAGTAATTATTAGCTGGAAAGCATCGCTGGCAGCGTTCTGGTGATCCGCTAAGCACCATGTGTCATTTTTTAGACGCCAGCCCTGTAATATAAAAACATCTACTGGTTGGAATTCTGCTGCTTCAGTGGAGATCCGAACCTTCAAACAGACAATGCTACATGACAAACGCATCCTTCTAGCTGCAAGACGGGCAAGAATCCTTTTAAGAACAACAAGCAAAAAGATGCATGCATCTGAGGTCATGCCTGGTGAAGCATTTCAAATTCTTAAAAGTGGTTTCTGAGTGGCAACGATAGGATTTGAACACCTTGAGGATTTCAGGGATCCTGAAATTTAATACGTTACCCCCTTTGACGGTTTACATGTAAAGGAACCAATCATATTAAAACGAACTCCATCCAAATCCAATCACAGTGGAAAAAATCTAGAATTATGCCATAAATGGAAAAGAAACCGAAACTTAAAGCATCGTTTTTACTGAAAAACCTCACCTCAACCTGTGTGTTCCCTTCACATGTGTTTATCTGTCTAGAATGTTTTCATATGCAGGCATGCGCTTTGAATATGACATGCATGCATCTCCAGGGAACTGTTTACTTCTTCTTCTGTTTCACTTTCCTCATGGTACTTGGCTTTCTGCTTTCATTTCCACGCACATCTATTCCTCGCCATTAAACTTTAACGCAGTGGGTAAACACACAACATTCGATACTCATCGGCTGTCCAAATAAGTACTTTTTTTTTTTTTACATTAAACTTCAGTTCCGGAATTTTACACTTAAACGGCAAAGAACACTTGACAGATATTCATTTTTCTGTTGAATAATTGGGAGATTGGGTGAGCGGATGATGCTGATAAAAATGGCACAGACAGTAATGGATAAAACATATTTCATTATTTCCCATAAGGCACTGAGCAGCTGTCGTGGCACACATTCTCTTTTGGGATAATTTTGATGTTGTCGTGCTCAGAAGAAGAATAACCCAGTCAGAAGAGGAGAATGGGGAAAAGAAGCATTAAAGAATGGAAAGATGGATGAATAAGTTCTTGTACGGTTTAGACTCGTCTCACTCTACATGTCCACAAGGAGTTAGCTCAGAAGTCATTTTGTGGTCACATTTTCGAGCTTGCTTGTTATTGCTATGGTATAAATAAGGTACGTCAGGGGTGTCAAACTATCACACAAGAAGCTGAAATTCAAGACACAGCCTATGTTGCTGGTCAAACAGTCATTGCATTTACTGTTCCTGCAATATTTTAACCTGTAAAGTGGAATTTGAAGAGATTATAACTGCTTTTCTTTCAATAAAATAGATTGGTGATTCAGCTGGGCCCTGAGTTTGACACATGGCACAGAAACCTTGCCTCAGAGATACTCTGGTTTTTAATATGAAATGTCTTTAGACAGTGTTTAGTTATGTTCAATAAAACTTCTCCATGTCTCAACATTAACGTCAGGAAGTAAACTCTTTGTTCAGGCCAGTGGGACTTTTCACGCCTGCTGGGAAATATGGTCAAATAGCTTTAGCTGTACAAGAGGATTTTTATTGAGGAATATATATTTCCATTCAGGAACCTAGAATTCCAACCCCCCACCCCCCCCGAGCCTGTTGCTGATAAGGGTCTAGTCTCTTTCTTACCATCATCTCATCCCTTATTGCTCCATCATCCATCTTCCACCATCACAGATCAACCTGTCTTGGCTTGTCCTCACCAGCGACACAGAACGACACCTGAGACCTATTCATACACCCCCCCCTCATGTTCATCATCCTCTCTCTTCATCCTGTCTCCAGTGCACACGACTGTCCGTCGATTTCTGATTGTTAATGGCTTTTTTAGCACGGGTTGGTGAACATTTGCAGCCGTTAAGATGGTTAGAAATAATGCCATGTGATCAATTCTTAGAAATTTACATTTCATCCTGAACCTGTTTACGAGAATAACAAAAAGATGAGTCACAGGAAGCAGCACAATGTTGTTGTGACTCTTTACGTATGAACTTATTTTCTGTATTCCTGTTACTAATAATCATTCCCATTTGTGTTCTGCTTATTTTCTTGACAAATCATTCGGTCAATTAAACAGAAAACAAATTCACATGTATGTTCATGTAGATATTAGCGTGTTTTTTTTTTTTTTCTTCTGACACATGGTAGCTCAAAGATGTGTAGAGCTGTACAGCTGCTCTGTCATGGGCACGCATTCTTTTATTAATGCCAGAGGGTGATGGGAACATGGTGGAATTGATGGATTTGGAGGATTTACATTTTCTCCTTGTGTTTCCCCTTCTTTCCAAGCCCAGATAGATGAAAAGGACAAGGATAGAGCTTCATGAAGTATTTGGCATTAGTGATGGTCCCCCCGCTGGGCCGGCAGGGGAGACTCCTGCAGTTATTGAACAGGAGAGGGAAAAACACTCTAAACGAATATTGGAATTTGTCATGCAGGGAGTGACCTTCTGCTAAAAGCTGAGCTAAACTGAAGCACAGATGTAAAGAGCATGTGTAGTGTCTGTTAATTTATTGATTAAAGTTTATTACATGTATTTATTATGGTTTATTTCTTAGGGATAGATACAGACTGATAGACAGAACCGACATTCTCATTGATTCTGACGTCAGAATAGTCAGGGATGCCATAATTGATCAATGAAATCAATTATTTCATGTCTTCTCCAGAAAGGCATGAAATGATGTACTGCATGTTATCATTAATGATCATATCATTTTATTACTGGCCCTTCAAAACAAAAAGTGAACTGTAATACATAACCTTCACAATGTACATCAAGAGAGACAGAGATAGAATAGAACGAGGTGAGAATAGATACACACACACACACACACACACATAGTCTTGGCTGCCAGAAAATCCAGCATCTTGTTTGTCCTTGTCAGACTGACCTGCTGTGTCGGCTGAAGAAAACAAGCAAATTGATGACGTTGTAGAGTGTCTAACAGACAGGAGGGCCACACCGATGGAAATGCATGTGGGAAGAGACGGGAAGGTGGGGGGAGAGGAGAGAAGAGGAGAGGGGAGGGCAAGGAGGAGACAAGACTGAAGGCTTCAATTAAAAGAAAAAAAATCTCTAGAGGATGGGAAGCACTACACATACCAGCACCAGCTCATCTATTGTTATTGCAGCAATTATTTTCATTGGCTATTATACAGAGAGCAATTGATAACTACAACACTATAACATATAGTGTTACATACCGTCTATAATGCATGAGGAGGTGTTCGCTGATTTAATGCAACGCTGGTTTCTTATTAGTTCGGATTCACCAGAGGCGGTGAAAAGATCAGCAGTCTTCAATAGTGTGTTATCGCCTACATGGGATCATTGTACTGCAGTCGATTGGCTTGTTTCTCATAGTCCCCGTGTGTTCTGTAGAAAAAAAGTCCATTTGAAGCAGACAGCGCACTCACTGACTGAATGAGGTTTGGCTGCTGTAGCTAACTCCATTCAACTTAATTTAAGTCAAACCTTGACCCATCTGCCAGGTTTCAGATTACAAAAAGAACCTTTTAAAAATATATAACATGAACACAAGTAGATAAAAATGTATGATGAGGTTGAGAATGAGGTGGTGGGGAGAACCCTGGCTCCCATCCTGCAGACAGCAACTCCGGCTGACTACAACACACTGCAGGACCGGCCTCGGTCTGCCTCTCTGGTCTGACTGTATTTGGAGGGTTGCCATGCAAACGGCTGAGGGAGAACCAACCCTTTGATAGGATGTTGATTTTTTTGTTTGTTTTTCTCACTTGAAGCAACATTTGAAGTAGAAATGAATCAATAGAATTGCCTTTCCCTAGAGACGGTTGATGAATCTTATTCCTCGCTGCCACCCCAGCTTGATCACAAAACTGTCTAAACACACCAATGAGAAACATGTTTCTTAATTCTGATGATAGCGGACACTTCAGTCCTGTCCTGCTGCTGGAAATACTCTAGCAACAAATACATTTAAAGTCCATTCCTGAACATTTGTAAAATCAATTTGAGACAAATGCAAAAATGACTGTGCCCAGCTGTTTGGAGGGGGAGGGTGGTGGCTGCACCTTTTACCTAAAATAAACCATTAGAATAATGCTTTCATTAGGCGCTAATGGGCTGAGCGCTCCAGACAGGGAAATGAGCTGGAAAATACTGACATGTCAACACCGGCTCCTAAAAATTATGTTTATGTAGAAATAATTAGTATGAGTTTGTGCTGAAGGAAAAAGTAACGATGCGTCATGTGTGAATTCATGCAGCTTTAATAATGATATACGGCAGCATTACGCTGTTGACATGGAATAAAGATTTGCAAATAAACAGATTAGGTGAACTGGAAAACACGTTGACAATAAATAATTCTATTTCAGGCACACTTTTATTTGCATTTAAGAAAAAAACAATCGCTGATATTTTGATTGCTTCTGTTGCCTCAACTATAGGTGGGAGCCTACATTAGGTCTTTTATTTACTTATTTCGTGAGAAAATAAGTTTGATAATCAGTAATTTCACATTATGAGTTAACACAATGTCGGTTTTGATATTTTAATCCTCCAAAAGATAAAGCTAACAGTTGTGTGGTTCTGTTTGGTGGATAGATGAAGTGCGTAAAGGCACCTTTATGCATGAGTTGTTTGAATTGGTCTCACAAAGTAATTATAGCTCCAGCGTAGCTGATCATCAATCCTGGATGCTCTGAGCTACTTTTGAAATAATGGAAAGGTGAAACATGGCTGTGTAACAAAATACAAGATCAAGAGATTGCTGAAGGAATTATGAGAGTTCTATTTTCTGAGTTGTCATATTATTTTAATAATTGTTGTCAATGATGGTAGTCAGATTCTTTATTTGAAGTTCTGATCCAGAGAATCATATTTTCAAAAAAACGGAGTGATGGTTAAGGTTTTTTTTTTAAAAACTGTGAAAGTAAAAATTTAGAGGTAGTCATAAAGAACCTGAAGCAAAAAGGTCTCTTAATAATACTTGCTTTACACAATTAGGACATAATTCCATGAACCAATCTGTCTCGGTCGAATCATTAGCCACCACCACCATGCTGGACTCTAATGGGTTGACTTGTTCCCTTTGCTCCCCTTCAACTTGTAAGTACCAAAGATTTTTTGACAGATTTATCACAAATGGAGATAGAGAATTGCCCTTCCTAAACTTATGATATAACTGAGATAGTTATTTTGAAATATACACGATTTAAAAAGTACTTGTTGGAGTGATCATTGCTAAAAATCTTTCTCGTACAGAGAGGAGATTGTCTTAACAATTACTAATTTAGGCCTACAGCATATTCATTATAATTCATTTTTTATTAAGGTCACTATCAGAGACTCAGTTATCAAACGGGGCGCTTTGAAGATTTTTAAAGAAAATGTAAATGTATTGCATCTGACAAAAGCATTTATTAAACCACAGAACATAGTGGTTGAATATGTGCAAGTAATACCAATACCAGATCATATAATCAATCAAGATCTTATAAAAGTCATACGTAATCCCTCAAGTACAACAAAACATGTAAAACAAGAAATGATGGGGTTTTATCTGTGATCAGTTTCACAACCATGAATTACTGTGTCTTGCAGCTGGGGTGAAGAAAAATCCAATCAATTTGAATAAATGTGTTTAACAGAGGTTTGCTGTATCATTAACTGTTCATAATACATTTCAGGAGATGCATAACAGACATTTGTAATTACCTCCCTCAAGGACACGAGGTCATTTGATTGGTTCAGTTTATTCAGCTAGGGGCTGGGATTACACAAAACATTTTAAAAAATTGCATGACATTTTCAGAGTAACACAAGTTTTATCAGAATCTTGATCCTTGGAATTTCTTTAATGATTCTTTGACATTGTAAAATAGGGTGGTTGATTTTAAAAACTTTATCAGAAGTAACACCTATAGCGAGGCAATGCTGGTGAGATCATAGGACTTTGTTGGTTTTGTTTTATGTTTAGGTGTTTTAATCCTCGCTAGACAAACAGCAGTAGGCAGTTGTCTTAATTTCTTCCCAAACAAAATGCAATGGCAGTCTGCAAAATTAAAGCCTTATTCAAACGTTAACGGTGTGCAAAGAACATGTGTTCTTCTAGCAAATATTCATTCTTAATGCAGAAATACTAATGACTAGAATGAGGAAATTATTATGATAGGATATACATCTGTAAGGAGGAAAAATACCTCACCATGTTTGGAGAACCAGGGAGTGAAACATGGCCTTTGAATATAAACTACTAATAATGGAGCTCATTTTTAACCTTTGTAAAAAGATTTGGTGCTGAATAGAGCCAGAATAAATAGCATCCAGAATAAATCTTGTCTCATCAAACTCATCATTATTATCACTGTGTTCATTAAAATATAAGCCAGCAAAAGAAACAAAGACATTGTTCTTGAGGCATTGAGATTGTCACACATTTTTCTGTGCATAGAGGATGTAATTTTTTATGTAATAGTCGTTGGCTTTAGCAAAACGGTCAAAAGGATCCAGATATCCTGAAAGAGAATAAACTGGGATATGAAAGCAAATGGAAGAATGAGCACAAAAGAGAGGACCATGCAAGAGAGAGAGACACAAGAGGGGAACAAGAGCACCAAGACACTGCAAGATAAAAGAATAAAAGGAATAAAGGACAGATGAAAGGGAAAAGGCAGCAAGCCAGAGGAGATAGACCGAAGCGTATGAACATTTATCCTGTGGAAAAGTTGCTGTGCTTGCGGTGGCTGCGCTGAAGGCTAAGCCAACGTGCCCAGCAGTGATGAATTGGTCCTGTCAGGATAAGCCAAACAAACAGAGATCTGAATAGTGTATGACAACCTTCCTCCAGGCACCACAGTGAACAATGACATTTCCCTAGTCTATGGCTAACAATGGCTCCAGAGATCTGGCAGGACACATATGCTGGAGGTACACAGCTGTTTATTTTTTTGTATGGATATGCATTAAAAAGGCATATCTCAATGATTTAGTGGAGGCTTTGAAAAAAAAAAAAAAGCTTTTAGAAACGGCAGTTTATTAACGCTGCTTGAGAGGAGATGTTAGCAGGCAGAAAGTCGGCGCTAAAAAAAAATACAGTGGGGATTCTTGATACACAGTCACTTTATCAAGGTCGTAAGGCTAATGTGCTAATAGATGTTTAAATCACAACAGCATCTTTCACTGTTCGAGGAAATGTTGGTATTGAGTGCTGCTGCTGGGGATGAGAAGGAAAAGTAAGTGATTCTGAGAATGTGATGAGTGTGTCTGCAGTAACCGGGTATGAGATGCCTTCGGACCCAATGTGGGTGACATAGATGTCTAAAAGTGTTCTAGTCCGTAGTGAAAAGCAAAATGAGAAAAGTGACCCACCTCTTGAGAAAGATAAGGGCAGCCGTTTCTTCCAGCAAATGAAAACCCAGACGGGAAGGTTGTCGGGGTTGATTTTGGGATCGAAGGTTTGCCTTCAGACTCTAGGGAAATATTGTGGTGAAAAATTCTGTCTGAATTGTTCCTTTATGAAGACAGACTGTGACCTCTGACAGACCTCTACAGTGGTGTTGGTGCCGAAACATCCCTATAAATATCGTACACGATGTTTCAGTCTCCATGGGCAGTCTGTTGAAAGATTACCTTTCTAGCACGAGAAAAGATGTAATCCATTGAAAATATTCTCATGGGGGGGCTGAGGTTCAGCAGGTAGAATCAATATTCAGGACGATTGATCTATATATTGAAGTTTCGTGGCCAAGAATCTGTAGCTGTGGGTGTAAAGGTGGACACTGGTTTGCTTGAGGTAGCGCCTGCTATGGTAGCCTCCATCTCCGTGTAAATTTACTGTATGTTAACTGGTGAATGTCATCAAACACACTGCGTAGTTGGTCAGATCAGAAACATGAGAAAAAATACTTCAGAGTTATGTCATGGAAGGTCTGTTTATCATTTTGGTTTTAGTGGGATTGTGCCAGAATTTCCAGTCAGTTTTCCCAGTTGGTGAAAGGATGGAGCATAAGCTTGGCTAGAATCCATTCCTTTTACTGTGGATCTATCAGGATTAAGGCAGATCCAGGAGTTGTGTTTTTTGTCCTCCCATTGGATTTGGAATTTTCCAACGTTTTTCCCATTTACAGACCGATTTTTGTAGTGGGGTTGGACCAAAATGGTGCAATTAAACAACTTCCAGGATATTCCCGCCAACATTTTTGACTACAGAGAAAAGAATGGGAACAGGAGAAGACAGACGTTTGGCCTCAGGCTTCACTCAGCGTGCCGCCATGTTTCCTGGCTCAGCTGTTTTAAAGACAGCAGGTTGCAGCTGAAGCAATTAGCAACCAGGTGGTTTTGGCGATGGAAGACTAAGCGCTCACAGACATAGATGGTGACATCACAGTAGACATACACAGCGGTGCATAAATGCATAAAGCTCCTAAGGGTTTAATTATGTGTTTTGTGGTTTATGAACACCAGCAATCACGCACCATTAAAAATTATTACATTAGTTCACGTCAGTGATTACTTTATTTAAATGCGTGGCAGATTCCTGGTATTCAGCATCAGGATCATCCCGGCATATGCATGCTACTAATGAACAATGAGTGTGCTGCAGTTGATTAATAATTTCCATATGGGGATCAGTATAGTAAAGTTAAAATGAAAAAAAATTATTTCATCAGCGTCATCAGCCACCACCACCACCACCAGTGTCTGTACTGGTTTTATTTTGCTGTTACTCAGAGCAGATCTCCCTGACCCTAACTCCCAAGACTCCTTGAAAAACTAATCATCACATGTTCTGCTGCTATAAACAATTATCTTTTCTCTATTCACTTGTCTCTTTCAATTGAACTCCAATGTAAAGCCATCTGTGGACATACGGGAGGCTCACAGCTATTTCTTCAGTTCTCCACAGAGTACCATAACTCACTGTAAGTAAGGAATGAGTAGAAGTGTTTAAGTTACTCCCACTTCCACAATTAACGTTATGGATGTCACCATTCCGACAGGCATTTTTGTCAGTTTTGACTAAAAAACAAGTTTGATTTGTGTCACACAACCAGGGTTTGAGATAATAGAAGAAGTGACAAAGCATCATATTTGATATCGTGGGAATGAGACAGGATTGGAGGGACAAGAGGAGAGAGTCCAGACAAACCCGGGATGGCAGACGGAGGTAAACAGATGAAAACAAAGCCTTACACCCCGAGGTGCAGGGAGCTGGTGGGAGACGGAGGAGCACGGGGTTGGGGATCTGGAGAAATGTCAAGCTAAGCATACATCAAGACAGGCGAGCCTGAGCTGTCAGGGAGCATTAATACAACACACTTGATGTTTTAGTAATGAGGACATGATATACACAGTGGCAGCGGCGGGGACACAAACAAATGCCGGCGAGGCATGGACGATGAACCGCAGAATCAGACTAACAGAGGGAATGAGAAATGGAGGCAGAAATAAACAGACAAGAAGACAGGAAGAAAATAACAACCAGCAAGTCAACAGAGGAGGCTGACAAGGACCTTTCCTCCAGAGAATGTGCGAAAACACATTTATAAGGATTATAAGCAAGAAAATTAGTGATATTTAGACCCAATCAGATGCAACTATTTTGGGGGTTTTATGTGAATGTTGGATCCGTGAATGTTGGTATGAGTCTGGAACTTTTCTGACCCTTTACTCACCTCTGTCTGACCAGATACTTCAACTACTGAGCACTTAAAATCTCTTCAGACTGGATCACTGCTTACATTGATTTCTGCAGCCGACTGAACTGAAAGCAAGCTGCAGATAATTTTCTTTTTCTCCCCACTACCAGTTGACTTTGTCCTCATTTTCTGTGTTTACAGCCTGTCTTACCTTTATTCCTATGGAAGAAACGTCTTATTTGTCTTGATTAATGTTTTGTTCTCCCTTTGCGGATATAATATTGGGCTTTTTTCTGATGACACTGTATTTCCTCTTGACATACTGGGCAATAAAACTGATGACAGCTTCGATTTGACTCTTCTTTATCGAATCCCATAATTTTGTGACTTGCAATCATTATGCATAATTTTCTTGTCCAATATTCTCTTCAGAATTTAATAGCTTGCCTTCAGTAATGTGATCGTTTCATAGTGCTTGTAGTATTCCTTCATTACTCTCTTAGATCAGCCCAAATCAATATGTTTTAACTCAATATTATGATCAGAAGATTTTTGCTTTGAGAAATACTTTTCCTCATATTCCCCATTGTAACATACAGGATTATTCTACTACATCCTCTAGAATTGTATTACAGGACCTCTGAGTATTAATCTCACGCCTCTATGTGATCTTACAATAAAATGACAGTAGCCTGACACTTTGGTCCAGGCTGTATTTGCAAAAAACAAACAAAAAAAAGTGTTTGTGTTGACAGCCAAGTAGAAATCTTTGCTCTCTATTCATTAAATTTGTTCAGTCTCCCAGTCAGCAGCGTCAGCAGCAGCAGCAGCAGCCATCGAGGTGTCAGCCCAACCTGTTATGTCCATATCAAATTCACCATCGCCTCTGCTTCAGCTTCACTCGAATCATCTCAGATCTGTTCACCCTGCTCACGGCTGCCTCTTCCTTCACTTTGAAAAATGTTATTCACTCATTCACAGTCGGTCTTTGTGGTGTTCGTTTCTCCCTCGCGGGCTCTGTCTGACTTTTGCTGCACTTTATGTAATGCATGGACCATAAAACAAAAAAACAAGACGTGCAAATTCAATCAGCTGTCAAACCAACCGCTGCTGACCATTAGATGATTTCTTTCAATCTGGATAAAGGCTAATACTATAAGATTTTTCATAAAATACGTTACCAAGCAACCAGAAAAAATTGAAGAAAAGCTGCTGATGTTAACTGGATGTTTGTCACCTTAAACTTTTAACAAAGATGCAGGGCCAGTGTTGGCCTTTATATAATTGTACACATGGGTATTCTTTAATTAGCAACAATTTGTTTTTCAAGTGCATTCCCCAACACCAACATTCTATTTAATGATTCTTTCCCTTCATTCAAAAAACTTCGGTCCTCTATCACAAAACTGACATGAAATATATCTCTGATCTATGCAGATGAGAAACATCCTTGTTTCTGTTCACCGTGGAACTGGATTGATTGGTAAAGACTGAGCCAGACTTTCAGTGGACACCCAGCTGTTTCCTGGGGACTGGTCTGGCTTAGCAAAAAAGGAATTAAATTACTAAAGTTACTAAAGTTTTTTGGTAATTGACCATGATATAAGCGAGCTAATAGCTCTGGGAGTGTTGACAGTGAGGACTAAACAGTCTAGTGTGACAACCTGGCCCTTTGCATCGTTCATTACTTCTTCATAATAAACACCTCAACTAACATGATTCCTCATATTTTTGACAGAGTTCATGATTAATGTGCAGAAAAGTGAAAGGTGTAAAAGTTAATTGTTCTAGAAAACGGCTAATTTCTCCTGTTAGGAAGAGGAAAATGACTCCTATACTGTGAAAGGTCCCCAAATTTATTACGGGACCTAACTGTTAACTTCAAGATCTGACTTATTTAACTTCACCATTGACTCTAGTAAATAATCGTATCACTAAAATATGAAGTATGATGTTAACACACTGTAATTTAAATTTGTTTCAGTACATTTTTACAAGTGAATACACATTGAGGCTTACCCTGGTTATTTTCCTGATTCAGACCAGTTTCCATGGTAACTGCTCTTAAACTATGTTTAACTTGCTTTGAACATATTAAGAGAAAATAAACCACCAAGCCAGATTAAGCCTGGTTTATTTTAATGTCTTTAGCAAATACTTTTCTCCTAACAATTCCTGCTTGGTTGTTGTCAGACAGTGAGGAAACATACACTTTTGTATTTTACAGGATGTAGTTACATAAAAATGTAGAACACAATATCAGGCTCTGGCTGTTTTCAAAAATATTAAGTAATGATGCCGTTGTTAGACAACAGCATCTTTTTATATTTAGTATAGCATAAAATACTAAAACACAAATAGACATGAATCCAGGAGTTCCAAACGGGTGTGTTTTGGGCTCTGCTGCAAGTGGAGAGTGAGACGATATCAGGCATGAAGGAAGAACAGCCACAGATTATCAAGATGATTAGCAGCCTGCTAAATAAGACAGGAAGCACAGGCTATCTGACTGTGAGCAAAAACAGGACACGTAGCAGGAGGGACAAGCAGCACAGGGAAGTCAAACCGAGGACTTGAAGTGTGGGACATGTTTGATGTTTGGTTTGTGGCCCAATAAAGCAGATGTGTACCCCCCCCCGCCCTGCCCAGTGGGATCTGTCCCCAAAAAAGCACATTTGTTTAAGGTGATCTTGATAACTTTCAGACTGCAACCCCCCTACCCCCCAAGACCTGTTTCCATTTCTATTAATGTCACAATGTCAAAATGTATATGTTAAAATATGGAATTAAGTCATGACTCCAAGAAGCTGCTTCTGTTTTGGGCTGAATTCTGGGACTGGATCAGAGATGAATGACTGTTGTACAGATCACAGGCTGTATGGAGTGAGTCACAATATATGGGTGGATCAAAAGGATATCGGAGCAATTTATTTCTCATTACATTTCATTTAGAAGTCACTTGAACCAAAGCCACCATGTTTTCCCCAGGTCAACAGAATCAGCTGTAATCCCAAACAAAGAACTCACAAGCAGAGATCCACGAGACAGAGCTAGCTTTTTGTTATTTCATACAGTTTGTATTTGGGTTTCATTAGTGCCTTTGCACCAGTGAAACCCAAAAATGAAACTCAAAGATGAAATCCCATTTTCCTATGCTGTAGGAAAATGGGATGCAGAGACTAAATTTTTCATGTTATAAAGGTTTTAAATGGGAATAATAATTTGACTGAAGTAGGGTAGCTTTGGCAGGAGTTTCAGCTGTCACTAAGCGTCAGATTTGTACATTATTATCACAATAAAGCAGAATAAGTTAACACATGTTGATGAACTGAAAGTCAAATGGCACACTCCTAATAACTGAGAGGAGGTTTGATGCTGTTGTTTTGTACACTACCCTCACCGTGAGTGTGCATCAAAGCAGAAAGTTTCATTATGAACAAGCGGCGTCTGAGGCGTTCGGCGCCCGCAGCAGACAAGCAGGTCCGTGCAGCCAAGGATCCGTAACAATTTGAACTTGTTGCAGAGTGTTTTCTCCACTCTGAAGCTCAGCAGGAGTCTGCTCAGGAGTCTGTCACACAGTGTGCACATTTATTAGCTAGCAACCCTTCTGCCATCTGTTCAGCTATCCGACAGGAAACTACAAAGGTGCGCTCTCAATGCTCTGTTTAAAGTCTGACTGAACCACTTGGCTTCGAACCAGACCTGATGCTGAGGCCCTGAAGACCCAGAGTGTGACAATATACTGCAATGCACCACAGAAGCACAATTCTACAGCCTTTAATAGGTTTATGGCAACATCCGCCTGTTGTTTGCATTTCAATGTGCACTGAGGCAAAACTACAGTCTACATTTGTATGTGTTGACAAGGAAATAAATCAGAGTCGGAATCCAAGTTCCATCAGTTTGTTCTCATTATAAAGTGCCTGTAGCAAACAATATGTTTATCGCCGCTCTGTTGTATTACTCACTGCTCCTCGCTGTGAGAGACAGATGGATAAAGTCAACAGCTAGTTCAACACATTATGTTGAAAATGATGAACTAACACAAGAGATGTTACTTTGTGGATGTGATTCTCCAAAGCACTGGAAAATGTCATGTGAGATTTCAGCAGCGGTAGCCTAATAGGAAAAAAATTGTCCCTGTTTTTTGTAAGAATTGGATCTAAACTTAATCTTTGAGTTCAGAGAGGGAAAATGCATCAGAACAGAGCAGCAGACATGGAACTAATGTACATTAATTCTGAAATGACTGGAAGGAATTTTGCAGTAAATCTCGGTAGCAAATGTATGTCATGTGACATCTCTATATGCACCTGACTCAAGGTATGAGAATAAATTTGGTGATTGGCTATTCTATGATTTACTTTATATCACTACTTGTGTTGTAGGGATATGCAGTATTCGAATAAGTAATCATTCCAAACCTGATGAGGCCAAAACATTACAATACAAACAACTGAAATCGGGACTAAAAGCCTAGATTTCCATTTGTTGTGCTGACACAGAGTCGTTTAACCCTACACAATGTAAAGCTGAATAATGGAGCTCCTGTAGTAATGATGCACATGGCAGCCTGAAGATTGAAAGGCTTACAATAGGAAGCTTCCTATTGTCTGCGTTTGCCATTCTTACTGCCTACTGCGTCCTCAATGAACAACAAAAAGAACTATAGCTACGAGCAGCAATGGGTCCAAGCAGCTTGAGAGCATTTGGTTGTAATTTAGCAGAGATCTTGATTTAAAAAAAAAGAAATTTATTGTCTTCCTATAGATCTCCTTAAGGAAAAAGGGAAAAGACCTGTGGTTTCTTCAGGCATTTAGGAGTCCGTTCTAAAAGTATTGGGATCCTTGTGCTGAGGAGAGAAGTGTGATGCCAATCAATCTGTCAGTAGAATATTTTACCACCTGAGGAATCTAAAGCTCTCTGTTAACATCTGAGGAAGTCAATGGTATGTTCTAGAGTTGCATCAACGCAACACTGTCCATCACTGTACCACATTTTCTCCAAGGATAATAATGATCTGAGGTGTCAGCCACTGTCACCGACATGTTTGGAATGAAACAGTAATTATTTGTCTTGTATTAATTATTTACAAGTTATTCAGCATCTTCTGCATTAACCAAGCAGAAACCATCATACACAAGGCCTGCCTGCATTCCAATCTCAACAATGCTGTGCACCTGGAGCTCAGAGGACTCATGTTGGGTGTCAGTGTTTCTCATGACCATGCTAGAATCTGTGTCTTGACTTAGACATTCATACAGGCACATGACTTTGATTATTTTGAACCCTTACAGTGCAACCCATTGTGCCAATTTCATTTGGTTCTTGTTCTCCAGGTGTAACTACTTACACTGTAGGGAAGCAGAGAAATGATCGACGTAGTCAACCATAAACACAAACAGTTCTTTTCAGCTCATTCTTGCTGTTAACAGCCAGGCAGAAGAAGCCCCTGAGAAGTTGGTGCTTGTATTTGTAATGGGATGGCACAGATCCATCGGGTTGATCGGTCTTGTGCCGAACCCAGGAAAGCATACAGTTCCAAGAGCACATCTCTGCAGACTTTAAATCAGCTTATTAACCAGACATCATCACAGGCCAGGAAATCTTGAACACACTCTGAACACTCGTTCCCTATAATCCTTCCATTTGTGTAGTCCTACCAGTGCCAGTGTAGATATTAGGCTGTATTAAGGAAATGTCGGAACAGTATTCATATCGACATTATATTAATGTAGCCTGGTCAAAAAGGAAAGAAATTACAAAACAGCTCAGATAAATTACATTTTATGAATTAAAAGACATCACTTTGTTGAGGAAAGAAATTCCTCTTCAGCCATTCAACACACTGTTGTAAAATGTTCATTTGCGCTTGTCCAGGACAATAAAGAACACCTTCCCAGTTTCATCATTCCTCACTGAACCCAAAACTAAGGTTACCATAAACTCTCCCGCTGCATGGTTTGTTTCTGAGTACCTCAGTTTCCTGCCACAGTCCATAAACTTTTCATGTCTCTGTGATGCCAGACTTGGTTATAGTTATAGAAAAGAGATGGATGGATGAGAAGTTATACATGCTTGTCTACTCCTTGAAAACTGCAGTCTATATCAATATTTTATTGTAAATCGACGGGGCTGGTGATTGGATTATTCTGGACATTGATGTCTGACCATCAAAAAGATCATTATACACATATTTAAATGTATACAAACGTTTGAAAACATGCTTAACCTTGTGGACCAGAGGGTTAACCCAGTAACTGTGTTTACCTGAGCCAATCAGCCAACAGGCCTCTCCAGAGGAGCCCTCCCCCCAACAACAAAAGCTTCATGAAGGAAACCCTAAAGGCTATCTCACCCAACTGAATTTTTGTACTCTTCACCAAATTTTAACATGGGTTATGTCACACACTTCAAGACAAATGTAACAGATTATATTCTCCTTAATCTCAAACATGCCCTCAGTACAAGATGTGAAAATAGTGTAGTGTAACACCCTTCAAGATTTCATTAACCGTCTCCTGCCTGAGGGAACACTGAATGACCGAGTCACCTGATCTGTCTTTCCTGTCCCGACGGAGGGAGAATCCAGACTCATGGTTCCACAAAGGCTCTTTTTAATCTATTGGATCTATTTTTCTGGAAGCGCACGTCCACAAGGACCTACAGCATTACAGGTCACTGACTCCAATCTCATCCAGACACGCTGACATTGATAAATCCTGGTGCTGCTCATATGTCCCAAGGGGAGGACAGTGTTAGATCAACAACAAAGCTGATCACTCAGTCCAAACCACTGGGTCTAGGGTCAGACAAAGGTTATGGTTTAAGTATGTCATTTGTTAGTTACAGTCACCCCCTGACATGAGAACTCCACACACTGTTCTTCTATGCTGGTGATGTCCCCTCTTTTGTCTTTCACTCCATTCCTCTGCTGTGCCAGATACTTTATGTCTTTGATATCTATGGAGTCGGAGTCCTGGTTGGAACAGCTGTAAATTCTATCCATGTTGTATTTTCTGTCATCAGAATGGCCTCCATTGGTCTCAGAGGGCTATGTGTCATCGGTAAAATGAGAAATATCTTGCTTGTTGAGCTTTTGCTGTGACAATGTTTTCCCAGAGTTACAGTTTGATCTTCAACATCTGATTTAAGACAAAACAGACAGTTCTCCATTTTCCGATAAACTTTAAACTCTATATAGTTTTAGTTTTCTACACGGTATCCTTAAAATTCTTCTGATGCTTTAATATGAACATTTTATTGATGAAAAAGTTGTAATGTTTACATCTTAAAGAGATTCAGTTTTTGTTTGGCTCCACAGAAGGAGTTCTTATTCTCGTCTCTTATTAATGTTAGAGCAGCTAGATCACTATATGACATTGACAAAGTTGAGGCACGCAGACCCAAACGTTTCCGAGGACTCTAGGAAACTTGGGGAAAGTTGCAAAATGTGAAATTTCTTGAACAGCAGACCATGGACACAAAGATTCAGCTGAATTGAAAAAATAAAGTTTGACATTTGACAAGACGTAAGACGTAACTTTATAAAAAGTTATACATTGTCACGTTGAGATTTATCAGTGTTGATTTCCGTGAGTTGTGGGTGGAATTTGTTTGTCATACTTTTTGTTGCCATAAAACTTTTAACCGGAAAGAGCAGTCAGCATTATTGCTGAACATCTGATAATCATAACCATATACAATATATTGTGGGTTTAAGTGCAGTAGTACCTTAAGATATGAACTACCCAAAATTTGATTGAGTTACAAGCTCACTCACGGAACTAATTAAAGTAATATCTCAGGGTACTACTGTAGTCCATTTGCTGCTTGTATATGAAGTACAAAAAATACACGGGCTACACTTTCATTTCTGCTTTAACTTTCACAAGTTAAAATAAAACATTTTAGACTTTCTCCACTCACTTTGCACCCATTATTGCTTAAACGCTTGTGAAGTAGTATATTTCCTTGACCACCTTTTGGGAGCTGCATATTAAGATGCTGATTGAAGTGTGAGTTGGGATGGTCGCAATAAAATGAGACTTTTTAATGTCTAGTTTTATCACACAACACAATGCCACAGATGCTGCAGATTGTAACGGAGGTTTTGGACTTCACCACCCCTCAACACACAGAGATGCCCTCCATCCATTGGCAGGTGGGCCTCATCAAGGAGCTGATTAAACATTATTACACCGGCGAGCCCCGGGCTGCTCACAATGAAAGTGTGTTCTAAAACGTACAGTTTGAATCAGGCATTTAATCGGTGCAGCAGTATCACATGACTAGTGCAGACACATCTACGGTATGTTCTCTATGGTCTGCTGCATTGCGACACATCTTCACATTGACTTGATCAGCTTGATTGTCGTCTGTGGGGTTTCTCCACTCCTCTTTAAAGGACGTGTGAAGTTTGCTGCTGGATAATGGAAGGAGCCGGAACATTTTCACAGCACATTTCCTTTTCACTAATCCAGAACATCCTAAAGATTCTCAATAGTTACGATGTCTGATGAGAATATGATTTACCAAAGCCCAGATCACTGAGGATAGCTGCTGATAACAGGCGTGGCCAATCCAGTATGCAGAAAAGGGGCTTTATCAGAATTAGACATGATGGTGGCATTAAAAAGGTAGGCAAATCTTCTCAACACCATCACCCCTTCACACCATTTTAGGTGGAGACAGGAGACAAATCAGGGATCTGACATCATTCTATGTTACCATCTCCAGAAATGAGCATTCAGTTGCCAGGAAGCAGCTCAGAAAGACATTCCTGCATCCAGCATACTGACTATGCTCCTTCCAAACCTGTAATGTCCACGGTGTTGTGTTGCATCCTAAATCCGAGTGACCTTTTATTGTGACCATCTTGACACACACCTGTGCTATAATCATGCTGTTCAATCATGGCATCCTGCACCTGTCAGGGAAATGGATTTTCTCCATCAACTGCAAACATAACCTTGAGAAGAAGAAGCCTTTAGTGTGAATAGACAAAGTTTCAGACCTTTTACTTTAATACATGAAGAATAGCAGAAAAAAACAAGGAGTTTTCTTGACTACGGAGTTCATTTCCTGCTCCTCTAGTTGAATGCATGAGTGAAATGATGTATGTACAGCATTTGACACCGGAAGGAAGAGGGTGTCAGAATTTTTCTGCGTGCTCATTCATAATCAGCAGGATTTGTGACATCACAAATATATTAGAATCCTGTCCAATATTTCGGAAACACGTTTGAAGCATGAGAACAAACTTCAATTTGAGATGTCTAGGTTTACATATCCATATATTTGGGAACCCTTTGGAAAAAGGGAATGTGTATCATTTTTTAAGATTGTGGTATTTATACTTTTTCTGCAAAAATATGCCAGGAAAAAAAAATGCTGTTTATGCTCAGATGCATGTGTGGAATTGGTGTTTAATACTTGATATAGCAGAGCATCTCCGTATCTTCAGTGGTATTATTCACAGAGCAGAGGTAATTCCACATGACACCCGGACCATGAGCCATGTCTAGTGTGATGATGCAGGTTGTAAATAGTTTGTTGTAGATGACAGAGTCCATTATCCCAGACAGCCGTGGCCTTCAGAAGGATAGCACAGTGACAAATATCCCTCAGCTACTGCTAATCTCCTCAATTCCTCCCTCCCTCCTCTTCATCCTCCCCACATCACTTTGTATATTTTCTCATCCTATCCATTTTCTTTCTTGCCTCCTTTTTTCCAACTTATCTCTCCCGTTTCTTGCATCTCTTCCCCTGAAATTCCCCATTTCTCAGTCCAGTTCTTATCCCACTCTCCCTGTCTTCATTCCCCGTTCGCCTCTACACGTCTCAACTTTCTATTTACTGTCCTTTCGTTCCCATCCTCCCCCATCTACAGCACCTTTTCATCTTCTACCCTTCTCTTTTAAACTGAAAAATCCATCAGAAGCCTGTGATGCTGAAACGCCAACCCGCTGCAGCGTTACATAAATGAGATGCCGTGCTGTCAAAAAGAGGAAAAAAGGACTCCCCTGTCTGCTCAGTGTGGAAGAACAGCTCCCAGTACTGTAATGGCTGCAGAGGTCAATTATGGTTGGCCATCAATTTTGCACGTACTTAAATGGAGTGCTGGTACAAGTCGTAAAACACTCTCCATCTGCTACATACATCAGTCATCTTTATAACTGCTGCTGCTGTCACTCGATTCCTACATTTCTACTCCTCCAAGCTAAATTTTCGGCCATCATCTGGAGGATGAGAAGTTTTCCCACTCAGAGTTCCATCTCACTTATACTGTATTTACTCTTTTTTTTACGTACTTTCCCACTAACTTGTCGCTCCTCTATCCTCTCCTACTTATCCATTTACTCCTTTGTGTCTTTACTTCCTTCCCTGCTGATACTGATAATTTATGACTCATTCATTTAGAGAATGTGTTTTATTTGCATTTTAGCTGAATATGGAAAAACTGTCAAGGGCTGGGAATAAATTGAAATACACTTTCAGTAAGCAGTGAAGAGTGGATTACTAATCTTGGCTCTGGTCTTTTGCCAGTATCTTCATTTTTACCGGGACAAATAGTACGTGGATTCCTCTGGAAAGATCTTAAGTAACGGCGTCAGATTAGCAGTTCATGTAATCTACGCAACCTTGAGACAAACAACTGAATAAAATTTATCTGAAGCATGGTCAACAAAAGAGACAAGATGGGGGGGGGGTTGCTCTTTTTGGTTGTTCACTTTTGAGAATTCATTCAGCTCATATTTTAAATCAAATGCCATATTTTATGAAGGTTATTAATTTCCTCAAGTGTGCTTTTTCTGTGTTTTAGTGTATTTTAGCTGATCACCTCCAGTCAAATAGTGCCATAAAAAGGCTAAAGAAATGTCTTGTCTCTTCAGTATTGCCTTTCCTTCTCCTTTTGATCACGAATGAATTTTTCAGCGATGTACTTTTTATATTTTTTTAAAAAGTTTTACGCAACTGTGTGAAACCCTGTTTATAAATTGGTTAATATATTCAATTGTAAATTCTTCTTGTAATTCCTCTTTGTAATGCAGAAAATATTGACTAATTAGTCACTCCGTAAGTAGCCTTTATACGCATTGCTTGCAAATTTATTCCTAGACAAATTCTCAATTTCCTATTTTCAGCATGAGATTAATTACTGTAATGACCTTCATTGCAAGGTCTGTGATTCACGAGGTCCTCGATAAAACCCGGGACAAATAAAGCTGATAAGTTTTTATGCAGCCCTCCTCACTGAGATGTTATTAGCTGAGAGAATGTGTGTTATCAGGGCTGATCAGTCTCATAGATCTGAGTCTATAAAGCTGAGCCTGACACAACTTCTGGAGGTTGATGCAAATTAAAATAAATTCACATGGTTTGTCAGCAATATGAATAAAAGAAGACTTCAGCGTTAGTCCAAGATAGATTCTGTTCTCCAGTCAAGAGGAAGTCTTGCCGCTCACACGATGTGTTTGTACTTCAGCAGGACTGACATTTTAAAATGACAGCTGAAAATACGGTCGTGTTGCCAGTAAGAAAGAGCAATGCAGAAATTTGCAGGTGGCTTGAGATTAATATCTATTGAGAAAACATGCTAATCTATAAAATGTATTGCAAATGTAATTTAAATTGTTTCTTCTGCCCCGTTGAACTGGAATAAAACCTGACCTGTAGTGACATAACATGTGAGTACGATTTCCCACCGGATCCAGCTCTTTAGTAGTTTACATATCTCTATTCCTTGAAGTATTGACTAAATATAGAATAAAAGTTTAATTGCATGATTGCAAATCCTTAAACAAGTTTTTCAGAAATCAAACACAAACAACAAATACAGAATAATTATTATTATTCCCTGATCAGTAAGAGGTGTTTATCTAATCACTATTAATTCATTCCAATATAAATAATTACAAATGTCATTCACATTCCTCAATCAATGGTCCATGAACTTGTTACTCCCTAATAAGTGCTTTGAGCTTTAAATTATTAAAGAAAAAGTCTGCCCAATAAATTTTTTATCTTTTACTTTTTACTTCAATATGCTTTTATATGAGAGCTGAAACCCATCTGGATGGATGGGACTTGTACCCACAGACTGCAGCTCCTGAATATTTTAAATCTCCTTTCATTTTTTCGATAGCTTTTCTTTGAGTCATTAAACTTGTTAATTTATGTCCCTCCTACAGCAACTACACTAAAGAGGCAGAAGCCTTTAGTGTAGTTGAATTCTGGTGTGTAAGTAGTGTATTTTCTTTAAGGTCAACATGTCCAAGCATCAACGTGTAATGTGGTTTAAATTGGGTCGAACACTCCGGTGACGACTGGAGTCATTTCAATGACAAAAACTCAACGGGTAGAGTTTTAACACACAGATGTCCTTTGATTTGATATTTCAGTCTTCCGGGAAATATGACAAACTGGAATGTCATTTGTGGTACCTAAAAATCCTATGGTATCTGAACACCTCTTGAACACATTTTGAGTTGTTATACTAAGATGGCAGAAAACATCGTTACTGTTATCTGAGGTCACTGAGTTCACAAGTGATACACAGATTGAGTTTAAAACATTGAAGATCAAAATTACATAACAATCCACAATTTCCTAAATATCAAGGTCACTGCATAGTCATACTTGAAACTATTCAAACAGGAGTAAAGGAACACCAGTTGTTTATAAATCGTTCTTTTATTTTTATTTTGATCTCCAGTGTACATTTCCCTCCATACGACACTCACCAAACACGTTTTTCTCCACACTCTAATGGACATCGACCTGCAATAATTTTGCTGATTGTGTTGGTGAACTTTTGGATGTATCAAAGAGGATAAAACATTAATAAAAATGTAATCTCTTTGATTTCCATGTATTGTGATTAAAATACTAAATGGAGCTGTTTTCCTTCTGCATAAATGGCGCAGACGGTAGACCTGCATGTTCTGTTCCACCGTCCTTTCTGCCTGGGTTGGAGAGACAAAAGCATTTGAGTGATACACATCTGGGTGTATCATTCCCATCACGTTTTCAGCAACATACAAACCACAAGTTTTTTGTTTTTTTTTTGTGTCAAGGATGTATAAAAACTCTCTAGTTCAAGTCTTTGAATTTCTAGGCAAACCAAGTGAAAATGTACCGTTACTTTCCGTAAACTGCCTATTACATTCACCGTGAATCCTGCAGAATCGTCAGCAGCTAAATAAAACATTTGGTACACAAGTGTGTGGCTGTGTGCAGTCACTGACGTCACCTTACTAGTTCTTTGAATACTTCCGTCCTCAGACGAGGGTGGTGCGTCTTACAGCCATTTGTGCCATCCTCTATGCACAGGTTACATCTTGAAACCAGAGTGCAAACAGTGAAAAAGAATGGAGTTGGAGCTTTTCGTTGTCTCTGTACCTCCCTCGGGCGCTACAGACACATGTAGAAAGATGTGGAGAGGCCGGATACTGAATCATTCATGTCCTTGTCTTTGACTCTCTGGTCCACAAAGGGATGCAGGCGAGTGCTGCTGCAGGAAAGTGACGGAAGCTACATTTTATCCTGCCTTTTCTCTCTTTGTACTGCGGTTGCTAAATTTAATCTCCCTTTCATATCTTTTAAGATGCCGGAGATGCAGAATATTTTATTATCTGTGCACATTTTTTTTTTTTGATGCGTGCTCGGTATCTGTCTGCCAACAAGTGTCAGTATTTTTGGTACCTAAATCCTACTTTACAGAAAGCAGCAGTTAACATTGCACGTATGCAATAGAAATTAAACTATTCACAGCACCTTCAACCTTCAAGAAGAGCTCTGTCACTACCGAGTGTTGATGGCAAACAATGCCCTGAACTAGTCAATAACTTGAGTGAAGACGTGGGAGATGTTCCTTCATTGTGCAATATTGGGATAAGCAAAAACAAGCGGGTTCATTGCCTTATTACTCAGCGCCTGGATGTGACGATGAGACAAAGTAGAAAAATGAGGCGGTGAGTGAAAGCTGCTCCTTCATACTATTTAAGTTAAATGGGAGGATTCCAATTCCACAAACCAACATGAAATATTGAGGCACAGAAATTGTTCAGGGTTGCTTGCTGGTTATTAATTTGTTGATCAAAACATCCCACATACTCCTGGCCCTGGTGGTTCTAGTCGTCCTTTCCATCTTAATTACAGGATTGTGAAGAAGATCTCTATCAAAACATTCAAGCATATTGATGCAAACACGGCCTCCTTCAAGAGTCGGAGTCAGCATCCAACAAAACCTGCCCACGCTGACAATTTTCGCGACAGGATTCTGTGTCTGTTGGCATCACAGGGTAATTTGGAGGAACAGCAACTCCGGTCTGTGCATGCCTAAATTTGGACGGATGGAGATTACATTGGAAATTTACAATTTTATCTTTTAAATCTCACCAGTAGTTATTATTTTAGTCACATTTGTCATGCATTTCAATTTAATCACATTAATCTGGTTAGATTCTCTTGACACAGTGTTCATCTGTTCAAGACCCTCTTAACGTTTATAGTCAAAGTAAATGTTAATGTTTTAAACACCAAAGAAAACCTTAATTTAAATTATCAAGAGGGGTCTATTACTGTATTCCTTTTGTGTTGGGTGAAATCTGAAATATGGCACTGCAACTGCTGACATGAGCAAAGCAGCTTAGTGGTTAACCTTGGATTTCTGGTGGTTGAATACTTACCTGTGTACATCACCATGGTAATGTGTATTGCACACTTAATCTGCTATTGAGATGTCCACACTGACAATCTGACTGCAAAAACCTATCACCTATCAATCAACTGTCTGGAAAAAGTTATTATTATAGGAAGGTACTCAGTGGGCCAATCAGGAGAGGTGTCTCTGTGTTGCCCTGGGTCCTGCCCCGAGTTTCTTCCCCAATGAGGGAGTTTTTCCCCGCCGCTGTCGCTCATGTTTGCTCTGGAGGGTTCTGTTGGGTTTCTGTCTGTTAAAGCGCTTTGAAATATCTGATGATATGATTAAGTGTTAAATAAATAAAGGTTGATTGTGGTTTTTTTTTCTAACAAAATTATAAGTACTGCTTTGAATTATGTTTTAGTTTCTAATTGCGTCCAAGCCTGTTTTGATCTGTCCAGGGTTTCAGCTTAAAGAATTTAAGCTGTTATGGGTTGCTTAAATCTATTTATAACTTTAATGGAATACCATAATGCAATTATAAACAGGTCAGGTAGGACGGGGATATTATGAGCCAATTAATTTGCACATGAACAGTCGATCTGTGTAAACCCAGGTTGTTGTAACTGCAGCTCTTTCAGCTTTGCTGTGACGGAAACTATTTTTACAGTCGCAGACATTCTAAATCATTTGTGACCAAGAGCATTCTGGTTACAGCTACCTGACCCTCAGACATCAGCAGACAGGCTGGTACTGCAGCATCTCCTCATCCGTCTTGCTTTCACCCTGTGGTTTAATAGTCATATATAGGCCATTCTACTGAATTTGCACAAAATTCAGAGTTGGAGACACAATTTTAAAAGTTGTTTTTTTTCCAAAAACTTTGTCCACAGATAAATTGTGCCATGTTTCTACAGTACAAATCTAGAAAACACGCAATCAAATTTCATATATTAATGTCTAGCCTGTTCTTGAATTGTTTTCCCGCACCTGAAATTTGTCACTACCGTAACATAGCAACACACTGCAGTAAAAACTATCATATTTGTTAAAATTGTATGTCCATACACTCTTTAAAGAATATTTTTAGAAATTTATTAGGGAGGGTTTTACAATTAAACCACTTGACATAAATTTCAAAGTTTATTTTCCAAGGCTCATCCAAATTTAAAAGCAATTTTTTTTTAGTAAAATGAATTACAGTGACCTTACAGATCTGAGTTAAATATAAATTCAATGTAATTAATAACTAATTAATAGTTATCATATAGTTAAATGACTTTGTTCTTATTTCATTTTACAAAACACTCCGTTACGGTAGTGACTGCACTGTTTAACTCAGAAGCTGCCTTACAATTTGAATTGTAAGGCAGGGCGCCTTGCTCAAGGGCGTCTTGTCAGTTCACACTCCTGGGTTTGAACCACCAACCCTCCGGTCCCCAGTCCAAAACTTAGTTGACTGAGCTACTACCGCCCCAATTAGCATTATATTCATTTTTTATTATATCATACATTCTTTAGCACTCTGAGATTCTTAAGAATGAAATGTGATTTACAAATCAATATTATTATTAATATTATTCAAATTCATTAAAAAAAAAAAAAAAAACTTATTTAGTCCCCAAGGGGCAATTGAAGACACAAAGGAAGATTGGTGCACAAAAAAGAAAATTACAGTGCAAAAAGCAATAGCACGTACCTAGGAAGGTAGCAAAAATGATAATTTTGTATATCTTTATTTTAATTATTATCTAGTTACAGTATTGTGGTTAGTTAGATCACAAGATAATCTTTGTAAATATTGAAAGTCTAAATTCTTGTTTTTTTAAGTAGCTTTTTTATTGCGGGACAGCAATTAGCACAAATTCGGTAGAATGACCCATATATGATCACTTAGATTTAGATTAGGCCAGGAAAATTCTTTTTGTATTGCTGGGATCACTGTTCTGCTGCATTGCATTAAAACCTGGAACATCCTGGAACGCCCTCAAGGCTGAAAGTCAGCACTTTAATCTCGTCGTCATTGTTTCCCTTCTAGCAAATGTTGTCAGAGTTTGAAAACAACTGAAAATCCTTCCGCTGTTCATTCTCTTTCTAACTAAAGGACCCACATTTCATCTCATAAAATATGGATGTACAGAAGACGAGTCTCTTTCTTGTCGCATTTAAATGAGGAACATCTGCTATATTCACTTTGTGAGTTTCAGCTCCACTGTGAAGCAAAACAGGAGATTAGAGAGACAGACATAAAACAATTTCACAAGGTGCTGGTGAAATAATGTCCCAGAGCCGTCCATGAACTTGTGCTCCTCAGATAAACCCTCCCCAGCCCCGTCCCATTTCCACATCTGGTGCAGAGCTGATCAGCATTGAGTATTTTTATCCACCAACCTGTTGATGTGGTGAATCTTTAACATCTGACCTTTAAGATATGGACCACCTTGTTTCCTTCATTTAAAAAAAAAAAAAAAAAGATTTGAATCTGTTCAGGAAGTGATCTTATAGTCTGAATAACTCATGTGTAATAAATCATACAATTATGCTAGACTAAATAGCCTATGAACGCTGTAGCCGGTGTGTCTCCCTGTTTAAACAGCTGTTTAAAATGCTGTTCTTGTATCCGACTGTGTTTTTTAGCAGATCATTAGAAAGTGTGTTATTCAGTCCCGCAGTCATTAGCCTCGGGTTATTGACACCTCCCTTTCCATACCTTTTTTCTTTATTCGTCGACAGACCGGGAAAACAAAATCTTTTTTTTTTTCCAAGTGAAAAAGGTGTGTTCAACCCAAAAAACTTACATTTTCTACTGCTGCAACAATCATCTTCAACACCAGTGCTTCAAGATGAGTCTGTAAATTTCCATAGTAGCAACTCCCTTTTCCTTTGCACAGTCCACTTCCCATTTTATTTGAAGCTGAATTTGGTGTAACTGATCCACATTGTGTACCAATCAACATTTGACTTCTGCTGTCGTAGAATCAGGAGTGTCCTCGTGTCTGTTTGCCACTGTCAGCCACTCTTTACCAGGTGATTATTCCACACAGTCTTCAGGAAGTAATGTCTTTAAAAATGCTTTCATGGAGTTTTGTGACTACTGCAGTGACTTTTACCACAATTTGTCTGTCCTCCTGTCTCTGATGTGCATCTCTTGGCCAGAAAAAAAAAAATTGAAATGCACGAATTTCAGAGAATGTAATAATATGTGATGTTCAGCGGTATTCCCAGTAATATGGGTTCATCTGTTCGACTAACACCAGACTTCTGCTGCATGAGATGCTGGATAAATGTTGTTCAAAATGTTGGCGTTTTACTTCAGGAGATATTTTAACCAATTCAGCGGTAAACATGACTTTGTTTCTGTTTCCATGGGCCAAGTTTGATTATATTGTCCCCCGCAGCCATGCTAATGTACACTCGGCTCAGTCTGAGAAAGGTTTTGGCATCTCCAGTCAAAACAAGGTAGAGATGGTCTGCTTGAATCCACTGTGGGTCTGAAACGCAGCCAGAGGAACAAAAAGACCCAGCTGGAAGCAGAAACTGTGAAGACAAGAGCTCATTCCTAAAATAAACATTTACTCGTCCTCCTCTGCGCCTCTCTCCTCAACTCACTTTCATGCATGAACACAAGCAAGGCTTTGTTCTCGGCATTTGAGTGCCCATTTATGTGTTATTGAAGATAAAAGTTGGGAGGGCTCTCCATGCCTCTCCAGGGCCGCGGTCCAAAGTGTTTCTCCAGCAACCTCATTTAACAACGGTGAAAGCCTGACAACAAAAGACACAAATGTAATCTGCAGCCTGATGAAGAGGTGGGGAGTTCAAGTGAGTGATTTCATGCGAAAAGCGCTCGTGTTGATTTGCTCTGTTGATGTCGCTCCGTAGTCGTGTTGCTGTCAGTTAAACTTTAGAAACTTTGATCTTGAAACTAGAATATAGAATATTAGAATGTAAGAGTTAAATTTAATCGAATTTAAATGTTGAAACACACCTTAGTGCTGCAAGACTGATCACTTTACATTAAGGTTGTGACTGTATCTAAAAGCAGACTTAGCTACTGACCTTCACAAGTCTTTGTTGTGGTTCTTTTGTGCAATTATGTAAAAAATTAGTTTTATTGATGGATGATTTGGATGATCCTGCAGGTCCAGCCTCTCATTCTTTGATCCAGTTCATTCAAAATGTGATATTAAGAAACTTCGTTTGCGTGTTTATACTGATTTTGAGACTCCTTTGTTTTCTATTTAAACTTGAGAGGAGCTTGACGTCCAATCAGCATACTGGCTCGGCTACTGAGGCTGAACAGTGAAGTTGTCTGTGTACATAATACCCACCCCAAATTTTTTTCCATGAGATGAAAAACAACAAAATGTCAATAAGGCTTTTATAAATTCAACGCAAGTTTCCAAAAAAAAAAAACAACAACCAAAAAACAACATAACTTTCTTGCATTTTCTCTCTATATCACTGAGGCTGAATGCATCCATGAGATCACATGGAATTGATTAAGAAAGCACCATCTTGCCACTGATAAATTCTTAATGGCTTCCAATGCCTTTGGGGTGGGGATGGGTGGGGGGTGCCACATGTGGCTGCTGGCCTACAAACAGAGAACCAGAAAGAGGCCGGGGAGAGCGTACATCCATGCACAGCGTACGGCTGCAGTCGTGATAGCATATCTGGAACAGGTTGTAAGAACAGGAGATTACATGTTAGATAATTGTTAACCCCATTATACTGAGATAGGGATCAAAACACTGGATTGGAGAGAGCTGAATTTGCTGGAGTGCACAAGGCCTTGAGATATAATTATTGTGTCAGCGTGGGAGGCGACATCATGATGTCGTGATATTCAATTAAGAAGGGCTCGAGAGGCTGCAGATGGAAATCAATGCGATCATTGCGACTGGAAGGGATCATAAATCCGTGGTAGACACTTCTGGACTTTAATATGTTGGAGGACGACGCCTCATTGGCATTCACCCACACGCCATTAAACCACAATTATAATCCAATTACTACACAATGACATAGTCAAGAGAAGCCTCCTCACTGGGGGGATCGATGCATGTCAGTCACCGTGAAGGCATAGACCACTCAGATGTCATCCAGGAAAAAAAAAAGGGAGGGGGGGGTGAAGAAGAACTGGCCAGAGTGTGGTGAAAACCAGGGGGTGTGTTACGCTTCTCAAGAGAGGCACACAACACACAAAGCAACAAGTGAGTCTGTATTCATATGGAGCGCTGCTACAGGGTTGGAGCCTTTTTAATTGTACACATGAGGATTGAGGCTCTAATTAATTAAAGAGGAGCAGCTAAGGCCTGCAGTGTTAATGGGTCAGCTAATATGCATGCTAAAGTTGGCTTTAAACAAAAATTCCTTCCATACTCTCGTCTCGCTGCTTCATCTTTTCAGTAGTTCTCCTCATTCCAAGCCCAGACACCTAGATTTGCCTCCGTTAAGGGGGATAAGTGATCAATGTTTTTGACATATGTCAGGATTGACCGAAGGATGAGTGATTTACATGACGCTTAGTGGAGGGTTAGGCCATATGACGAGGAAGAAGTCATTCAAAAGAATTGGATCCAGTTAAAGCGGCATATTTCCTACATGTTTATACATTGTACAATGAGACCTTATTGACAGTTTTGTTCAGTACACTTCAACCTCCAGCTGGCCTGGAATAGCGGACTCTGTCCCAGAGAGGGAAGTACATTGAACTTTGAGGCGGTTTTAGATGCCGAAGTGGATCCTTGAACATTGTGTGTTCACTCCACTGAAGACTTCTCCAGTGTCTCCAAGGTCAAAGCACATTTTAATTCAGTTTCTTTTTGCTGAAACTCACGGCAGAGAGACAAACAGCGAGGATGTCCCTGAATGCGACTGTATAAATGAGGTTGAACGAGAACACAACATGAATAAAACATTAAAGCCTTACCTTACCTGATTCGTATAATATAGAATTTCAATGGTGGTTATTTGACAATGAAGCTAACAGCTACCAGTGACTAAAAGTAGTTCTTGGTACTGGTACTCTTCTTTCATTTAAAGTCTAGCTACACAATGTTTTTAATTCCAGTTTAGCAATACTTAAAATCAAATAAATTACCACACTTGTTCTCCAACTGATTGGGAATAAAAAGTGAGCTTCCCTCTCAAGCGTCGCTTCTCACTTCAATTTCCTCTAATTCAACAGCTAATTTCCTGCTTTCCAAAAGGTTAATAATCCAAACTTTTAGTAAGTGTTTTTTTGTGCAAATTGTTTACTTTCAAAAGTCTTCAAAAGTTCTTCACGTTTCATCTGTGGAGGGTGTGTGCTTGTGCGTGTGTGTGTGTGTGTGTGTGTGTGTGTGTGTGTGTGTGTGCATGCGTGCTCTGCTGAATGAATGTATGAATGCAACACTTCCTGAAAGTTCCGTCTCAGCCTCGTCTCTGGTCTGCTCTTCCCTCCTGTCGTTGAAAGTCATGCGTTTCTGAATCACATCCATCGTGGCTTCGGTCACTTAAAACAAATAAATGGGAGTCAAATCCTGACCCTAAACATGTGGGAGAAGACAAATATAATTTCCTGACTTCTACAGAATACTCTTTTGCCTTTGTTCTCTCCACCTCTCTGTGTCTTTCTTTCCCTTCCATCCACACCTCCATGCATCTCATTAACATGCAAAATTCCTGCGTTCGCCTGATTGAAATGAAGTCTGTGAAAGAGGCGACAGCATCTAAGCATGGGGCTGAATAATGGGGCTGAATAATGGTACTTAAGAGCCATAATGGCTCAACCCTTTTCACTTGACCTGTCGTTTCTGATTGGCTGCCCCATGAGGAGAAATGGCCGTGTTAAATATTGCACAATTTCCAGTCAATGCCTTTAAAACATTGTCGAAGTGTCCGCCGCAGCCTTATTTAATCTTAAAAGGACACATTTTTGTGCTGTTTTATAGTTTGTTTTCAGTCAAATACCCAGTAATGTAGTGTTATCTGAAAGAAAAGAGAAAGTAAGTATCTGCCGTTTGGTAATCATCAAAAGCAGTGACATAATAATTCCAATTTTATATGTGGCATAAAAATGTAATGTGTGTTTAATGCGTGTCATCTAGGACGTAAACAAAACTCAGAATTGCTTAGGACGGCAGGTGTGTAGGTATAGATTAATAGATTCCAATCAGTACAAATTGGTTGCACTAATTGTTCTAGATTACCACCTCAAGGAGTTTAGGACTTATACCATCCTCCATTAACTCTCCAGACACAGTCAGTATTCAGGAAGCAGTCATGTATAGAAAGTTTGGAGGGACTTCCTGTTAAATGACTTGAACAGCAACACTTGAAATATTTATTATGTTGGTGTTTTGAGCATTGTACTTTTCTATTGTACGCCTCGAGGCGCCGCTGGGCTGGATCTCAGCCTTCACTCTATTATTACCCAGTTTTATCCATCTGCTTTACCTTCTTCTCTCTGTCCTCAGTGTAACCACCTCAAAAACTAATAAAGTTTCAGGGGAGATCGAACAAACCACAAAGAAAAGCGCAATCTGCCTCTGTTCCCGCCCAATCAGACAGGGTTCAGTAAGTTGAAATGTCTCATATCACATCGGCGCTCGCTTCAATCTGCTTGGTGAGACTAAACTTAACCTCCTGCGCTGTACATTTACACACCCCAGCCTGCACACACTCGACTTCACACACAAATGACAGCAGATAGCCCCTCGGCGCTTTTTCAGCAGGGTACAAGAATCAGAAACACATCCATAATAAGGAAAAGTAAATATAGGATCATGTCTTTATGTGCATGGTGTGAAAACACCTGACTTGAGAACACTTGAATGTACATTCAGTCTGTTTTTGCTGATGTAACAGAAATCTTTTATATAAAGTTTTTCATTAGAAGAAATAAAATTTTATCTTTTTTTATTTCATCACATGACGAATCATTATTTACTTTTCTAAAATCATATATTAGCATTTCGTTGTTGCCTTCGGTTTAAAAATGTCACTTTAATGAGAAAAAAAGCAGGAATGCGATTAACGCCTTTCATGTGGAACAAATGCTGCCTTGTGACAGGTATGAAACCATATGTTCAGACATGATATGTATGCAAAGATATTCCTTTGAAGCATTTGCTTTAGTTCTCAAGGCTTTTCTGCACCATGCAATCAAAGCCCATAGGGCCCTGTAATGTAGGTTAATTACATGATTCATTTGCACAATGGCTGGCATGAAGGAGCTGGAACCGAAGTCCTGGGCAGAGGAGAAGAACAATGATTGGAAGGTGAGGCGAGGATGAGATAAATGTCGACGGGTGAGGAGCTTAAATATTTAAAATGTATTCCTGAGTTCAGATTGAAACAATAATGAAGTCTGAGTTGGTTGAATCAAGTCGTTATCGTCCTCACTTAGCAAATATAGTTAAAGACATTTTTTTATAGATTCCAATAGAGGCCTAGCGATGAAGCTCCCTCCTCGTCTTACTGTATTTAGTTACCCTGACTGGATATCCCCTATCACATGTCAGAAAATGTCAGTTTCTTTTTTTAATTCCTTCATCGCCTTGTATTTCTCTCGTCGCTCCTTCTGCTCAGACCCGTTTCTCGTCTTCCGTCTTCTGTGGCTGACAGCTTGTACAATTCCCATCTCTCAGTCAGATCCTCTGAGCAGACTGTTCTCTGCTCGGCCTGTCTCTTTCCAGCTCTAATTGGAGTGTGGACAGGGCTATTAGCGTGTTAGTGCTCCCATCTGATAAAGGTCAACCTCCCTTTTCCTGAGCAGGCAGCTGAGGTGTGTGTGTGTGTGTGTGTGTGTGTGTGTGCGTGTCCACTTATTTAGCTTCACCTTTGGGCTTCAGGAGGATGAGAGGCAAACGCTTTCTGACGGCAGCTAAAAGCCACGCTAGGCTACAGTATTCTGGGAGTCAACCATGTCCTCTGGGAAAGACCAAGAATACACAAGTACACACACACACACACACACACACACACACACACACACACACACACACACACACACACACACACACACACACATTGTGCTGTGATTACGGAGGTGCTGCGCAGGTGCTGTCAGATTACGGTAATTTGCTCTGCAAGATGATTGAGTGTCCCCTGTGCTCCAGCTCATTGTGGCCCCAGAGAAAGCAGAAGGGAGACGATTTATATGAATTTAAGGGGGACGCTATTGAATTTAGTGCAAATCGGATCTGTATTTAAACAGGGTTGTGAAGAAGTAGCAGATTGACTCCACACCTCTCAGAAAAAGTTTGATGGAAAGAAAAAAACTGCAGTTATTCACACATTTTGAGTGCTAGAATAAGTGGATTTAAAAGCATACGGTTCACGTTCGTCTAATCATTGAAATCATTCCACACATGTAAAACAATAATAAAATGTGTTTGCATCTCACATGATCGTTTTTGCACAGCGACAAAAGGGCAAGTGAGATTTTTTTCCTTCATTTTGCATGAAATATAAGGAGTTTTAATTTGTAAACAGCATTCCTCACCCTGACAAAAGCAACGAGGACATTAAGATTGTTTCACATCACTTTATGAACTTTAAACACAAAAATCTCTCAAAAGCTAAGAAAAAGAGAAAAGCTACTGAATGATTTGTGAGGTGCTGCTGATTTATTCCAGTCATCCTTCATTTGTTACTGTAGTGGCATTAAAGATGAACAAAAGCAAGTAAAGGTGTCCATGCGATGAATTCAACACTGACTGTAACGAGTTTGGAGTCTCAGGATGCTTGACGATGGAGGAATTCCTTGTGAAGCCATCAAAACAACTCTGGTTGATCTATGTTTGTTTGCATCATTTGAAAAATCCCCCACTGAGTTTCCTGTATGTCATAGCAGACTAGAGAAGCAGGCACCCGTCGACGCATTACATCGCCGAGGAAAGGCTCGGGTGACGTTCATCACTGCAGACGAGGTGGGTCGTCAGAAGGTGACAGGAACGATGCTGCTCACGCGTTTGGACAGATATGAGCAGCATTGTTATCTCCTCTCTTCTGGGAAGGAGCTTTGGAGTTATATTTTCCCCAGCTATCTGTTGGAACGTCTCCATAATGAGATCGACTGGGAATCTCTGAAAACCTCCCAAAAGCAGGAGGGGGGGGATGAAGGAAACCAGTGAAGGTTGTACCAAGAGAGCAGCGAGGCCCAGGTTATGGATAAGATCTTAAAGAGGGAAGAAAAGGATGGAGAAAGACAAGTGGCAAACTTTGAAGATGTAGCCTGGGGGTTTGTAAAAATAGCCGATTGCACATAATTACCAAACTGGCATCAAGGAGACGTTTACACATATATATGCTGTCAAACATCAAACGGCTGCAATGATGCACAAACTATGGAGAAGTGTTCAAAGGGTCAGGTCAGATTCAGGATCAGGTTTTTTTTTAAATTACAAACTGGTTATTATCCTCTGTACAGCACTCAGTGGCACAAAATGTAGCTGCAAAGAAATGCAAGAATAACATGCAAGTAGTGCAAAAATAACAGATGTACCTACAAATCATACCTGCAGAAATGGACAGCTGTACATTCGCGTAGTTCCAGTGATGCAACAATCTGCCCAAAAACTGCTCAAGAAGTTACTTGTCAATGCCAATTTTTTAAGTGTTATTAATCTGGATTGTGAGGAAAACTCCTGTCAAGCTAATAGTGACAGGAGTCACTATTAGCTTGACAGGCATATTATGTTTTTTTAATGCATGTCATTCAGCTGCCAGATGTCCAACTACACTGTCTTTGAAATGTCTTGCCCCAAAGTGATCCATGGTCTTCAATATCTTTGATTGAATATTGATAAAATCGCTTCCGCCCCCAAAAGTCAAAATCAAACTTTCTTTATTGTCATTATACACACACAAGGATGGTACAACAAAAGTTTAAGGCCAGATGGATGGTTGGTCCAGAGCCGCTGCACCCTGGGTGTGCCGCCACTACGGTCCAACATGACCTAATATTCCCTAGATGCATGTTTTTCCTGATAATAGGGGGAAACCGGAGAACCTGGAGGAAACCCATTCAGACACAGAGAGAACATGCAAACTCTTCACAGAAAGGCCATGTTGGAAATGATGGGGTTTGAACCCTTGACCTTCCTGCTGTGAGGCTATGCCACCGTGCCGCCAAAAGCTCTGTGTTAATGGGGCGTGGCTCTCAGCTCCCTACCTCCACCCTCCTCCCCCTTCTGAGCTGACTCTGTCAACACAAATGCTAGCTGACTTCAATAGTTTGTGAAGAACTTTCAGTGTGTACCTCTGAGCAAGGTTGTTACCACACACTCCCACCATAGCCTGAAGACGACCCCCAATCCCCCGCCCCACCCACACACACACACACACACACACACACACACACACACACACACACACACACACACACACACACACCTGACTGAAGTGAACCTAACTAGTTAGCCAAATGCTAGCTGACTTCAACAGTTTGTTAGGAACTTTCAGTGTGTAGCTCTGAGCTAGGACATTATCACACAATACTACCGTAGCCTGAACAAACTCCCCCCTCGGGTATGGACACGCCCTTGGGCATGTCAACCAATCAATATCGTAAATCACTCTGTCCAATCACAGAGCGCCGTTTGTGGCGTCACAAATGACAACTCTAGCAAAATCCAATTATTTTGATTTGGTCCGGGCCATGAATTCCTAAAACTCCAAATATTTATTGATGCAGGAAGTGTTTGTTTACCAGATTCTAGGAGAGATGGTAGGGTTAGGGAGGACCACTATGTATATGTGGAGACCTGAAAAAATTCGATTTTCATAATAGGACCCCTTTAAATTCTATAGTGAGGCTGTTTCTCCTAGGTGCCATGACTGAGCTGCCTTGGGGGGGAGGTTTGAGTTGTCTGTCATATCTGATAAAAAATTCAATCCAGAATCTGTGATTTTGTGCCATATAAAATGTTTTATTCTATGTGCCCTCAATTCAGATTTGAGAGTGTATATCTGCTTGAAAGATGTTCCATTCTTTTCCTCCTGGCAGTGCTTCACATTGTAACCTCCATGCCAAATATACTTGTTTTTAACTCCCCATGGGATGAACGAACATCCAAGAGTCTCCATTTTTGATTAAAAGCTGTTTTTGCTTGTTTGTAAATATGAATCTCACTTAATCGATAGTTTCTGACAGATTAAGTGTTTTCCCCACAGTTTGCAGAAGTTATTGATTACTTTTGTCTCCATAATGCAAGAAAGTAAACACAAATAAAAAAAGTGAGGTGTTTTGCATTACATTATCTCTCATACTAGGGCTGAGCTGGAGCCATCTTTGTGTCGTCGTGCGCTACATCACGCTGGAGGAATCTATCCCGGCAGGAATCTCCGGTTCCAAAGTCTTGTCATATATATGGTGATCCATTCTAAGGCCCTTGGCAGGAAAAAGAAGTTAGAAAATAGCGAGTCTAATTGATCATCAGTCACTGCAGTGGGTCCGTCCCCTGAAGTCGTACCTATTCTACACTTCACTTCAGCTCTCAGTATCTCTTTCTGCCAGCAGGCTCAGGATAGAGTCATTACAGAGAGGCTGGGAAATGACTGGCCTAAATCACCAACTCACCTGGAGCACTTAGTGATAAGCTATGGAAGTGTGTGTCCGTGTGTGTGTGTGTGTATGCTGATTTATTTTTTACTCACCTAAAAGCATTCTTGTCTAAAATATTACATAAAAGCACGGATTGCACATTTAGCCATTGTTTGGGCCGCCGTTCTTCATCTTCCTCGTCCGACACCGGAGCTTTTATTCATTGTTTGATGCTCACCCTAGCTTCTTCCTCACAATGGTTGCATAAATATTGCATTTGCGTACATTTATTATCCAGAAAAAGCATCTATGGAAGTAGTTCCTACTTGGATGTTCTATTCACATAAATCTAAAAACATTTGTCATTTCTGAATACTGCATCACATTCAACGCTGAAATATCGCAGCCTTCTTTTGCTTTAAAAGAGAAGAGGGAATTTAAAGGCTGTAATGATGTAATACCAAAGCAACATGCAACACTATGGTCAATATCCTGGCAGGAGTGGGCAAGTAGCATGAAAATATTACATGCCACTCATTCAATGCCTTGTCTCATGTAATATGTCAACCAAAGTGACAGAAACACACGTCATCTCATTCTATACCCCAGAAACATGTATGTATGGATGGATGGATGTCTTTTCTTGCGCTAATCGGTGTCTCTTGCGTGTGATTTGTAAGAATTTGCTATGTCTCCATGATTTATCTTTTCCTCCTGCTGGTTTTCTGGTGGTTTTAATAATTTAATGGAGTCATTTTCCTTTCAGTGAGTCTAGAGGTGTTTCTGGATTTAGTATTCCTCCCAAATCATGACCTTCAACATTTGGCTGTTTAACGTACCAGCAGCTGGTTTCACACACACACTAACACACAACCACACACACTTCCATGAAAGGTTGAGCGATAAGTCAACAAAAGAGGTCAATCAAAGTTCTATTTCTTCAGAGCTGCATAAGACGAGAATGTGTGTGAATGTGTGTGTTTTTGTATCGTTACCTGCTGGATTTCCAGAAAAGACTGAAATCATGTGTGTGAGAGTCTGTGCACAGCCTATTACCTGTCATCTTTTGAGAAGATGCTTTTAATGGCATGTTTGTATGTGTATGTGTGTGTGTTTCCTTGTTCTTTCTAATCCGCTGCAGTTTTCTCCTGACAGGCTGTCAGCTCTGACACCGAGCAGGAAGATGTGTGGACCTCCTTGTCAGCCTCTGCACACTTCTGCTGGTGCATCTCTTGAAGTAGTTTCAAGGTGCACAGATAGTTCTTTAAAAAGATTTGTTGCTGGGGTGAAAAGTTGGGGGAGAAATGGAGCGAGGAGATGGAGTTCACTGCCTCCCTTGTCTGAGGAAGCAGAGATTTTATCTGATTGGGCGTGACGCATTGACAGGAGAGAGGTTTTAAGTTTTAAGGTAGGCAGGCAGGCATGCCAAACGGGAAAAGGAGCCCCTCAGGACAGAAGCCTCTGTTCCACACAAACAGGAACAGCTGCATATGGCAGATATTTTTATTTACTGTAGCTCTCCAGGCCTCTGAGCCGTGGAAGCCAGAAATACGCCGGTGTGGTCTGAAAATGATGATTATGTGAAGCATCATATATATTGCTAATATTGTAAAAGGGGCAGTCACCTCTCTGTGCTACCTCAAGGGTTCTAATTCTCTTGTTTTTTTTCTCTTGTGGTCCTGTGATGAACTGGCAACCTGTCCAGGGTGAACCCCGCCTCAGGTAGAATGAGCTCCAACCCATAATGTTTAAACAGTTACAGAAAAAGCATAAATATTGTGATCAGTTATTTATTTCAAAAGCAGTTAACTTGGATGGAAGTTTCTAATCAGCTAACGGTTCATCACAACTTAATTTTTGGATTTTCCAAAGTTATACTGCAGTTTTAAAATCTTTCACTCAATCTAATTTCATTTCAGTAATTTCTTAAAAATCAAAATCATGGTCATGAGAGACAAATCATGTTGAGGTTGAAGGTCAAAGGAGGTGAAAATGATGATAATTAGATTATAAAGGGAGAAGATTTGTCCAATATGAGGAAAGGGAGCAGAGGGCAAAGCTAATAATGATGGCAATTTATGAAACATTGATGAAGTCGTGTATGGGAACGCCTGCATGTTGTAATAGAGAATGGAGGCTCAGGTTTCTTCATTATATGGAAACCAAGGTGAGCAGTTTAGGGGAAATGGAAAAACCACCCAACTCAATTATCCTGGAAGTGAAAGCTGGAATATGTCCAAGCTTTTAATTATAATACCGGCCTCTGCTTGTAGATGAGTATTGATCTGTTCGACTGTCCATTCTTTTTCTCTTTTTTTTTCTTTTAACTTGAGATGCATCAATAGTGCTGATGTCCCGTGGACTTTGGGTAGCCATTCAAGAAAAATCCATTGACTGGATCCTCTCATAACCATCAAAATATGTACCAATACAAAACCGGTTGTCTGCCAGATTGAGCAAATTCTCATTTTTCAAGCTGGCTTTGAGGCAAACATCAGAATTTGGCAGTCTAACTTTAGGTGCTTGATATTGAATGATAGAGTGTCCAGCGCTTGTTCTACAAGCCATCAGGAGTCTGAGCACAAAGTAGTGTTCCTCTTCCGGTAATTAGAACATATTACTGGAAAGCCCTTATGGCTTATTTCCTCTTCAAGGAGGTAAAGACCTTTACTGATTGTTCAGAGGCAGATAAGATCATTGGACATTGCTTAATAAAAGTAAATTCTAATTAGCTTTTCACTGTAGAATGTGTGTAATTACTCACTCCCAAACTTTATTAAATACCCATCCTATTTAATATCTGGAGAATCAAACAACTCCTGCAGATAAGGGGTCTACGTGGAAGCTTGGTGAGACCCGTTGAAAGAGAGTACAGGTGATCTGGTTCGATTTCATCCCCAATTTCATTCAAAGTACTTCAGAGTGCAGCTGAAAAGGGAAGCAAGCTTGAAGTATCAAAGCTTGAGCAACACCTGGGAGCTTGTGGCCTTCAAGTTAATCCGTGAAGAGGATGAGCGCCAGGAAACTAGCATTACTTTAGCTTTTAGCGCGTCATGATGATAGACATTTCCAGAAATTACCATTACCTTGAAAGTATCTTGTTTCTTGGTCGTGTCTTGAAAAGGGCACCTGAGAATATATTCTTCCTGTGGGAATGGTCCTCTCAGACAGGTAATGTGATGATGAGGGGAGGTCTGCCTCATGTTAACCCCAGTAACCATAGGCTATCAGTGACCCTCCAGATGCTGGATGAATCAGGTTAAGGATGAAACCTCAAACTAAAACGCTGCATCATCGCCAACATTTTCTTCCTTCAAACAGACATCCGCTGTTTGCTTTCCAAATTGGATCTGTGTGTGTGTGTGTGTGTGTGTGTGTGTGTGTGTGTGTGTGTGTGTGTGTGGTCCTTTGCATCTGTTTGTCATAAATAATAAATAAATCAGCCAGGGGGGGGGGGAAATGTCCACAGTCGGCAGAATGCGAGCTGGAGATCGAACCAAAGTAATGGAGGTAAGAAGGAGAAGGGTTCTTAAAGAAATAGCCTGTAATATAAAATCAATGTGAAACAGAATAGAGAAAATTGTGAGTAAAAGCACAACAACCATTTATTTCCCTGTTGGTGTTTGAGAGATGAGCACAGCCTTCAGGGCAAAGCTGCTAAAATATCGGATAATCCAATAAACCACCACATAGCCAGTGTCAGTTTCTAGCGACTGCAAGCTAACAATAAAGGACTAAACACACACACTCTTCCAAACACTCAGACGAAGGCCACATTTTACACAAAACTACTGGAATCCTTCGGGGAGGAAGTCCAGGAGGATAACGAAAATAAGCGCATACATGAAACGGATAAATCACTCGTTCATATTTGCGTTAAGAATTCTCCCGCCACTCAGTCACACAAATTCTCCGAGGGTCTTTTTTTCCTGTGTTTGCGTTGTGCCATTTACTCCCACTTGATGTCTTGTTCTCTGTATTGTTCAGCGTTTGTATTCAATAAAGACTTAATAAACACAGGGGGGCAAAGCTGTCCAAGCTAACTTGCTTGCTAAGTATCAGGCTAGTTAATTAGTTCAGATCCATTAGCTTTCTAACCAAACAATACCTCTCCCCCCAGTTTGTTTCAAGGACGTAATTGAACCACTGGCTCTTGTCCTGTAATTGCCCTCTAACCATTCCTCTTTTGTGGAGCAGCACTTAAACACTACAAGTTATAAAAAGCGGATGGTGAAAAACGGCTAATAAGCTGAAATAGGCTCATCGACTTCCTGGTACTTTGCTACCACACAAATCAGACCCGTCAGAGGATGTTCAGAACAAAAATCCACCATATGAATAAAGGTTCTGCCTTGGCAAAAGGCTTCGGGGACAGAGGAGACAATTACAAGCTTCAGGAAACTCAGTTTGAAGAATAGATCCAGGATTTTGAAGGCTTATTTATCAAATGCCCAAAAAAGACCGGAGCAAAATTTTACCACTCTAGTAAGAAATAACCTTGGAAGTAATTTTGTCTTTCAGTCCAGTAAAAGTTCAGCTTGTTTCATTTCAGTCCAGTCCTGCAAAAGTCTCCTATTAAATATTCTCCTTGTTTCCCAGAGTTCCATTCTGATGTCTGTATTCTTAATTATCAGGTGAAGATGAGGCTGGTTGAAAAGAGTCGGTAATGTATGCACATGTTTCATGTCAACGGTATCAGATTTTAACCTAAAGAACCCTTTTGATCAGGATATTTTTAGATTTGGGACTTTTCTGCACATTTTTTAGGCCTTAATTCAAACCTGCTCTGCATCAGTTCTTCTACATTGAAGGGTTGAGATGAGAGAACTCCAAATCTCTAGCATCAGTTTTTAGATGATCTCTTTCTGACACACTTGGCTCTCATGCAACCTGTCAGTGAGTGAAGTTTTGCACAGCGACAACTTCAAATTCATTTTGACAGAAACTTCCAATCTTGCACAATTAAATAATATGTATTCTATACAGTGTGTGGTTTCTTGATCCAGAGCTAGAAATTTGCTGGCGGTCAATAGCTGGAGGAGGCCAGATTAGTTTTGATTAGAACTCCTTATTTGGTCTTGGGAAGATTGGACTCATTTGTACATATTGATATTTGAGTGTCACTTTATTCCAGACTTACTATATGACAATCTGATAATTCTCTAGGAAGTGCAGAGACTCGATTATCACTGGCTTGTGTGCATATCATTTTTTTTCGTCATCGAAAGAAAAATTAGATTTATATTTAATATCCGCTGCTGCACTGTTAATACCAAGGACAAGGGACATGATAAAAGTAAGCATGTCACGTCTATTAATGCATCCTCCTATTATCTGTAAATAGAGTGCGGACAACTGGCTATTACACCAATGTGTATGTAAGCTCTGATGGCAGAAATCCTTCCTAGATTACCCGGCGTGTAAACGCATTAAAGATGCAGGAACATACACGTCTTTAGCCTTAGTGTCATGTAGCCTGAAGATATTCTATATTTAGTTTATTAAAACATTGCCACATGGTAAACATGACAGGCATGATAATTCATCTTACTATAGCGCCTCTTATTATAGGACTGATTGATATATTCTCCATATTCAGCACTTAAAGCTCTTTAGCATTTGTATACTATAGCATTTTGTGTTCTGTCATCTGTTAATGACGTCGTACACGTGTGTGGGATGTCCTCAGTGAGAGGCTGATTTCACTTCAGCGCCCCGTGGTTGTTATGTCCAGATTGATTTGGATTTGTTGGAACATGTTGAGTAGTCATCGCAGTCAGCTGAGAAGATAGGAATTTATATATCTCTATTTCTAAACCGGACAGCATGGTGGCGCAGTGGACAGCACTGTCGCCTCATAACAACAAGGTTCTGGGTTCGAGTCCTTTCTGTGCAGCGTTTGGTCTCTCCCCTCCAAAAACATGCAATTTAGGTGAATTGGTCACGCCAAATTCTTCGTAACATTCAAGTAACACTTTTTTTTTAATCCATAAAGCAAACAAAAATTCAAATCTGTACCATGAACTTATAAGCTCTGAACTAGCATATTAATAAATACTAACAAAACCTCATCAGCCTTATTTACCAGGTGGGTAAATAAGCTATTTATCATCTATGACGGCTACCATAATAACACAGAACCGCCATCAGGTTCTTATTTTCTTGCTCTCAAATGTTTAGCAGTAAAATAATAAAAACCCAAATGAAGTCATTCAAACGTACAAATCATTGATGCAGATGCTTGCAGGTAGGAAGGTCAGCCGTTAAACCATCTGTGAATGTTTCATAGTGAGGAAAGGGAGCTGATGGGTGCGTTTGTTTTATGGAAATCACAGAGACTGTAGTGGATCCATTAAAGGGTCGGATGGTATGATAAGAGTATGAAAAAGTAAAACAGATCAGAGAGCAGAAGTTTAGTTGATTTAATGCTTTTGTGAGTAAATTCATTGCCTTTGTGCAAAAGTACTGCCAGATAAGATGTGTGTGTGGAGTGTGTCTGCTAAAGGCATTAACTCCACCACTGGAGACGAGTCACGATGAGTGAGATGAGACAACTGCCAGCTCTTCATCAGCAGATTCGCTCGCCACTGCTCATCAAGCTGTGTTATTTTCAGCGCTGTGATCACTGGGCGGTCCACTGTGTCTCTCTCCCACTTCTTTCATATCTATGTAACACTAGATATGTGAATTCATCTCAGCCAAAGATAATGAGCAGATGCTGCTTTGACTGCGGTTCAAACTGTTATTAGACGGGAGCAGCTATTTGAAGGCTGCTGTCTTCAGACAAGAAAGTTTCTAGAAATGACTTTATAGGTAGCGATCACACATAATCTGTTGATGTCAGCGTACAACAGATGTCAGATTTGATGATGCACATCATGCAGTTTTCCAAGATGATTCAAATATTCCTGGAGGAGGAGGAGTTTAATAATCTCCTCTGACCTTCCAAAACCCACAAGTCCCATCTGATGCGAAGCTATTCTGAGTCATTTGAACTTGCTTGCTTAAATTACGCTTCACAATAGTTCAATAAATATTCAGATGGAGATTTGCTATAAGAATAATGACTCACATGCAAAAACATGGAGTTTATTATAGTTTTAATGCTGGAAAATACTGCTCCATCCAGAATTTGGTATTTGGTATTTAACTGCAATGGAAATCTCTTATGTCTGCCTCAGAGACGTGCGTACTTATGTACATGCTATGCTATGCTAATATGTTGTGTTTTCCTCAAGCTGCTCAACTGAGACCAAATAATGATGGGCCACAGACTCAGACAGCTTTAATTTCAAGCAGTTAAACAAAAACAAGATACTCTTAAGTTCATCTTAAACACAGTTTTTCACTTTCCACATTGACACTAAAATCTGCTTCTAAACTTGCAGTAAGGATGCAATGTTTTTAGACACTGCTCTTCAGAGAGCATCTCCTATCCAAGACAATTATTAAAACTACTAATATACGGCGCATGAAACAAGATAAAATATTTCTGAGCAAATGCTGCGATTCAAAAATTTATTTTGGGCAGTGAAAATTATATATTTCAACATATTTTTATGCAGCATATCTAACACAGATTTGTAAAATGTGATGTTGGGGAAAAACTTGAATAACCCCAGATTAAGCAAATATGACTGACACAAGTGAAATTGATCATACATGTGCTTCACACAGCATCTCAATAAAACTTCATTTTAAAAACTTCCTAATTAATAAAAAGACATGAAAAACTCATGCAATCCTCATAGGCTGTACAGTAGCAGCTTCACAGCTGGCTCACTGAATGGACCAAACATAATTTGTCATAACAAAAGAAAAACAATAAAGACAACTTAATACATCGAATTTCAGAATTTCAGAAGTCTGAGTGTATTTTTCAGTAGCGGCTGAAATCAATATTACCTCATTCTTGGACAAAATTCTCAAAATTCATACAAAGAGAAACTACAAGTGGATTCTGGACACTCGTCCCTCTTCTGAAGGAATATATGGTGCATGGGTACGTGAGGATAGCCTGGTTACCCTCCACAGAGCCAGACCGGTGCAGGGAATGTAATTTCAGCTGTGAATTATGATTGACAGGTGCTGAGAAGGGATAGGCTTGCCTTATCTTTATTTTCACGGAGAGCGAAGAGGGAGAGGCAGAAAGGAAAACAGAACACTCGGTGAGTCATTAAACGCAGCAAATGAGGCACTGATACATTCAGACTCATTTCTAACTCAATCCCCACCATGTGGAGCAGACAGGCAAGCATGGCGCTAGAGATAATACCAAATTGCGCACATTTTAATGGACTTGACAGTGAAGGATCAGAGAGTATTAATCCTTAGCTTTGTCGTGCCACATCCTGCTAATGTGGCTCTTAGCCAAGCTATTACAACCTTTCTCGGAAACCGACAAATGGAAAATAAATGGAACAGCGATAGAGCACGTATTCACTTCATGGCCAGAATGTGTTTTTGGGGTTTAAAGGAAGAGTTTGTATTTCTACAGTGCTGGAGTTCTGTGTCCCGTCCACCCACCCACCCATCTGTCCATCCGTCCATCTGTGACTCAGTGGTAACTTTTATGTTCCAGTCCTCATGTTGTTGGTGCTTTCAGAGTTTGGAGCAAAGGAATTTGGACTAACCACACCCCCTTCCAGAACTAGGCGGGGCTCTAATTTGCCATTGCTTTGCTGCAGAGTGAATGTGGGCAGAACAAACAGTGAGCGCCGTGATCGACTAAGATCTCATCTTAAGTTCACTGTCCTTCAGAAGAAATCTTAATTTTTTTATAGAACAAAAAAGACTCAGGATGTTTTTCCTGTGGAACAAACATGTCATATCTTTGCACGTAGAGCTGATTATTTGTTTATATGTGTGGTTTATGGTGTTAGCTCGGTAGCATTTTCTGTGGTCAAGGTGGATGACCTCCCTCCAGAGTCTGGGTCCTGCCCGGAGTTTCTTCCTCAATGAGGGAGTTTTTCCCCGCTGCTGTCGTTTATGCTTGCTCTGGAGGGTTCTGTTGGGTTTCTCTGCTTGTAAAAGCTCTTCAAAATGTCTTCTGATGTGATTAAGTGCTTTACAAATAAAAGCTGATTGATAGATTGATCGCAAGTGAGTTTGTGATTAGTTCAATTCAGAGCGGCTCTAACTGACCTGGCAGTTTTTATTCAACAGCAAATCAGATATTATGGGAACCGATGCAAATTACAAACACCACTGTCAATTACAAAAGTAATAACCTAGTAATTCAATAAATATGTCTGGCTTTACTGCTGCGTTCCCATTTTGTTGTTTTTGAATTCAAGTCAAATCTTAAGTCTAATAAAATATCTAAACAAATTTCAACAAATAAGTTTTTGTTTTTGTGATTTAACCCCAATCCATTAGAAACTAATGGTTAAATTACGGTTTTTTTAAATTTTTATAGAAAGTCTTTGTCCATATTGAATAACATTAAATGTTTCCCATATCCCAGACACATCTAACCGCTAATGTTGGCAAACGAGTTCTCTGGTGCGAGTCCTCGGCTCGTTTTAACATAAATGTGATCCGTAGAAGTGTTTCAGTGGTCATTGTTCAGCAAATGCTCTTTGCCCACTTTAGATGTGAAGAATCTGTGATAATGACAGGATCCGTTGTGCAGCGTTAGCAGCTTAACTTCAGACGTATCGGCATCAATCATCACAATCTCACATCGAGAGAGGACTTTTCAAAAAAATCAGAGTTAAAGGAAATCTGCTCAAAAACTGGGACAAGAATTGAACTTTGATGAGGGCAAAAGAGGAATGAGAGTGTGCAGAGTGTGCCGTGCTTCAGAATGGACTGATATCAATGAGTGTTAACAGCAAAAATGAAAGCGTGTCAGATAACGAAATTCAAAACGTGTCATCTCTTCTGTCACAGATATTTCCATTTCAACAATTGCTCGGCCTCTGCTGTCAAAACACGGCGTCACAAACCACAGAGAATCGCCTCCGTCTCGTCAATGGAGGCGATAACGCCGAGCAACGGATGATGAGTTTACCTTTAACTACAGTCTGCCATCTCTTTAGAGGAAGCCGACTGCAGAGGGATCAGAGGTGCCGACAGTTTACGTCACCGTAAATTCCTATTAACCTCCCCCAGCAGACAGCAAAGTAAGCTTTTAACACAATTCAATAATTATCCCAATACTCCACCTTGCTGTGTTCTCTGCTCCAGTCTGGCTGTCAGTCACATTAATTGCTCTTGTTGTGGAACCCGTCTACCTCCAACCGACACACACCAGGGCCCACACACATTAAAAACCAGACTAACAGGCACAGTGTCTCCCCGCTGACGCACAAACAAGATGGGTTCGGTGTGCTTCATGTGCATCTCTATTGGTGTCTACTCTGGGTACACACACGTGATATTTAGTCTATACGTACATATAATGGTGAACATGTCCTTATTTGGCACAAACATCTCATTATACTAAGCGTATGAGGAAAATTATTTCTTCAGATATTCTGTAGAGAATGGTTTTTTTTTTTTGGTTCCTGTGGGAAACTTGTTGCACCAATAACTATTTAACCAGAATGACTGGAAAATGAGGACAAGGAAGTTTGGGTTTCCTCCTGTGAGTGCGTAGACAACGACCCAAACCATAACAAGCAGAATAAAATAAATGGATGGATTAGATTTAGCTTTTCTCTTCTAGCTTCACATGCTGTTCCTGGGATATGACTTAAACAACCATAAAAACATATTGCCATTTTCTCTCGCTTGCTTTGCTGCTTCCTGTATTTGTTTGCTGTTGCTGTTCATCGTGACCAACGTGAGGTGTTGTGTTATTATTGTGTTATGTTTCCACGGAGCACTCAGGTGTTCCTCAGCCTGAGTGGTATTCCACACCTCACAGCGATGCATCACGCCTGCTAACTGATTTTAAAATGAGGGTCAACATGTCCAGTGTGTGCCTGTCTGTGTGTGTGTGTGTGTGTGTGTGTGTGTGTGTTTGTGCCTGTCTGTGTGTGTGTGTATATGTGTGTGGGGCGGAGGGGGCAGTGTGGTCTCCCCTTTCGTTTCACATTTCATTTCTATGCGACGTCTCGATCACCACATTCTAATTCAACTCATGATGGTTTCCTCGACAGCCCAACGTGGCAGTTTGATAGCATCACATCGCTATGTGTGTGTATGTGAGAGAAAATGTATGCAACTTTCCCCTCTCTGCATCTTCTTCATGCATAAATTGCCAAACTGCGATGGCAGTGAAGTGGTAATTTACCGTGTCTTGAATAGAGAGGAAGGAGCACCGTTCTGACCCTTGATGTGTTTCTGCATATCAGCGACTAATCTGTGTTTCCACATGTGGCCTGCATGTAGAGCATCACAAAGGGAAATGTTTTCCTGGTGTCTATGTGCAACTTCACGTCTTTGTATGAACACACTGTTTAACTTGAAGGTCTATGCGGCTTTTGCATCAAACCCAACCCCGCCAACATGCTGTAAATGTTAAAATCTGCATTAACTGAAGTGTCCTCAGGAGGAAAGAAGTGAATTATTTTCTGTTTTGTTCAAAGCATTTATGAATAAGCTCTGAAATCACATACATCTGGATCCATATCATAACGTTTTTCAAAGCTCATCCTTCACCTGAAAGGGGAAACGGATTCGAGAGTCGGCAGATCGCAAACGGATTTGTACTTAATGAAGTATAAATGCACTTTTCTAAAAATAATTTTCCCTAAGGGGCATCACAAGGACGGAGAACAGTACAAAAATAGCTTCTTTTTTTTAAACTTTCAAGTCGATGGATTTTTAAAACATTCATGGTGAGTTCAGGTGAGTCTGTAGATGAAGAAGCCAAACCTGTCTGTAAGGATGACTGCTTGATAAATGCATGTCATGGGTGAAATATAAAAAGAGCGTAATTGAGTCTTTTTAGTGGAACGGTAAACTCATTTTTAGAGTTTATATTAACCATTGAAGTCTTATTTCTAGTGTCCAACCAGCACTTAAGATGTGCTCTGCTGCAGGATAATAATGTGCCAGGATCGGCCAAAAAATGCTTAACAGAAGATCAACAAAGACCTTTATGATAAAGTCAACAGTATTTTATTTATTTTACTGCTGTTTAAAGGGTGCCTTATTGAGCTGTAAATGCACAAGGCAGACATGCACTTGTCATTTGTGTCACCTGGGGATTGCTGGGGGGGTTCTGAGGGTAATATTTTCCTCATTAATCATCATCATTATTTATTATTTCACCCACACTCACCCCATCTGCTGTTATTCAGAAGGATCCTTTTTATTACCTGGCTGCTGCGGTCTACTAACGATGCACATCACTACGCCTACTGCCCAAACAGGGATGTGCTAGCACCCCGCTCCTCCTCAGGTAGATATCAGTGTATTTACTCATTAGCTGTCAAAGCTGTTGGTAGTATAGAGGATTGAGAGACAGTGGAGGCAGAAGGATCATATACCTATCCCTCCGTGAAGACGGAGTGCATTAGAAAGAGTAGTGTATCAGACAAAGCTGCACCTGGCTTTAATGGGGAATGAAGGATGACACTTAGTGTTTTTTTATGTAAGCATGAGATAAACAAATGAGTAATTATAAGGATTTAATACAACTTCTTTCAATTAATTCCCCCTTTTAACCAGTAAAAAAACATTAACCGTAATCCTAATGCATAGTTACAACAGGTCCACCATGTCAATGTTCAGAAGTTAAAAATAGATTTTTGCCTGTCAGTTTGTTCTGGAGAGCATAGGACAGGGTCTCTTATTGTGAAAGGAAGGCTATCAGGAAGTGGCTGTGGTACCAACATTTCAGGGCAATTGTGAAGAAAAGGTTGTCAATAAATGCAGTTTAAGATCATACACACACACACACACACACACACACACACACACACACACACACACACACACACACACACACACACACACATTAGTGCAGTGTGACTAAAATGCAGGTCTAATTTATAGTTTTCCTGGGTTATAGCACAGACCCATTAAAAAGCACACTTTGATTCCGAAAACATAAAACCCCCATTCTGTTGTAGTTTTTTTATTTAGTTTCATTGAAGTAATCTCACAGCATGTAATTAAAAGTTGCCGAGTGATTAAATGCCTGCGTTCATGCAGCTCCACACACTCGAACACACACTCGCACACATAGATTTGCCAGTCACTGTTCGCAGGCCATTTGCTAAATCCTAATGGAATTCATTAGTTTTTCAGCTGTGGCCGTGGCGGCTTGGAAACGCGACGATGCGCCGTGAATAACGTCTCAGGCCTGACCCTCGGTCAACCTTCAGATTGTGTGAGCGTCTCAAAGTCACTTCTGTAGTCATTGAGTTCAATCTGTTTAATAGTCACGCTTCAGTCACATCAATGTGGGTATATTTAAAATAAATTAAAAAAAAACCCCAATCTAGCCCAACATAATTTCCAGGGTGACGTCTTCATAGATATTTAAGTTTAACAAAACTGAAATTCATCCATTGGAGAAACTGGAACAAACAAACAAACATGCACTAATAACTAATAACCATAACATGGATTATATTTAATCTATTCATTTTTTTTCTGTATCAGATTTACACAAATCTTGTGGGAAGGATGGGGGAGTTTTGGTGAACATGCACATCTAGGAAGCGTTTTGTTCATTCTTGTTTTTTACCATCGTATGGTAGAAACAGGATGTTGTTTGACATCACCTGCATCACCTTTGGTCACATTTTGTGTAGTGAAGCGGCGACAAGTGAACCTCTGACAGCTGAGATAACTCCTCAGCTGCAGAGCACTGCTGACAAAATGAATTATACTTTTACATTTATGTACAGTACACACTTACACACACTCACTGAAACTCCCTGCTGCTGTACTCGGGTATATTTCCCCATGCTCTACGTCTGTGGTAATTTGTGCAGAGATGTTGTGGCTTCCAGCGTTTTTATTGCTTTAACTGGATAAGACCGGACTTTCCTTTTAGAACAGGCTGACTTGTGAGGTGTTATTTCTCCATGGGATGTGAGGGTAGGATTAGAGCAGACCTTTGTATTGATAATGATAGATCACGTTGTGTAGTATTTGTCCAAACGGTTCTCCCAAGAACTGTTTGGAAGAAAACAAAGAAGAAGACAAAGTATGCTAAAGGTTATGAACTATTTTATCTGCCTCATCTGTGACACTAAAACCTTGGTCATTTGATTAACTTAATCTGTTTTTCATTTTTCACCGTTGGTTGTTGGAGTCAAACATTACAGATCCTTTCTGCACTTCCTTTTTTCAAACTTAATCCAATGGCATCATTCCTATTCCTATCTTTCCTGCATTAAAATGGAGGATCTGCTCTTTATTTACCTGCTCCATTTTTTTTATTTCCTTTCCCAACACGGGCATTCCTGATCAGATGTTCCATACCCTCTTAATCATAGCTTCATTTTATTGATTCCAGTCTGTAATAATCCTTCTTCCACTACAGAGTGCTCCTTATCATCACATCCCCGCTCTGTTTTAATCGCGGTTTCCACGTTCCACCCCGAACCGGAGCGACGCTAAGTGTGTGAACAAACTTTCTGAGAGATTCCTAATGTGGTGGTTGGTATATTACATCGGTCCACTCTGCCAGAAATCGTCACCCGCTAGCGTGCACACTTGGGTGCACTTCACATTTGTAAGTGTCCAGCAGGCACGCCCCTGTTGCAGCAATATAAAATGTCTTGCTGCACATCAAAGCTGAAAGCTGTGCAGATGGCTCCAAATTATTCATAATGCAAGGCCTATTGGGGTAGTGTCTGTGTCAGGCAGTCCATTACTATAATGTTGAGATCTGAAGTGTTCTTCGCAGCACCCTGCCACTCACTATGCACTTTTTTTTTTGATAAGTCATGGTCTAACGGGAGAGGTTTTACCTTGATGTCAAGTGCAATTTCCAAGCTCGTGCTTTTGCATTTTGTCCTGTCATCTCTCAAATGGTGAGGGCCGCAGATGGGCGTGCAGTTCGAGGGGCCGGAGCAGCGAATTGGAATTATTCTGCCTGGATGGTTAACATCAAAAAGACATCCAGACGTGCGTGTGTGAGGCGTCGCAGCAGAGGCCATCTAATCCAAGACCTGGTCACCGACACTCGATGCATCAAGTCGGAGACGCGACAAAGTCCGAGGCAAACTTGTGTCCGTATCTATTACAAAATGCGAACCGAGGGCAACTTTAATCGGAGCTTTGAAAGTGATGAAATCAAGCCTTCATGTGACAGAATGTGTTCCTGTGTTTGAGCTCTACAGCGCTTAGCAGAGATTTAAGAAAAAACTGTTGGAGTGGATTTTACTTTTTCTTTCTTTTTACTTATTTCAAAGTCTATCATCAATGTTTGCCACATTCCAGTAACTTATGGACACAAGCTGTTCCAGAGCGTGCAGCATAAAGGCTGTTTTATCGCCTCATTCTGCTGGGAAATTCTGAGTGAAATTAAAAGAAGCCTTTACTAACCACCGACTGAGCTCATTGATCCTGCATATCAGATACTGTAGGCTCTGAATTCGGTAATTGCCTTCAACCTGAGGTAGTCCACACAGACCCAACCGTCTTTGAAGAGCGAGCATTACTTTAATTCCACACCTTTGATGGACTTTCCAGCGTGTGTCGAGTCTTCAGATGGATTTTAATGTAAGTGATATTTGTGCTGTGGCCATAGCCTGAATGCAGACTCTCAGGCAGCTAATGAAAAGATGCAGCACACAGTTAAGTGAGGTATGAATAATTACCAAAGCAAGGCCCTCTGAAGCCAGAAAGCACCGTACCTTTTCTCTCATCAGGTTTCCTTTTATGTACGATTTGGCCTGAGGGTCTGAGCCGTGTTTTTGAGAATCATTAGACACGTTCCAGTCCTCAGAGACGACTCGGTTTGTCGCTCCGTGAAGTGTTAGACACCCCGTGACACTTTTTATCACTAGAAATGATGAGAAGGGGAAAGAATGGAGGGGAGAGTGACAGAAGTACAGAGGAAGGAAAGTGAAAGCGGACAAGAAAGTAATGACTGAAGCAGACGGGGTGGGGCGGAGTGTTTAAGGAGAAGAACTAATGGATGATGTCGGAGTGCCAGACTTTATAAAGGGCATTTGTGCCGCGTGTTGGCAGATGATTCCGGTAGAAAACCGATAGATCCAAAGAGGTGATACTTAAGTATTTTTAACCTCTTCCTTTCAGAATAAAATAAAACAAAAGAACTTTAAAGCTTCTAAATTTCCCCTCTTCCTCTCACAACTTTACAACAAAAGAAGTTCTTCCTGGACCCCCACCCATTCTCTGGTGCCAGAAATCTTTCATCTGTACGTTTCCTGATGCAACACTTCCCACATTGCCATTTCTGTTCCTCCAATTTCCATTATTCCCTCTTTCCTTGCTTTATTTTTGGTTTGTTTTTTTTGCTGACTGCCGCAGACGCGTCTGTCTATGATTCGTCGCCATTGGAGGCCCACGTCTTATCCTAATTCTAAATTGTGGGGGAGGAGATGATGGGAAAACACAGGACAGGAAATTTATTGGAGATTCACTGCATCCATCCCGCAGGCTGAGAAGTGGCCAATGCGTGCTGCCTAAATTTAATTTGGGTAAAATAGATTTGGGGTATTTTGACATGAGTCAAATGAGATGCAGATCCTCTACCAAATTCACACTGGTAGCATATCTTTATTTTTACGGTGTGTTGATTTAATCCACGAAGCAGCTTCGGTTACTTGGGAGAGATGTTTTGTGTCTCTGACCAACAAACAAACTTCAATCATTAGCTGCAGACACAGATACACTTTACTGAGCTGCACTCGGAGCCTCAAAGGCCAACCACTAAGAGGTCTGCGATGAAACAAGATAGCACAGGTTACACACACACACACACACACACACACACACACACACACACACACACACACAGATTCAATAAATATGGATGCTTAGAGTTAACCAACCATCTCCTTGTGAGTGTCTTCTCCCCCTTTTTATTCCTATAATGGCCAAACAGAAGAGAGAGAAGAGATAAAATGGAAACCAGGAAAAGAAAAATGATTTTATCTACCTTGCCAGGGGAAATATAGTTTATTTACTTTGTGTTTGTGGGATGTGTACAACTTTATACGTAGAGCATGTTTCTTCATTAGATTTACTTTATGGGCCAACACAACACACACTTTATGGACGCTGCTGCAGTTGCAGGGTGTGGAATCCTGGTTATCTCGGTCAGTTATAAAATATTTTAATGGTGAAAATAAGCACGGTGATTCTTTTGCATTCTGCTTTGTTGCATTATGCTATTTTTGGAGGAAAAAGTCTGAGTGTTTATCAATCAGGTGCCTTTCAGAAACTTGTGCAGAACAAGGAGCATTAAGTGGTTGTTATGTTCTCACCTACCTGCTGTATGATATTCTTCCAAATAATGGGATGATTCATCACTTGGTCAGTGTTTTTAAAGTAGTTACTTTCAGGCTGTGTTGGATTTGAATAAATCATTAGTGCATTGATTTTCTAAATAGCCACGAAGCTCTTCATGCATTAAATTATAATACATTTATTTCTGGCTCAATTAAAGCAAATGAAAACACATTAGAATTGCAAGCTTTAGGATCTGTACATCCGTGTAGTGAATCTTTTTTTTGTAATAATTCAATCTGTGCATGATGTTCAAATCAGTCTAGGACACAATGCTGAATACTAAAGTAACAGGGAGCACTTCGACAGTTGTCGTGTACCATTTCAAGTCCACATTTTATACTATTTTTACCATACATTTTTTACTTTGCTTGTTCATTTGGACCTGGCATCTGGCAGAGCTTTTTATCTTTCCTGAGAATCTGCCAGGATCTGACAGTTAAACGTCTGTAGAGACTTGCAGGAAAGGGCTTTTTGACTGTTCTGACTACTTTTGACTGATGACCATAAAACTGGGTGGAATATGATTTTGGAGTAGATCCAGCTAAAGAAGTGTATCCATGATATTTTTTTATGTTTTACACCAGAATAGAACATAAAGATTTGTATTAAACTTAAATGAGACATAGATATAAGGGAGCAAGTTTAGGAAGAATCTGCTCAGTGAACCAGGAAATGCTGATTCTTCATTTTACCTGTTCCCCAAGTTAAAGATGGATCCATGCTTCCATGGTTGAAGGACCACAGACAGGAGAACCGTAGCTAGAAAGGCTTCCTTTCTCCTGATTTTGTTTGAATTTCCGGGAGGAATAGATTACTTTAGAGGAACTGGACTGAGCTGCACAGGAAATGAAGAAATACCAAAGTTCAAGGTTTCATTAACAACTGAACTGAATAATATTGACTGGTCTGACCTTTAAAGTTGTGTTTTCTGACTCCTCTCATATAACCTTTGAAGAAATGGATCAGGGTTTGTTCATTTTTAATTGAGTGTGATTTTGTTGTCTTGCAGTTGACGATATGTTTTGGAATTAAATAAAGCAATTAAGTTTTTCTTGTGAATGAATGCATCCAAATTGGTTCTGGTCATTTTTAGTGGTGAAACAACTTCCATAAAACATGTTTTTTGCTTAACTATAGGTTTATTATAATCAATATTATTACCTAAGGTGCTGGTATTTGTGCATAAAGTAATTTTAAATGTATCGATTGAAGGTGCTCAGTTATTTTTCAGTTAGAAGTTTCATATTTTATATATATACTGTATATTCTATAAAATGAAGAATTCTAAAATCTAAACGATCTATCTAATACATACAAAACTTTTGAACACAATTCAACTCATGAATGGTACCAGATTGACAAGCATTTCTTTTGACCTCCAGGCCCCAGGTGTGTGTGTGTGTGTGTGTGTGTGTGTGCTTGCTCACATTCGTATACATTGTGTGGGTGTCTGAAGGCGTTTTGAAAATTATGTCTTTTGCTCTGAAAACTGCTGCTTGGATTCATAAAATGTAAAGGAGATGAGTAGAGACAGGAGAAGAAAAAGGAGGGAAGAAAGAAAATGCTGCATTGATGACAATGATGTGGATGTTTTCATGTGGTTTAGATTCAAGTTCAATGAACAAAACTACTACGAGGGAGGAAGAAGGACTGGAATGAAAGGCCAGATCCAGAGAACAGATGACAGCTGAGGCCGTGGTTGTTATCAACCTGGATGTTTCATGAACATTTTCAAAGGCGGTCTGTTCTGTCGCTGGTTTATTTGATGAATCATAAGACGAGAATGGATGACAGAGTTCTATTACTATGTCTTAACTGTTTCCAAATGGATGTTTCATAATTGCCAGATCCTGTCTGAGAACAACATCATTGTACAACATCTTCTGGTTCAGCCAGGGGCAAATGGTCCAAACCAGGGGCCAGATGGTTAGCGAGAGTCCAACGGGATCAGGAGATGATTTCAGATGATTTGAATGTCTATTTTATTTGATTACTACAAAATAAAAAGGTAAAATGTACATAGAAATGTGTTGTGAATTTGGATAAACCCTATAGTGTGAGTGTGGGGTTGTCTCCGATCTTTGGGGGTCAAGGGTGTGACAACAATAAGAGCCTCTGCTCTAAGCTTCTCCTTGCATCCCCAACGACGACTAGAAATAAACCGGCTTGTTTTTCGGAGCGTACAAACTCAAGGTAAAAAATAAAAACAATACTTGTGCTAAAAATTTGACTCTAAATATCATGAAAATTAAAACAAAGAAAAATGTACACTCTGTCAGAATTTGCTTTAAAATATCAAGCAAAAATTTACCACATTATTTCATCAGGACCCCAAACTCGGAGGTGAAAGCTGCTGGTTTTTTCCAGTCCCTCTGTGCCTGTTAAGTATTCAACGCTGGTACAAACAGACACGTTCTGCTGCCACCCTTGAGGTTATTTATGCGCCCAGTGTGTACAGTGTTTTTTTCAGAGACCACCTTGGTCGCCTTGTGATTTTCTGCTTCTAGCTGAAAAACACCGTGTTGAAATTCTATTTAGGGTTTGGAGAAAAGGAGAGTCGGAAGTGTTGATGGAGGAGGAGATGGTTTTAAAGTTTGTATTTGCCAGTTTCTTTCCGAGTAAGTCTGATAATGAGATTTGGATTGACTTTAACTTAATTTGCATCTTTGTTGACAGTTAAAAGCTGTTAAAAAGTAACTCCAGGTTCATATTACACATTTTGTAAACTTCAGCGTTTAATTCGTTGCTTCATTAAAAACCCAAGTGTTCCATCTATACGTGACTCTTATGCTATAGCAAACTCAAACTACATCCATCACTGATAGTCGCTTATTATGGTTAAAAAAAAGAAAGAAGTTCACAAAGCTTTACTTGCCTTTTTTGATATTGGGCCGGCGAACCTGTTCCGATGCCGTTTTGTTTCTCTTACGTCCTTGGTGGCGCCTCTCAACAAGACAAATTTCCTTGCAAGTGCCATAAAATGTATCTTAATCTCAAACCACACCGGCTGGGGTTTGTATATATGTATATAGCATCTACTCCATCAGGGAGAGGGAATGAGGCGTTATCACCGGGGGTTCACACACTGTGACAATGAATGGCTCCCGAGAAGGACAAGTACACAGATAGCACTGAAATATGTGACAGATATGGTTGATAAATCACGAGGCTATCTCAGCAGCCATGCAGTTAACAGAAAGTATGAATGGATGGCGCTGGTTTATGGTGGGCTCTCGGGAGACAAAATGCTTTTGGCAGCCATATTGGCGGTCATTACATCTTGTCAACAGCATGCCGTCGTACCGCAGATGAAATCTAAACGGCAAACATGCCTGCATGAATGTTTACGGTACTTCCTGATCTATTTGACTGCTTTTATTCTGCTGATGCTTCACTTGCGCAAAAATGCATTTCCGATCTTGTTCTACGAAAAGATTGTACAATCTTCTCCATTAGCCCCTACTCCTCTGTTTATCCATGTCCTGATGTGTTTTATCATTATTGCTGTTTTTCTATTGGATGATTGAAAATCTGTTTGCATGAATGAAAAAACACTCCCACAAAGTTGAATTTGACCTACACCCACTTGAACCCGATGTATCGCTGCAGCCTCAATGAAATATGCAAAACTCTTCATCACCTCATTTGTCAGCCCGAAACACTTTTTATTTTGTAAAACATGTTTGCATTATCATTAAAAATCTTGGCCTAAATGAACCAAGACGACCAGCTAACAATGAATGTTCATATAAGCTTCTTTTCTGCAGCATTTCACTTTTTTTTTATCTTCTCATGCTACATTTCCACACATGCCTCCAACTCCACCCCCATGATTCTTCAGCATCTACTTTCTGTCCCTGTCTCTCCCACTTACATCCTTTGAGTCTCTGTGACTTTTTCTGTCGCTTCAAACAAAGTAGAGTTGGCCCTTGGCCCCTGAACCAACCATCCCCTGTTCATCATCGTTGTTCGAATGTGATTCATCCTCGGTTTACATTCATAATTGATGGCTTTTTAAGAAAAGCCCACAGAAAGCTGCATTGCATATTGTTTTTGACAGGCAACATCTGTCTGTTTCATCCTTTTAGCCTCTGTTTTTATGCTCCTTCATAATTTTTGGACTGGTTAGTGTTTTGTTTTTTCGAAGGTGACTGGGTTTTACCGGAATCAAACTTTTATTTCTGAGTAAATTATAGAAAAAACAGAATACACTGTGAGGACTCTACCCAGGAGATGTCATTATACAGATGCAAACCAGAGTTTGAGGATGCAGCCATTCATCCATGCACTTTACTCAAGCAGGATAATACCCTTTGTAGAGGATTTCAAACATCAAGTGACAATCAGATTTAATGAGCTTCTATAGCGTAGCTACGGGTTAATATGACATGCAGGGTGAGTTTGAGAAAGCTACTGAAACTATGCTGGTTGCTTGAAGCAGGCATTAAAGGAGCATCTCATCACTGGGGTAGATGGTGATGTCATTAAACTTGAGCTGCACTTTCTGCAGGTAGTTTAATAATAAGACCAGTGAAAAAAATGACTGTGGTGCTCCCCTTTTAGTTTGAGATGCCCCACTTTCCATCCACCTTTCACACCTGGATTCCATCTGTGAAGATGAGCAACGACGTACTTCTAGAGTGAACATCAGCAGAAGTGTTCTTGGCAGGAAATGAGTGAGGAGACGATGTCTGCGGTGGGTAGCAAGAACACCCTGGGCTCAAATCTTACAAAAAATTATTGGTTTTCCTTTTCTTTCTTTGCTCATTGTTGCTTTTTGAGCTCGTTGGCCTTTCTGGTTTATGCATTCGCCTGAACCTATCTGAGATGTATGTCTGCTGGCTCTGCTAACTGTGCCGTTATCTGCATCTCTAGCCAGCAGATAACTGCAGCGTTCTCCATGACGGCATCTCAGAGCTGAACAGACCTGACAAATATAACGGTGTCACAGGTTGATAAGTGGGTGTTCATCAGGAGTTAAACTGTCTCAGTACCTTTCACATTACATGAATCGTTGCACACAGGCTTTGCCCGGCTTGTATTTAGCTGCAGTAATGTTTCAAAGAAAGGTTCCTGGGTGACAGGAGGAGTGTATCTCTCATGAATACCCTTTTCAGATTCTCTGCCTTGCCACAGAGCGATTGTGAAGGAAATGAATGCACAAATTAAAATCATTGTTGCACCTCAGGCCGACACCGTGAACCCTAAAGTGGAGGAAGAAATTAATGAGGGCGGGAGAAAAATGTGTAATAGGACAGACACCGAAATGATTTCCAGTAATTTAATGAAACCTGAACAACTTTCAAAAAAAAAAAAATTTTAATGCTGCAGATCGTTTCTATTGTTTTTTAATATTAATCTTCCTCATTTGAATTTTATATTTAAAGACACACATTTACATTCATGTCTTCTTCTTTTGACCTTCTTCCTCTAACTAACCATCCATCTCAAGCCCCTAGCCATCGTCACCAGTGTTGGGGGTAATGTGGTGGAACTCATTCCAGCTTTATTTCACCTTTAGGAACAAAGTGTCAAAGAAAGTCATATAGAACATTTCAAACAGGATGTCAGGATGATTAAATCAGCTAGGTGATGGGTTTCTACCCAGCATTCTCGGGTCCATATTGTTGTCACCATCCCATCGTGCCTTCAGTTGAGTTTGTGATGCACTGAGTTTTCACATTTCTACGTGTTCATCAGTGGACTCCAGCTGCAATAAAACAATGTTTGTTTTTTTTTTAAATCTGTTGTCCTCTTCTGTTGAAAGACGGCTGTTGTGAACCGGTGCATCCTTGATCACAACACTCACCTTCCCGTTTGTTAGCTCTAAACATCTGGACATTCGTTGAACACACTCTTCTAGCTCATTCATGCACAATGGTGCGTCTCTACGAGGCAAAACCTGCTCGTCCGTTGACCTTCTCCGACGTTTGCAGCTAATGGAATTGCCATCCAACAGATTCGACCGATACATTTTGATTCCCTCGTTCATTCATGTTTTTTTTTTTAGTTTAGTGTTGATGATTTTGACCTTCCTAAGGACATCCATTAGAATATTCACTTTCTCAGTAGAAACTGCTTGGATGCGGGTTTGACAGTGTCTCAGACATCTCGTGTGATGTTATCTGGAGAAGTCTATTGTGGTGTCACATTATCCTATGATAACCACCTCTCTACACCGATCGAGTTTGTTTCTCTGTTTGCCATCCTCCTTCATCGGATTTCTGCAGTATTACACACACGCATCCATTTGCAGCCACTCTTTTTTCCCCGACAGAAATTATTTGTTTGTCGGTATCGCCCTGAAGCAGAGGGTGTGCTTCACAATTACTCGAAGCTGAACCAGCAGACTGATGGGTTCGCCATTGGACTCTCTAAGGGCCAGTCATAATGGGGAAACAATAATCCACCACACACTACTTGGATTTCGCTGCGATATTCTGCACCCGTACTGAGAATTATCTGCAGCCGGGGGGGAATTTCACACAGACACACACCAGAGGTTGTTTTGCATATACTTCTGTGTGTGTCTGTGTGTGCACTGAGAGAGCAATTAGATGATTGATGATGATTGATGTGGATGCACACACATGTGCAGACGTACACACACACACACACCTCCCATTTCTCTGCAGCCACCAGACCGGTCACCATCAATCTGCTAATTGCTTTACACTTCAGCTTGCTGAGTTTGGGGACTGAATCACTATTCAATTAGAAAATAGAGTTGTTGTGTGTTGTCCCTGGAGTCTGACGCCTCAAACACACACAGACACCAATGCACACATTGTCTCTCTCTGTATTCAGTAGCAATGGCGATGCAGATATGAGTGATTACATGTTGAGTATGATCAATGAGATTATTCCCCCCTTCTCAGAGACGAGGACGTGCCGCAGGGAAGCTTTCTGCTGATCAATTATTAATCTCCCAGGGAGATGAGAGTTGTTTGTGAAATGCTTTGTAGAAATGAGTTTTATATTTTGAAAATGTTCTCAAATTCGACCCACAAAGACATGTCAAATTATAAATTGAATGAATAATTCAAGATTAAATAATCTAAGACAGAATTAAGATTGATAGCTGATTCTTGCACAGTTGAGCTATATTTTTGTCCATGTGGTCTTATATCAGGTAAAAAGTACCTGGTAGTACTTTTTAGTGTCACCCAGAGAGATCACTGATTGGTCAGTGCCTAGTACCAGGGGAATGCCCTGCCCAACGCAAATCGATGGTGGCCATAATGAAACATCTAAGCTACTTTAGCTGCTGTAACTTTTTGGTTTTTCTGTTTTTTTTAGTTTTTGAGGCAGTGCGGCCATTTTTGTTCACATCACAGCAATTCTGTGGGTCATTGCTATGACAACCAGCTATACCAAAGCAGTACTGCTGTCTGACGGAAAGTACAGTACCTGATACTAAAACCGAGTCAAGTCGAGTGGATCCGGTTCCACAAAGTGGAAAAGCAGCTTAACTTTTAACTCAATTGCTTCCATGGCTTCATCTGAGTCTCCTCAGGTTTCAGCCACCGGGACAACAAACATCATCCACAGATGTGGTGATGGCAGATGTGGGTTCTCCACGTCCATCCTGATGAAGTTATTCAAACAATAATAAATTATTACAAAAGTCAAAAGACGCAGCAAGAAGAGAATTCACCTCATTCTTCATTTCAGGGTTCCGTGAAGAAACTTTTAATCAAATAATTTTATGAAGGTCAATAACTTGAGAAAATGTCTGAGTTCCTCAAACTAAAATGCAGAACAATAATAAATAATAATTATAAATAATGGATGCATTGATGTCTGTCTCCCATAAAAATGGTAGTCGTGGTTTCATACTGAAGTTTTTGAATAGAAAAATATTAAATGTAAAAGACTACAAACACATTGAATAGTTGAATAGAGGATTAGAAGGCCTAGGTTTGGATAGATGACTCCCTTCCTGGGGGGTGGGGGGCTATAGTTTGTTTTATAGCAGTCACAGTTAATCCTGTTAGAAACACACTGACGGCGTGACGGTATAGTCATTCTCATGGAACGGTGTCAGTGTCATCCATTCCTCTGCTGCATTCCCCCCTCTTACATTTCATTTCTGGAATCTACAAGCTAAACTGAATAAAATGCAATCCTCAGCACAAGCCCTTGGATTCTCATTTACAGATTCTATTTCTCTGCTGGAGGCATAGCAAGAGTCACCAGACCTTTATCGGAGCTGCACACGACATGACTGACAAATTTGCCCTTTCCTATCGAGACCTTGAGAGATGCATCTCAGTTCTTTGAGACAAGAAGGCAGACAATTACTGGCCACAAACATTACCGCACAGCTTCATTCACTGGGTTTGAAACTGGTTCAGACAATTCGGTAGACTTTTATTTAAATGTGTGCTCAGGCTTTAAGATGGAGTTGTTGTTTTTTAAATCTAGTCAATGACAAGACACATTTGAAGCACGAGTTGAAAGTGTGAGAGGAAAAACTAGTGCAAAAAAAAAAAAAAATTGACCTCGAGGCTCCATTGCGGTAATCTAAAGAGAGAGGATGAGAGGTTTTTTTGAAAATGTTTCTATGGATGTATTAAGAAGAGAATGTGAACAGAGATTTTGTAAATGGCGCTTTTTTGAAGAATCAAAGTTTCTTGTTTATATTTGTTTCTGGTTCTGAACCGCTTTGACCCTTGAGTTGCTGACAAAAGGCGCTGAAAGATTTTTATCTCCTGCACTTCCGTCGGAGCGTCGCGGTACAACTCTGAAGCTGGTGTGCTGTTATAATCAGGATCAAAGTGGAACAGGCTGTGCAATGATACAGATAGTGTTGCTCAGCATTTACAGTCAGAAGATAAGTGTTTGCCTGCTGCGGTCAGCACTTCCAATCGAAATCCCTCCTCTAATTAGCTTAGAGATGTTGCAGCGTTGCACATTATTTTGTCATATTCTCTAAATGTACTCACACACAAGCAGGGATACACAAAAGTCAAAGTATAGGGCCATGTTTGCAGTAATTCATTAGTGATGTGAGACTCTTTTGGCTGAATGAATGTAAAGCAGTGAATTTAAGTAGGGAAAGGACATTTGGGACTCCGCCCTGCATACAAAACCAGTCCTCTCTCCACCTTGAATAATAAGTCGTGTTTTCTACCAATTAGCAGGCTTCTCTCTGTGGGAAGATCAACTTGTTTTCCCCATCAATAAAAAAATGTGACTTTTGTTGTCTCAGAGGTATCTGAGGTGTCATCAGGTTAGAATGCACCATAAAGGTCAGAATCGGCTGGGAAACCAAAGGACTCGCTGGAAAGGTCTGCAGAGTCTGAAAACAAGAGTTCAGGATTCGTGTAGAAATATTTTTAAAAAATAACATTTTTAACCCAAATATTAAAACCTCTCTTCTTTAAAATGTACCTGTGCATCTACATATAATTAACTTCTCTAGCGTTGTTTTCCTGCCATACATTTAGAACTGTTATGGCAGATGGTGGCTTTAAACAAGAAAAGATATTTAATTCAAGAGGTGGTGGAATGTTCTAACCAGCACATTACCACACTGTTGTCCTGTTAGTATTGTTTCAACAAGTCAGCTCTCCTTCTAATCAGATTCCCTTTAAATATGTACTGTATGTATAAATACTGTATATATAAATCCTGATCAGTTTGCTGAGTTGCGTTGGACTGCAGCAGAACCTATTCAGCCTGCCTTTTCACTTTCTTGATTCACTTAGACTCCAAGGAGCCTGAAATGAAAATGCGTTCAATACAGCCAGACTTAAGTGATTTGTCACTGCAAATTGCCTTTTTTTTTTTTTCTTTTTCACAGTCAGTCTCTGGAAATCCTTGAGAGACGACCAAACTGATTGGTCCCATGTTATCTCAGCCTCTAATTATTAATTTCTTTTTCTTGTAACATCAATATAACCAGCATCCTCCTGGGATTGTGACGTTAATATCTTAATGTCTAGTGTATTTTTACTTCTACAAAGATATTCTCTCATCTAATACAACTTTATGACCGACCTTCGCTTCTCACATCAACACAAGACAAGACAACAGACCGTTTCTATTGGCAGCTGTATGGTATTTCTTGTGTATCTGTGTGGGACTTGTTTGTGCCTCTAATCATCAAACCAATAAAAACGTGGTTTATTGGCGCGAAGGAACGAAGGACGACCCAGTATGAGGCAGTAAGGGAAGCCTGCGGAGAGGCCGTGAAATGACTTATCACATAATAAACCCCAGAAAGAGAGAGAGGGAAATAATACATTACCCCTCCACATTCCCTTTCTACTTGGGAGATCTATCCCAACACAAAAGTAAAAAGAAGTATGAATGGAAAACAAGCATTTCTCTCCCCTAGTGTCCTCCGTGCTGCGAGCTCAGTGGTAGATAATTATTTCTATGACTCAGCCTTTTACTACCACTGACACCCAGCGTTAGACGTACTGTATAAAGTGAACTGGAGAGTATTAACTGCAGGCATGGGGGCTTTTTGTGTGCTATTCCTTTATTTCCTTCCCAGCTCATGGCAAGTTTATCTGTGTGTGCTTTTATCTGTGCGTATGTGTGCACCACCCGTCCTAAAGTGCACCGCAGAAATAAATCAACAGTCCCTGCAACCTTCATGTCCCATAAAGCTCCCATACTCCGCCACCGCTGCCCTGCAACACCACCCCGCATGTGTAGTTCACAGCCGGCCCAGCTCTCCTCTATCAGGCCATCTTATAAGTACGCGTCTGTTCCAACCTCCATCTCCCGTGTGAGACCTGAATAAGAATCATGTAGAAGCTCAAGTTGTCTACCTTTCCTCTAGCAGTGATGCGAACAGGAAGTCGCCATCTTCCCTGTGTATTGCCACCAGCTTCAACATCACAGACTTTGCAAGACCACACTTTTTTTTTGTCATTGGCCAAAATATTGCGACATTGGTGAAACTTTTCCCTGAATCCTCCATAGTGTCACACCAGATGTGACTTCTGTATCCGGGTGGTTAATGAGCCACACCTAATCTGACGCCAGGTGTTTTTCCAGACCTATCAGCAAGGAAGAAAAACCTCCAGGAAGGAAACGCGAGGGAACTGAGATGGAAACGAAAGCAATGACCCGCAAACAGAGGAGAGTTCCTTCGCTTAAAAACGATGTGATATTATCACACATTAACATCTGGTTATAACTCCATTACATATATAATAGTTTTTTGAGTTGTGCATGTACATCGCTGCAAACTCGAGGTAATGGCGCCTTTCATTTGGTTGCCTTAAGTCAAAGTTTATGGTATGAACTCATCCATGACAATTTATGTTTGAAAACTGGACTTGTTGCCTGAAATTGTGATTGCCATTGTCAATTAAACACATGTTTAATACATCCATCCATCTTCAACCACTTATCCGGGTTCGGGTCGTGGTGGCAACAGCTCAGGAGGGATGCCCGTACTTCCCTCTCCCTAGACACCTCCTCCAGCTCCTCCAGGGGGATCCCAAGGTGTTCCCAAGCTAGCTGAGAGACATAGTCCCTCCAGGGTGTCCTAGGTCTTCCCTGAGGTCTCCTCCCGGTAGGACATGCCCGGCACACCTCCCTAGGGAGGCGTCCATGAGGCATCCGGAACAGATACCCAAGCCAAAGCAGCTGGCTCCGCTTGAGGTGGAGGAGCAGCGGCTCTACTCCGAGCTCCTCCCTGGTGACTGAGCTGGTGATGTTGCCAGCAGTAAGTCAGACCTGTTCCAGGTGCATGTTGGTTTAAGTATCTTGGGGTCTTGTTCACGAGTGGAGGACAGATGGAACGCGAGTTTGACAGACGGATAGGTGCAGCTTCTGAAGTGATGCAGTCGCTGTATAGGTCTGTCGTGGTGAAGAAGGAGCTGAGTTGTAATCAAAGCTCTCGATTTACCGGTAAATCTACATTCCTACTCTCACCTGTGGTCATGAGCTTTTTGTCATGACTGAAAGGACAAGATCCCAGATACAAGCGGCTGAAATGAGTTTCCTCCATAGAGTGGCTGGGCGCTCCCTCAGAAATGTTTAATACATTGAATAAAAATAACAAAATGCTTTCTATAAGGCACCCATCTCATGATGATCAAGTAGAAAGGCATTTAACTCAACAACGTAAATTACAAATCAGAGGCTGACCATTGTCGAGACAATATCTGATTACATTTCCAAATTAAAACTGGATTTGCCACAGCTCCAGACACTCCTTCTCTTTTCATCTGTCTCTGACACCACTTCTTCTGATCTCCGTGTCCCTGTCTTTCTTGCTCTGCCTCTCTTGCTCTCTTGCATTGATTAATTCCACAGGGCTTCTGTCTGATGCTTTTCAAACCCTGTCCTCCCACCATCGCCAGGGGCAAGAAAGAAGACCAGAGGGATACTGACTCAATAGATAGAAGCCCGGAGAAAACACAGAACTTTCTTCACCTCATGATCAAGACTCTTCTGCCTCCCGGGGTTGTTGATAGAGGGAGATAAAAAGCAGCTCTTTGGTATAAATAATTTTACCTGTTCAACCGACACACGTCATTTAGGAAACATTGCACTGTGGATAGGGGACACCAGGGAAACCCATCTTGTAATAGTTGTGTAATGTTACCATCAATGAAAAAAACCCTAAATCAGGAAGGACTAACCTTATTGGTGGACAAAATTACGCAACAGTTTGGAGAATGTGTCTGAGAGAGAATTCTGTTAGCGAAATAACACAAGTCATAAAGGGGAGTTAATTATCCTCAGTTCACTGAGCTGCGCTGACTGTTCTTTTAGAGAAACCTATCATGGCACAAAAGAGTCAATTTGTCTTGTTCAGTCTAACTTCCTCATTGAAAGTCATTGTTTATTTTAAGCCATCATCAGTTTAACAAATTAACCAAACACGGAGTCAAGTATAAGAAAATCAAAATTTAAACTTTTAGTATTGTTGATTCCATGGTTATCTTCTGTTGACAGACCAAGAAAAAAATTTCATTAAAAAAAAAAATGATGCTCTGACAATTTATCAATGTTTTTATGTGAATTAAACCAGTTTAATATAAACCAACACCTTTTAAGTCCATATGGATTATCACTCATATCCCTACTTATAATTACACTTTTTCTATATGAGTCTTGATTCTGTTTTGTCATTTGGGAAACCCAGAATTCACAGCTGCAACTAACTAAAAGGTAGCACTTTAATTCTCAGTGTTTTTGTCTTTCGTACTGGAGGTTCTCATTTACAAAGCTAAATGCGGCTTTGTGGTGCCTAGCGCCGTGAAAGTGGAAAAGATGCTGCACTGAAGTGTATATGAACAGCGTTGTGTGCCAGACTGCAGATCAGCGTGGTCCTGCCTGAGACATAAGAAGAAATATGTTGGAAGCCACAACCAGGGCAATTTTCCTTTTCAGTAAATTGCTCATCAGGAGCCTTTCTCTGCAGGCACTGTCCCCTTCTGATCGCATGAGACCCATGACAAATGCTTCATAATCATACCTACCCCCTTGTTAAAATATGGATGAACTTGTTGCTCCTAGCAACGGCTCAAGATGGCAGGTGGTGGGGATGCTTGACTGGATGTGTGTATGCCTTTTGCATGCAAACATCCAACCATCCTTGTCCGCTCATCTGTCATTGAGGAGTCAGCATTCATGTCAGTGACCTTTCTCTTTATTTTATCAGATAAATTACACATATTCAAAGCTGGTTCAGATCCAGATGCTTTAGGTAACTAGAGAGTGTAGTTAACCTCCACCTCATCACCAAACAAAAAGATAAAGCAGTCGCTGAACAGGCTGTGTGACTTCCTGCACAATAGTCCATTAGAGGAGTTCCAGTCAGGCTTTAGATTGAACTACAGCGCAGAGACAGCATCAGTCGAAGATGAAAATAACTTTCTAATTGCATCAGGCAAGTGACTCAGCTCTGTACTTGTCTTATTTAAAAGCCAGGAACATTTAATTGTCAGGAAATGAACTGCATTGTTTCCCCTCATCGCTGTCACCAAGTCGCAGCTCACAGGAGGGGTATTGGATCTTATAAATAAAGCGCATGTTCTGGATCAGCTGGTTTGGAGAGTGTCATGCGTTGTGATTTATTTTGACTTTCATGAATGTCTAAAAATAGCCTTTATTATTGTGTCCCTAGATATAGCTGAGCATTTTTTAGTTGCAAAACAATTCATGGGGGGTTTGCACAACATTTAAGACTTTATATGAAGGACTTGCTCATCTATTATGACATTCCAAGAATTCTCCTTGAAATTATTTTGTGAACATTATCCAAGGCTGTAGTGAGATTTAAAGTAGAACATTAGTCACTCAAAATAAGTCTCATTTAGTCTCTCCATGGAGTCCAGGTTCAACGCAGGGGGCTGCTAAAACTAAATCAGAATTTCTCAGATGTTATGGAAAGTGATAAAAATTATTAACTAAGTTGTGATATCCTAAAATCAAAGGGACTTCTGACAGAGGAAAATAATGTCCAGCAGGCAAGAGGTCAGGGATGGGAGGAGATTATAAACTTGTTGAAGAGACACCAGTGTTCAAGAAGCTAATGGAAACACTAGCGTACATCATTAAGAAACAATATCTGGATGACAGTTAATTTTTCACATTGGAGGACATAATGTGACAAATTTAAGAAAGGAGAGCTTCCCTTTAAAAAGATTCAATAATGCAACAGTTTTTATACCTTAAGGGATTTTTGTATGCTTGAACATTTTAGTAAAAAATATTTGAATAAAAGTGGTTTAGAGGGTGCTCGAGGGAATAGTTTGGGTTTGCATGAGGTACTTATTCTTTGTTGGAACTACTGCAGACTTGATGGCAGCATGCCCAGCGTGGAGGAGCGCTGGCAAAGACACTGAGAACTACAATATAGACTGGGCGACAACAACAATATATTTTAGCCATCAGACATGTCAATGCAGATGAGCTGTTTTATGTCTAAAACATTTCCATACAGCTCTGCCTGTTGGGAAACTCAAGCTGTTAAAATTTTCAGTTACTTGACAAAAACTAAGTTTGAGTTGCACCAGAGTAGTTTCCTCCACCTTTAGCCAATGAGAGTTGGAGTATACACTATGTGATTGGTATAATTTATTTGTCTGTGTTGTAGCTGTATGGCCAAACGGTTCTGACCACATTTCAATGAAACTTTGGGGAGCGATGACCCTCAAAGGAATGAAAAGATACGGAAATTCTGTTTTTCTTCAACTTCTTCTTGGACCTGTTCTGTCAGTGATACTCTGAGTATAAACGGAAGAACCTCAAACAACCTCCAACTTAAAGTATCCAAACTGTACCCTTAAAGGCCGCAGCTGGAGGAGCAATACCCGATTAATAAATAAAAGCCAACACGCCCCAGAGCTCCAGTGTTTCTCGAAGATAAGATTACGGAATCTTGCATCATAACCTTGCTCTGTATTTCCACATCGTGTCCTTCATAATGTTGTAGGACGCCCACCATTTATCAGCCTTTGATTTGTATTTAAGCATTCTCACATTTTACCTCTACAGCTGGAGCTACGACACAGTAAAAGTAAAATAATCAGTCCATTGGTCAGCTCACATTTCCACAGCCTCTTAAGTACTTCAACATACTCAGTGGTTAACACAAGTGACATTTCAAACAGAGCTCTTGGATCTTGTATTATTAAAACATATTTAGCCCTTTGTACCAGACACAGGAAACTGAAGTCATAAGGATGATAATTTTCTTTTGATAGTTGATTAATCTGTGGGTTTTAGAGATTTGACAGCTTTTCGCAAAATACCTTTTTAAGTTTCAGCTTCGGATGAGACCTAAACAACTTGAAAGCAATTTCAGATAACATTCTGGAGCTCTTAATTATACCCCATGATAGAAGTGTGCAAATAAAATGTGCTCAGTTGGAGCTGCAGAGGTTCAACACATTTTCTTTTCTCCTGTGTTTGCTATAAACCATTGCTAAAATTAAATGTTAGTGAACCATGTGACATTGCTTTCACGGCAAGAAATTCTCATTGTCAATATAAAAAAAACAGATTATCTTTCCAAAATTCAGTTTTTCAGCAAACATTTACCTTCAGAGAGTAAAACCAACAATGTTCTATTTTTTTTCCTGAAAAGTCTTCTTCTTACGTTGTCACTGATCTTTGCTGTAGACTCTTCATGTATAAATTTGCATATGAATCCAAACTGCAGGAATCTAAGATGAATTTATTTGACAGTTTATTCATTAAATGGTCAATAACCTTTCTGATTATATGACAAGTAATAAATCTAAGGTTAATAAATATGAATGAGTTTGTTCCTTCTTTGATCCACAGAAATATGTCAACATCCTGTCTATGAAGTGAATTTGCTCAATGATTACAAGTCGGACTCAATTAAGTTTCTAAGTTCGGAATCCTACGACCTTCATGGAGTGTCTTCTAGTAATGAGAGGCCTGCTGCCTGCTTCATGCGTATTTCTGCCCGTCAGGCTGTTGGTGTAGCTTCACCCCGCCTGCATTCATCTCGTTACAAACTGTCATGTTACGAGAGTGGCAGAGAAAAATGAAGCGAGCTGCAGGGCCAGACAGGCGTCTTCGTCCGGGTAGCTACACGCCGTCATGCAAACGCTCACGTTAGACAACTAGGATGCCACAGCCGTTACAGCTGGCTGGTGATGCCTGACTTTAGTTTCAGCTGCAAATGTCGTATCTGCGTTGACAGAATTTAATCTTCCATGGTGAGCAGAGAGGAAAGGAAAGGTGGGGGAGGGGGGTTGTAATGGAGGGAAACGGAGACACATGAGATGATCGCAAACACGTCAAAGTACCACTCCTTCACCTTCGGTCGATCTGTGTTTCATGGCGTTTAGTAATGCGACGCTTGTCGTCGTCTCGTCTTCTACTGTGTTGTGTTTCTTAAGGTAATGGACCTACAAGAGCAAACCTCTTCTGTGTGAGAGATGAAGCCGTAATATTGGTTGCTGTAGAAACATCATGATCTGTCAAACCACAGCTATATTCATTTAACACTTAATTTTTCACCACTGAGTTGGTTGTTTCCTCAAAGTGGGACATTCTTCACCATCTGTGACCAGCGATGATTTCTGATTATAATCAAAGATGAAGAGTGACGGTCCATCTGTATGGGTTCAATTTAAAGTTCAAGGTCTCCTTAAGGCCCATACCAATTATGTGCATAAATAAATGCAAAGCAAAATAGTAGGTAATAACGTATCGGTAGTTCTCATTAAGGACAATGAGTACTTAAAGACATGTTTTTTCTTCTTTCTTGGTTCTATCCACATTTCCAATGGTATTGTTCATTTGCTGTCTCATTCACATATCATAGATACATCTGACTGATCATCATTTGGACATTTCTAATCATAGTAGACTGTATGTTATTCTCTATGTAATAAATCACAACTTTAACAAATTCAGTTTCAAAACGTGCTTGAATTCTGTTTCTGCAAATCTTCTGGTGCGTTTTGTGTGCTCAAATCGACAGGTTCCAGTCAATAAAACTTCTTCAAAAAAATAAGTCCAAACAAGACTCATGCTGAAAAACAGAACAGAAATACAGGATAAACAGTTTGTCTCTGAAGTGGAATAAAATTTTAGCAGTTATAACTCGTGGTTATTTCAGGAGCAGGTTCTACATGGAAGCACATTGTAAGAATAGAAGCATAATTAGATTAATATAAAAGCTGTTTGAAAATCTGGTAATTAACAGGATTCCACATTAAAATGAATTTCATATAACCAATAAAGGGATATTGTTTGGCTTTGGTTTGACTTCACACAGTCTTTTAATGCGCTCCATTGTTCCACATAGTTACAGATGAGAAAACAAAGGTGATGTTGTTTTATTGCATTTATTCATATTGTAGGTTTAAGGTGGTGTCATGTTGATGTAGTGGGTGTCCAGTTTGTCTTTAGATACTCAATAGAAATAGAATTATTCCCCTTTAAACTAGAAAGCCAGTGTTCTGCCCATGGGAATTAATTAGTGATCACTGCAGTCCATCAAAAAGTCATGCCTATGTCTACTACATGTTACAACACATGCTCATTCTGCCTTATTTTGCCTTCTTTCACTCATTGCTCTTTTTTTGTTGTTTTTTTATTTGCCCCTGTTGTCCTTGCCAGATAAATGAGGAATGTTTCCATTGTTCCTTTCCATTTGCACTTTTTCCTGAACGCAAAAACCAAGCAATAAAGCAGTGGAGACCGCGAAGATGACTAACAGCACAAGATGACTAACGGCACAAGCCTTTGACCATGTAAGGTAACCGATTTTTGTTGTGTATATCTTTTGCCAAGTAAGTCGCTCTTCTTTTTCTCTTCAATCATTTTCGGTTCAGGAGAGTTTGTGTGCATTTCAGAAGAATACTGATGCACGATGGCCTAGAAGCCAAAGGACATGATGCAGACACTGAACCAAAACCATAAAGGCAGCAGAGGCCAAATAATATCAATAACTAAGCAGTAAAAGAGTTTTTTTTTTAAGGGTGCAATGTCCTCCAAAGAACCTAAAGGTAGGGATGGGAGGTTTAAAACAAAAACAACATAAAAACAACCAATGAGAATCTCCTAATAAAAAGATGACTATACTTTTAGAGGTGAAAACATAATTTTGACACCCCCCCCCCCACACACACACACCCTCTGATCAATAACAAAAGTCCCTCAGAGCTACAGCATCCATAATCCGCTGGTTGCCATTGAACACAAGACCAGAAATTTCACAGCGAGTAACATCAGATAATCTGAATCTGTATTCATCCTCCTGGGAATCGCTTCACTGAACCCTCCACAGATATCATCTGGCTTGTTTGTTTATCAGCTGTAGTTAATTATCATTCCCTAATTGCATTTTTGATTGCATTAATTCATACACTCATTCATCCATGCCTTCTAGCTACACAAACAGAATGCATGCAACCTTAGCGGTCTTCCCTGTATCCAGCAGGAGTATCTTCATTTAGTTTAAACAGGATGGGTTGACATCACAAGACGAGGAAGATGAAAAACGTTGCGAACAATCAGACGCTGCTGATTGGGGTTGGAGAAGTATGGATTTTTGAAGAATAATATCCTCACCAGGGAGTCACCTCCCCCTCCAGGTTTTACTCACAGGATTTTAATCTGTCGTAGCAGAAAAAGAACAGGCGTTTCTAGCGAAATGAGCGATGGCTCTGTTGTAAAATAATCCCAGTGAGCTGGTGATGAATTCAGCAGTATATCATCCACATGATGGGAGTCCACATATCTTCCATATTCAACAAGTGCTGTAAAAGTAAATCCCTTGCACATTAAGACCCTAGAGGAGATAAAGATGACATCAGTTCCTGACTGGAGCACGCCCTCCTAATTTGATGCGAGTGCCCACAAATCCCAAGCTTCAGTCTGGGAAAGTGAGAAACATTATCCCCATGAATTAAAGATGCAAATAAAGTAAACAAAACAAAGTCTGAAATTGCACAAAAGTCTTGTTGCGTGGTTAAGAACTTCTTGATAATTTCTATTAGGTCTTTGAGGATCTTTTCCAGATTTCCAGATGCTTGAGGATTTTAATTGCTTGAGTGACTTTAAGATATTCTTTCCCTTCTTCTGTGATGCCACTTGCATCTACTGTATTGACTACATTTAGTTACCATTATAGCTACAAATAGTGGTGATGCTGTCTTAGGAACCAGGAGGCTGAAACAGAAGCCACTCAAAGTAATTCATCCACCTCTGATTTGTTTTTTACTCCTGTTTCATTTTGTGACTCATCAAACTGTTCTTGAAAAGACCAATTAGGAGGATGAATTAAATGTACTGCAGACAAACAAATGGAACCTCCCAACAATAAAGATGCAATTTCCATTTTTTTTTTGGTCAATCTGTAAATACTTTTTCCCCATAACTGCAAATAAATCAAAGACTAGACCACAGCGTCATAATTCAACAATTACCTGAGCCCTATATCAGTTTGGTCACATCCTTCATCCTGTAATCTGGTACGGTTGTCATTTATGTCTTTTTAATCTGTTTGTATTTCATGTCATGTCATCCATCATCTACCTGGAAGTACAGTCAAGACTCTCCTTGATATTTTTATTCCTTTTTTCACTGTAGCCAGCACAGGAAGTTGTTGAGATGAGACATAACCTCAGAAATGTGAGTGTAGGAGTCAGCAGGTCAGCTAATACATTCACCTCTCTGTCGATATTACAACCTATAATGAATTTAGTGTCAAGATCGATATGATAAAATGTTCATGGGGCATTTAGAGACATTTGTAATATGCACTTTGATGAAATAACCTAACAAGGTGAAAACCATTCATAGACTACACAAGGATAAGCATGAAGCAACAAAATTTGTTTTACTTCGTGTTTTCCCTCCAAACAAATTGACTTTTCTTTCGTCAAAGATAAATTGAGACTGTTTTTCTCTCTTGCTGATGTTCTTCTGTCTATTTCTACTCCCCAGCAGTCATTTGGGATATTTTGCTACATGTCAGTCATGTAGAAATTTGAGGATGTGCAATCAGAACCAGAGCTTATGTGTGCAGTGCTTCACAAGCTGAGTGATTTATACGTCTTCTCCTCCTCTCCAAAAGAGTTTGAGGAAGTAAAATGAGAAAAATGCATCGCAGTCGATTGGATGCGTGTGAGAAATAAACTTGTCTGAAAGGCTGTCTTCAATTATACTCAGACATGGGAGGACAAGAAAGAAGGAAGGGAGAGGAGGATGGAAAACATATTTAGATGCTTCGCTTCACAACCAAAGAACAGAATTGAAAAGATGCATGAGCCTACACAACAGCTATTTATATAAATTCTCAATCTTGTCATGCCATTTTGCAAGAACTCAACATTTAGAAATAAATTGTGCTCCCGTCTGGTGCCTCAAATATTTTTCATCTGGTTGAAAAAGGAGGATATTAAGAAAAGTCTACATTTAAATAAGTCTGGTATCCTTAATTTTCTTATCTTCCTCATTCTAATTATTAGTCCTGTGCTTCGTGGGATGTGCATATATGACTCCAGTCCCTGATCATTGTTTACTGCCAGACTAATGAATTACATATTACTAATAGATGGTAAACAGTCAAACCTCTCTGGCTGCTCTATACTCCTTATGCTTGCACAGAGTCTCTCCTCCTCTCCATGTTTAATTACTGCTGCATAATTACTAGTTGTGTCCATATATTTGAGAGCAAAATGAGGGATTTCCTTCAATTGAGTTCCTGCTGAATGTTCACACAGAGCGGAATGCATCACCCTGAAATGGAACAAATACCATCTGAATGTTTGATTGTGCAGGATGCACGAAATTTAATTGATTTATTCGTGACTGTTGTCCAGAATTATCGAGGTAAATATTCTTTATTGTTTATTTATCTTCCCACTGTGTCATTACAGTAAAAATGATTTAGAGGGGTTTATTTTATTATTCTTTCCAGTCTGGCCAAACAGAAGGAAACACACATTTAGAAAAGGAAAAAAATCATATAAATGCCAGACAATGGAGTTTAAGCAGTGAATTCAAGGATACCACTGGGAGCCTGGTCTTCTCTGATATCATTCTAACCTTTAGCATTAAGCTCTCGATTCTTGAAAGGCCACAAGGGCTGATCTTGAGGATCTAGGTCTGCAGACTAAGTATTTCTATTGTGTATCTTGGAACTGAAGCAGAATGACTTTGAAATGTAATGGTAGGGAAACCAAGGACATTGTGTCTTCTACTAAAGTCAGTAAGCAGCCTGGACTTGACTGGTTTAGAAATTATATGTACTGTATAGTTTTATTCCTCCCAGGTGGAGTGGATATTCTTTACCCAGGCTGGTGATATTTTTTTCGTCAATCACTATACAGCGTCATGTCATCTGTATAGGAAGGACATTTTCCTGCCCTGTTTTGTTTCTTGAACTAAACATTCATGATTTCAAACCCTAACCAGATGTTATTTACGACTAGACCAGCTGTAAGTAAAGCACGAGATAAAATTCATGAATGAAAATATACAACGTATTTTCATCCTTGGTTTGAAGAAAACTTTAAGGGTCCACCTCATTTCTAATATTCTAGATTCCTGTCAACAGATCCTGTTAACAAAAGCCATCAATGTTTTAGTTATTCTCTTAATAATTTATGATATTTCAAATGATTGTGGCTCTCATCCTTATAAGCCATTTTGTCCTTAATATTGATAACAAATATGCATAGCAATAATAACAATGATATTTAATTTAAATTTACCAATTTCCTGAGAGAAGTTGTCTGTAGTTTTGTTTATGTTAGAATAAGAAACCACAGTAAGGCTTCAGGTTGTTTGGTGTTCGAATGTGATTTAAAGGTGGTAAAATATACAGAATTTCATCACCCTTATTGTTATTGGGAGCCAGAGTGCAAAGTACAAAACACGGTTTGTCATTTGAAATGTCGGGGATGTGGCATATTTCCTACATTGTTAAATAGACAACAGACTTGTTGGGCAGGTGGTTTTGTTTTGTGATGACATTATTGTGCTTTCCTGAAACAAGCCATGCAAGCCTCTGACAGGGGGAGCCTGTCATTACCAGGATCTGGAGGCCTGTTTGAAAGCCTTGCTGTTCATATATTATTATCCAGCTACAGATACGTATTTGCTATTGCTTCAGACATCTCCGAGAATCATCTCCACCCCTGTCTCCATCTGCATTAAGTTCCTGCTCCGTCTTATGCATGCTGGAAGGGCTTTGTTTCCAACTTAATTTGCTCGGCTCTCTGCAAGCTGCTGCATTGTATTGCTTGCAGGAGTGAGAATCCCTTAGAGAAAATCCATACTGCCAAGTCAAGTCTCATTGCCGTTTGTTATCCTGTGAGTTGAAATACGGCATTAAACTGCTTATCACGGGTAGCCAAATTCATTCAGTGCATCTCAGTGGTGGTAAACTACTTCAATCATAACCTGCAGTAACACGAAGGTGGGTGGCCGTTGTTAAAGAATATTAAGAATTAACGCTTGTCGGTGAGACTGAACCTGTCAGCTGACACCCTGGAGACAAGCGCATACTGTGGAGGGAATGATGAAGATGCATCATCCTGAAAATAATGTCACAGCACCACTGCACCTTTATTGCCTGCGAAGAATGAGACGAGTGTATTGGTAGAGCAATGACACCTTACTGACACCATAACAAATGGCTTTGCCTGAGGTTTTTCACCACGTAACCAAAAACATCTCATCTCCGGAGAATACAGAGCCGCTGTTTTCTGCAGCAATTACTCTCACAATACCAGCACACAATGCAACCACGCACCTTCAGCACACTGCGTCACCTTATGCAATGATCTGGATTCAATTTGTAATTAATTGTTATGACCTCCTGGGAAATTTGATTTGCAGCCAGGAGGTGATTTTACTCTTCAATTACAGAAAATAGATGAAAAGCAGGAGGTAAAATACACCATCAGCAGCAAGTGTGTGGATATTTTGCTTAGCGATCACGTCATTTTTGACGACATAAATAATTCATGCTGAGTTGTACCACTTTTGTTTTCAAATTGTTCGCAAGGCTTGCTCTATTTGAGATATGTCTTATATTTTATATGACTGACTCTCTTTTTCAATAAATGAATACTATTTTACTAGACATATAAATTAGATTTCACATTTCACATACAGTAGTTTCCAGTAATTGCACAGGCCAACATTAGACTTCAGCTACATTGGAGTCATTTAGTTTTATTCCAGTCATTGAATACTAGGATAAGATTGGAGATTCTGCTTTGGGGGAAGTATCCAGTGGCGGTTTGGAAATATTTGCCATACATGAAGCACATTAAGTTTTGATTGGTTAATAGAGAAGCATGACAAAGAAACAGGTCAGCTTTATTTGCATCCTCCTGTACATTCAGAAACAAACGACAAGATGAAAATTGAAGTAAATGTGAGTCACATTCGCTGTTTATATTCACTGAATAACTTATCAAATAAAATTGCGGAGGGACCCAAAGCTCTCCTTTCTCCTTCTTTTCCTCTGTCTAGTTAACAAATTGTTAGATCAATAACAGCGACACAATGGCAAAAAATTTCAGGAGCGGGATAATTGGAGATGACTCTGGAGGAAGTGAAGACTGGAAATTAAGAACAAACAGAGATGGCAGGAGGTGGAGGCAAGAAGCGTGTGGAGATGGAGATTGCATAGATTTACTTTTTCCAAACAGTTTGCCCTCATATGCATAAATATACACTGTGACTTGCAAGAATATTCTCAACTAGAAAATGTATAGACCTCATTGCCTAACAGGCACTAGCACTGAGGGATTTTTGCATCACATTGTATGCAGATAGGAAATGTCTGGAAGTTAAGGTCTGAGACTTTTACAGGTGCGGTCTTAAATCTCCCAGACTGCTCTGAGACTCATCGATGTCACGACTTGGTGCTATCAAACATGTTTGATCTTTAAGAGTCAGATTCTCATGATCGCATCAATAGTTTCTGAGCGAGACGACAATGCTTAACAGTCTGGAGGCTAACATAGCTGAAATACTCATGTTGATGGATGTCCAAACTGGGGCTCAATGGGTGTGTGGAGGGTCATTGGGGCGCTGATGACGTTTTTACAGCACAACTTGACTAACCTTGATTACGTTGCTGGAAGCCGCAATTATGCTTGCAATCAAGGCCCTGCAGCTACTTGGATTGGATGATTTCATCCACTTCAGTCTCTTACAGAGAAGTGAGGAGGAGGAGGAGGACATTTAGAGTTGTATAACTTCTGTATATCATGGATTTTAACTGGGATGAAGAATGACTGTTTACACTTTACAATCTGGAAATCCAGCCTGAGCACTGAGACTTTAAAAGCTCACCATTGTCCTGAACTGATAGCCCTGTTATTGATTATCTTCAGTCAACCTCTCCTCCATTCCTTATGACATCAGACGATGAGGGTTAGGGTTGATTTCTGTTTAAGTCTGAACCTACAGACTTAAACAGTTCATCTCTATTCTTCAACAAAAGTACTCAAATCATTGAAGAATATCTCAACCCTCCTCCACACACACTTTCATTAAACTGGCAAATAGCCAAGCCAGTCATTGAGCATCTGGATGCAGGTTCAGGTGTGTTTTTCATCGTTTGCACATCTACTTCATAATATTTCTCTCAGCTTCAGGCCATCCAGGACTTCGGGGCTGAGTTTATCTGAAGCATAACAAACTCTAATACATACACTGAATGTAATTACATTTGGTGGTTATATCAATATCTCAGTGACCTCATCATGTGACCTGTGCAGCAGATGATTTCTCTACAGTTATACTGAGCTCATCACAACTTGCTGAATCTGCATTTTAAATATGTTTTCAGGCCCTGAAGGTCTGACTCTGGTCAGATGTGGCTGAACTTTAAGATTCATGCACAGGATCATCATCTGTCTTCTATTAATGGAGAAAACTCATCATGGCTGCATTAATTTTGAAATTAGCCGGAGGCTTTAAGCCTGTAATTTGTTTTTGGGATGCCTGGCAATCATCGCCTCATCTTCAGACTCAACAGCCTCGCTTCATTATCCCACCAATCTCAACGGAAGAACGCACGAACGACCACTGTCCAATGCTCACCTTGTGTGTGTGTGTGTGTTTTGCCTTGTACCATCTCTATCCGACACCCTGAGGACTAACTTCATTCTATTTTTTATTTACAACAAAACTTTTAATTACCACTTGTTCTTTAAGTCTGTAATTCTGCTTTCGGTTGGTCTACATTCATTTTATATCTTGATATGAGCTATTGGTTTGTTATTTATTTTTTAACTTATTTTCCAGTTCAGTCAAAAGACAGAAGTTTTTCTTTGTCCTTATGAATGATTTATTGGACTAAAAACTAATGAGCTACCAGTGTCTCGGCATCACAAAGGTCCAGCACTTCAATGCTTTATTCTTTGTTTCCTATTTAAATTCAAAAAAACCACTGGAGAGACTGAAAGGAAGGAAGATTTATCCTCCCGTTCTGTCTTTGTCACACAGACCAGGCAGGCAGTAGATCATCACCAAAAGTCCTCCGATGGAATGAGGAGCTTCTGGCATGAAGGAGTGAGGGGGCGGAGCTTGATGTTAGGATGACCTCATAGAAGGAACTCCTTATAAGGTTGGAGGAAGGAGAGAGAGAGATAAACGTTTGACAGGTTGTAAATGATTGGCTAAGAAGGAAGCATGTCTGGCTGTGATTTGATCAGAGAGAATGAGGAATTAATAATTTACATTAATAGATTACATCCAGTAGAGAATGTAAAACGCTCAATCTCACCTTTATAACCCTTTCACACTCAGTTGAACTGAGTTTGGTATTGTGTTAATTAACAGTGAGTGACATTTAAGTGTGACATTATGAAGGAGCTGAGAGATGTTCACTGTTGACCACGTCCTTAAACATGACTGTTGCTGGAGGACAGCACTGATCCCTCTCCTCTCCTTGTGTGTGTGTGTGTGTGTGTGTGTGTGTGTGTGTGTGTGTGTGTGTGTGTGTCTCCAGAGTGGTGACATTCAGAGACACGTGGAGGCCAGCCCAGTCTTGCCATGCTAAGCTAACATCCTGACATGGCCGTGACATTTCCCTCCTGCATGCTGCCGCTGCTCTCCTGCCTGCTTAGCCTTTGAATGCGAGTGATTTCAAACTTGCCTTCAGCCCGACAGAGTCAAGACAATCGGCTCTGGGTCTGTAAAAAAGTGCAAAAACGTGAAGTTTTGAAATAGCTTTTCTTGCTCTGTTGAGTGTGCAGCCAGAAAACTCAAAAAAACATCTTTTTTGTTGTATATCCTGGAAAAAAGTAATGGAAGTTTTTTTGATCTGCAGATAGAGAATCACATACGAAAGAAAGGATGTTATTCACCAATGCCAGTGTAAATGAAGTTTAGAACTGTTAATTCAATTAATGCAGTTCAGTTCCAAACTAACTCCGTCTACATCCGTTTAGAGAGGAAGTGCATCTGAACTGATCAGGATCAGGATCAGGAGGGTTCCATGAACGAATGTTGTCTCATATATGCCGTTATGTCAGATAAATTAGGATTACACAGTTTTTAAAATTAAAAATCTATAGGATTTTTTTTAAAATTGCATTATTGGAATATTGGGATGCTTGTTTTCTATCCAGCTAATTCCATTTCACATAAATAAATGTTTAATTCCTTTTTGGAAGCTTCCCTGATTGTCTAATACCGTAGTGTTAAGGACATAGGCATCGGTGGTAGTAGACACATAGTGCCATGGAAAAATTACTGTTTTAAATGTCACATGAAAGGTTTAGTGGAAACATCGTCTTCTCAGTGTCCGTCTGTAGGGATAGACATCAGTGTGATCATCATCATTGCTGTAAATCCTGTTGCTGCACTGGTGGTCTGGTGCTCCAGTGGACTGTTACAGCAGGCAGAGCTCTCTGTGATGATGTGATGGATGAGGGAAGAAGCTTACAGGTCCTTTGGGCTTCAGCATCCAACAGTTGTGGTGCCAAAATCTGCCAGCTAACCAAGTAGCTGGACAGAACTTTGGTTCTTATGTTCAGTACTCTGGTAGCTTCCACGTTCTGGTAGCATTTCTGAAGTTTGATCACAGGTGAGATTCTTCTGAAGTGTCGAATCAAAGTGAAGGAGCTCCTCATGCGACACCTCTGTCATACGTGTGTGTTCGACAGAAGCACTTCCTGATGACACATTATTACATAGCGGTACTTGGCCTGAAGCATCCGACGTCTTTGCTGCAGGAAATACAGAAACGTAAACGTGAATCTCACTTGATGGGATTAAGAGGGTAAGGTGAGAGGGGAATGGATCTGTTCTATGCTGAACAGGTGTGTTTGTTGTTGTTGTTGACCAAATTAGTTTTACAGCAGCGAGAACAGAGAGCACAGCTTATTGCTTAAGAGTTTTGGCCTACCACCTGTCTGACGGCGCTATCGATCACACAGATAGCATTAAGATGGTGTGAAGTTTGTTTAATGCGAACACTCCTTTCATTCCATTAGCTTATCCCCATATTTCTCTGGGCGGTAGTATCAGTGTGGTGAACCTCTATTTATTACACAGTAACAGTATGCATATTGTCTGATTTTATCAAATATAAACCAGCAATATAATTTTTTGGTGTTTTTTTGTGTATTTTATGTGGGCAAAAAAAAAAATCAAACCATTACCACAGCATCCTTTAAAACTCTTCTATTTAAACACTGTGGTATTAATTCTCTCTCTTTTAAAGATTCCTCCATTCTCCATCCTCATTCTGCTGCTCACTGTTACATATCGCATTAAGCTAAATGAATTTCATACGTTAAATTGGTGGAAATGTGAAAACACTTCCAATCAGTACCCAAATTGTAGAATATTACATTCCTTTATAGAATCAGTTGTAAAAGCACCAAATAATGACTTTTCTGTCAGATATGAGTGTTTAAAGCTCCTTTTTCTGTTGTAATATCTTTCTGTCTGAGCCAATAGCTGATTTCATGGCTGGCTTTAATCACTGAGCTCTAATCCCAACCTCCCTCCCTGACTAAACCATTTGTGCTCGAGCTTTCAATACCAATATATTCAAGGTTTATCCAGAACTGGTTTGGCTGGTGGCTCGGCTCAGGTCAGTGTCAATCTATAGGCTTGTCCATATGGAGCATTAGCATGCTGGCTGATTCAATCACAGAGGGACTCACACCTGTCACCTTGTGTCTCGCTTCCTCACTCTATATGCAAATAAACATGTAGAGCACGAAATAATCACACCCTGATGTTTACACAAAATATTTATATTCCTGATTTATAAGAATCAGTTTGTTATAGACTTTCATTTGACTACTCACCATCGATAAATAGATGTAGATGCACTTTAGATTCTTGAGATTTAAATGTCATGACAACCTGTTGCTATTGAAACAGAAAAATGAATTGATTTATTGCATTTATCGTTCCAGAAAATAGAGAAATGACTGATTTAGAATTTGATGTCACAAAGTTTAGCAACGACATTCAAAATCAAATTATTTTATTAACGGAAAATTGTGAAGTCTGTCGATATAGTGAGTTAAAACAACAAATTCTAACAGTTGTAATAATTTTATAAATGTGAAGCAGACAAAAACAAAGAAAATACCTACAAAATGACATAATCTAGCCATATTTCCCACAATGCAACATGTTAACCCATTCCTTTGCCACCTGGCACATCACACAAAGCAAACTATTCCTAATTTACACATTTATTTTTACTCCAAAGGTGAATTAAGTGTAACTAAACCTGTGCTAGCTGGTACATAACTAGTGGATTAGTAACTTCCTGAATTGAAAAGTCAACCTGCTCACACTGCATCCAACCTGCTTTGTAACTGATCACTTTCCTACACAATAAAAGCACGGGATTGAATCACTGATACCTTTACCATATGCATTATAAATAACTATGTTCATACTATTACAGTGGGGATTCCATATTTGTCTGGAGGGGGTTTATGTTACATTTTATTAATGCAGACAGTCGATATCAACCTTCCAAGAACGTCGGAGTTCTATAGTTGAACGAGTCAAGAGAACTCAGACAGACTGAACCTCTTTGGTTTACACTGTTGCACAGGATGCTTCTAATATTGCATTGAGTGTGTAGTTTTAACACTGAGTTTTCAGACAGTCTGTCGGGATAAGATGTTGATCTCACTGCATAAAAGTATCTGAAAATGTATAAACATTTTCCAACTTTAAAAAACAAAACTGATCTGAATCAGTTCCACTTATGGACTTTACTTAATATAAAATTTAAGGGACATTTTACACTAAGATTTAAAATGTCACCCTGTCAACTCACTGTTGCTAATGAAGTGTAAATTCTTCCTTTAGTGCAGCCTGATAGTAGCAGTGAAGGTAAATGTCAGTCTAATTAGACAGATATTTGTATAGCTCAACATTAAGAATGCTGCTGTTATCTGACCAAGACTCCATTAATAACAATTAACAAGACAAAAGAAAGATAATTTCTTAAACAACCATAGAAAGATGAGTCGTGCTTTAACTGATATTTTCTGAAAGCAGCAAAGCTCAAGGTCCAAAAACGACCAAAAAGAAAAAGATCATCATCACTTCTTAAATCATCCTCACATCTGACATATTTTTCTCTTTTAGCCAGAAGGAATCCAACATCACTGATTTTATTCTTTACACTTTTACCTCAGGTTATTTTGTAAAAGTCCAAAAAGGGTTTTAATCTCATTCACTGAAAATTGGATTCTGAAAATTCAAAAATCCAAATCTATCTTTTTGTCCTGTCGCTATGGGAACTGAGAGGAGACTGCCTGAGGAGGAAATCACATTCCAGAAAGTTTTGTGTCACCAAATGTAAAACATCCATGAAAACAGAAGAAATCAACAAATGTCCAAGAGCCTGGCTCTAATCTCACAACGTGGTTATTAATTTATCATCTCCAGCCATCACTTTCCCTCCAGTCCTCTGAATTTATTCACATCAGTATTTAGTGAAGTGGGCTCTTAGTTAATGATGCTTCTGCCCTCTTTGATCCTTCTCACTGCAGAATATACCACCATGTGTAAGCAGAAGGGAGGCAAATAGCGCGCGCACACACACACACACGCACAAGAACAAACAGGTACTTCTGTCCTTGGTACTGGTATAATAAATATCCTCATAACATCATTGTCTCGTACTTACTAGCAAGTATTAGTAACCAATAATGTAATAAATACCTAGATGCTTAACACCAACACGACCTTCAACTAAAGGTAACCTTAAACTAAGCTCACATAGAGCTGAAAGAAAAGCAAATACTTCAACAACAAAGAGTATGGAACCCAGAAGCGAACAAGAGGGGTTTGTCTTTGTTTACCTTTTGTTAGAATTTCTGATCCTCACCTGTTCCCAACCTAAAAAAAATCACTGGCAGAATTTAGTGTGTGTTTTCTCCTGCATCTGCTGGATCCTCGTGTTTCATGCAGACGTCTCTCCAAGTCCTCATCAGGTCCTCTTTCTTGACCTTAGTAAGTTTTCTTGGTCGATATCTTTGCTCTTCCTTTGCTTTACCTCCTGACCTTTTTCTTCTAGTGCTGTGATCCCTTTGCATGGAACCATAAAAAGTTTTTTTGTTTTTTTTTGCCTGCCATTTGGTATCCACAGGTCACCAGGTTTTCCCCAGTGGTCACAGTTGACAACAACAAACACCTTTCACTGTTAGACAACTAAATCCCTCTGAAAGACCAGGTTTAAGCTTCAAGGGTTTAAAATCAAATGATTCCAATTCTTCAAGTCTTAAGAATCTTGGCCACTTCAACTTTCAGCACATTTGACCCTCTGACATCACTTAAATGCTTTCAAACCTATGCCAAGGATAAAATCTACTTGTGATTCATCATGCTACTCAGCTAGCTTTAATTAACAGCTGCTGTCAAACTGTAATTGATTTTGGATCTGCTGAGTCTAAAAACATCAGCAGATGTTTGGCCGTGGATAGTTGGAGTGTCCTCTGTGGACACGCAAGTGCGCACACAGGAATATAATCACTAAATGTGGACCAGTATTGCCTCTTTTTTGTGATTATTTGTCACAATTGAATGAAATCCTTTTATAAGTGCTGAGAACAACACATGTGTTGAATTCCTCTTTCACTGAACCTGTGAATGTCTGATGTGTTATTGCTTTTACCTCCTCACCTTTTCATGGGCTGTGACATGCCAGTGTGTGTGTGTGTGTGTGTGTGTGTGTGTGTGTGTGTGGTGGTGGTGGGGTGTTACCAGGGGAACACAGGGGATGATTGCTTCCGACAGCGTCATCCCCAGACATGAAGGCCAGGACGCTGCTGCTTGAGAATGTCTTCAGCTTCTTGATTTGGGTTTTCTTGTGCTACAAAATGATCAAATTTGGGTTTTGGTGCAATATTTACCACACATTTATTCAGTGTAACTGCACTGGATACATTCTGTAGCTGGGGTGGACTTGAGGCGATGTAGTGTGTGCTACCAATACACTGATAGGGTGACAGACCTGGTAGCTGCTATCAGACTCTCCACGTCCACCCTGGACCTAGATGTTGTCTGTCTGAGGTCTGTGTGAAAGTTACAACAAAGATGCCTGTCTCGTGTAAAAAAAAAGATGATTTTTGGATACTGTTTTTTGATTTAAAAATTATAGATTATAGATAGATGACCAATCCCAATGGTAAGATGCTAACAAAGGAGGAGATTTAAACAGTTGGTTGGAGGGGACAGGAGGGTATCGATGACAGGAGTGGGATCGTCTGAGCAGACGAGCTGTCGTCATGGTGCGTCCTGAGGGAGAGCGTGACCAGAGAGAGACAGACAGACAGAGACAGAAGCAGGAAGCTGGCAGACTGTCCTGAAAGAGAGAAAACTGGATGTTGTGTCGAGGAGGAGAGCAGATAGAATAAATACTCTTGGAAATTACTTTTTAGACTAGTATCAGAATTTGTGGATGCACTAAACTATCAGTCTGGTCAGTTAACACAAAGTTAAAACATGGAAGGACCCAATCCCAATTCAGTCCTACCTCTATTTCATTTGATCCATGTAGTGGACTGTGCCCCATTTCTGTAAGTGTAGTGGTCATCTAGCCCTTCAGATTCAGACTCAAAACACAAAGGAAGAAGATCTCAAACTCCCATAATGCTTTGCAGACAGAGGCAGTGTAAATGACAGGTAGTTAATGTTCCATTAAAAGAATAGCACAAATGTTATATCTTCACAAATGACCAGAAATCACTTTTATTCTCATGCAGTTCATGTTATTTTCATCTTTTATGTCCCTTAAATGAGTTCTGTCACTAATTTTTAATGGTAGCAGGCTTTTACAGAACTACAATACTTCCATGTTTCCAAGAGACGCATGAGAAAAGCGGGCATCTGATCCAATTTCCAGTAGAAAACAAATCTGTTGCCAGACTGTTGTGGGAGTGAGAGACATGACGGTTGGATTTGTTTGCTAACATTTGTTAATTATCTGAACCAACTCATGTCCTGGTAACGTGATGAGTGGAGTCTCATGGTGTCTCACCTCTCATTTCTCTATTTGGAAAGGTGAGTCAAACAGTTAGGAGCAGGGTTAAAAAAAGAAACTAGGATTGGACCTCGGTTGGTCGTAACAGCGGATCAACTGCTTCGCGAGCCATGACTTCATGTCTGTGGTCGCTGGACGTTTAAATGGCAGCTTAGTTGTAAAGAGGATTAACTCAGATTAGTAATAATGGCTGTGACTGTAGATTGATAGGCTACTAAAAGGTAAAGACTCAGAAAAGCTGTGAAATGTTCATGTTTTTACTGAATTAATGCCCGGATTATAAAACAGAAAGCTGCTGTGTGTGATTCACTCAGTTATAAAGAGTCCTGTGAGTTCATCTCAAGTCCAGAGTGATGGATTTAATGAACAATCCTCGCTTCATCTTCTCTGCATCAACAGAACTCACCAGTGTTTCTTTCGTTGCCATACACCGTCCAAATGTTCCAGAGTGATATTTGTTTAGAAGTTGATCCAAATTATTTGTTTATAACTGGATCCAAATTAGTTTTCTGACTCACTGGAAGCAAATATTTTTATCAGCTTTACCCTCACAGAGTTAGCAGAGGAGCACCAGTAGGCATAATTTAGTGTTCCATTAGAAAACAAAGTTAATTAAATCACAGAATTATTTCATACCCTGGTCTATACTATTGGAACACTGTCCAGTCTAATGAGGTTTGGCCTCTGGTTGGTTATTGCTGAAATCTAAATTGCTGGTGCCATATTGCTTTTGAATTAAACTCACTGCATATTGATTATAGTAGTAATTTCGAGACTGTCCTGATTGCTTTAAAGGCTTTGGCTTAGTCTGTTTTTTGAGGCCAGATTCTTTATTAATGCAGCGACCTAGGCCTTACCCAATCCACCGTCATTTCCTCAATTAGTCAGTCTCTTCTTTGCTGCCAGGAGGCTACTTCATGTACCAGTAGACCTTGGATATTTTAGGATTTATAGGGATTTTTAGAAGCCAAAACTTGATTTTGCTCCACAAATCCAAGAAATGTATGCACCGAGGGGAGACATTGAACCGGGGTCTGTACAGGGTGTTGTGTCTATGCAATAAGGAGTGTGAATAGAAATTATAATTCTCGCTGCCTCCCCACCACCTCTCCCAGACTGTCTGACAGGCAATAGAATTGATAGCAGCAGGGTTTGGGCAGAGGGACTCCAGGAAAGCCTGCAGCATGCATTCCAAACAAGACCAGGCCATGCTTTAAATCAAAGAGAAACAGAACGGAGCCCCTTGAGAGACACAACAAAACAAACAGGATGTGAAGATGGCCAATCATCATTCACTGCAGTTAGGAAATCAATAAATTATTTTAAGCGTCCTCATTAAAGCAAGGGACACCATCAAATTAAATAAAAAGTTCTGAAGGCATCTCCTTTAAAATTGCGATGACCTTGCGCGCGTTTTTATCAATACTCCTCATATAACAACGTGTATCATTGAGCTCCAAATCCCCAAAGTCATCTGATTCACATGCATACAATGAACAATGGGGTCTATTATGGAAAATATTGACCATAGCAAATGGAAATGCTGATATGAAACTCCCTTAAGCACAGAGCTGTTGATTTACACAGTAATCAAAATATGACATCTCTGGTTGCTAAAATTGGGTTCCTGCAGATAATCTGCAAACAAAAGCTTTACACAAGGTGGAACCGGCAATCGGCATCTACAGTAGCCAAAACCACGATCCAGAACGCATGATAAAAAAAAACAAAACATTCAGATAAGGATCCAATAACAGAAAAGCAGTAAAATCTCACCGCAAAGGTAAGAGCTGGAGATTAAAATCAGAGCAAAGAAAGCATGAAAATAGTCCCGTTTAATCAAGGCATTAGTGACACAAATGACATAAAAACGAACGAGGATCGGGAACCTCTTTGGCTTCCGAACGGAATGAGGTGAGTCCTCATGACCTAATCAGCCCAATTACCAAATGATCTGTTTAAAATGGCTTGCAGTCAGTTGAAAAAGGCCCATAATCAAGATGAAGAGCACAGCAGATCATCATCTCTAAATTGTACCCTCCCTCCGAGGTCGAGTCGGTTAGCGTGCCGATAATGAGGTTTTCAAAGCTAATTGAAATAAACAACCCATAATGTCAGAATTAACACGTCGGCTGGTTGTGTGCGATAAATGTCAGGACGGCTAAAGAGTGAGTGATGGACAAACGAGGGAATAGGGAGATGAAGACAAACTCAGGAGTTTGAGCCTTTGTATGTTCACGGTAATTACAATTATTAACCTCTTTTTTCCATACAGATATTATTTGTTTGTTTTCTTGTAGCAGTTGGTATCATCTCTCCTACAGGTTCAAGCATCAGTTGGTTTCCCTTGTGTTGTCGTCCAGTTCTGGGTGATAAAACAAGACTAAAGTTACCTGAGTGGTTGTCTAAGCCATCCCCACTGCGTCCGTTCTAGCCTTGACATCAACTACATGGCTGAGGATGTTGGCAGCTTTAAGGACGCCGCTGCTCTTTGGAGACTTTTTCGATGTCTGACCATCTATCTGAGTAATAAAATTTGAAACAACCCCTGCTTCAACAAACTTTAGACAAACATACAGATGAACCTTCGCTCTCTTTGTGTGTCCCTTCCTTGTTTAAAGAAAGGTCGGCTGTCCCCTGAGCCTGTATCAGCTGCTTCACTGCCATGCTGTTAAAGCGTTATTAACAAAAAAGGGGGTCAGACGTCCCCTCACTCCTTATAAGTTTGTGCTGCTTTGTGAACTGCTCAGAGGGCTGTTTAGAAGTAGATGTGCCATCCTTCATCCAGCGGTGGGGTAGGGACATCCATTTCTCTCAGCAAAGTCGAATTCCCTGGCAGTAACCTTCTAGATCGTCTGCAGCTTTGACAGATTACAGCCCTCCACTGTCTCTCCCCACTAAATCAATCTCCTGCTGCCTTCTCTTGGCGTGGAGTTCTGCTCAGCAGAGGCGCCGTCCACACGGGTTTAGCTGCAAAACATTGAGCCCATGAAAGTCATGTCTAATATCGGCGGCGTCATCGTCCCACCACTGACAGCCTCTTCTCCCCATCACCAAACTTTGGAAAGTAGCCCAGACGATGACATCTGGTAACAGCTTGATATTCGTTTCCCACTGACAGAGACACATGGCTGGATAAAGCTTGTATTCCTCAAAAAAAATAAGGCCTCAAATTTCACCTTCCTGTTGTTAAAACAAGCCAAACTGAACTTATTGTTAAGCATAAAAGACCGTCTGAGGAGCTAACCTACTGTCTTTTTAAACCTGCCTAAGGGTGTGTTTCTCCATCTAAGTTTAAGGGATGAATGAACTAAAATCATTACCCCTTGCTCCCAGTCAGGCCACAAATCAAGTCTGAAACCCTTTAATTGGTTACCAGGTCTGACATTTAGATGTTTACCTGATGCCCTTGTTCTATACGAGACATTTTCCTTTACCTACAGCAATAACAAACAGCAAAAATGCTCCTTAATAATTCACACCTGTCACGGGATCCTGCACCTCAGCCTCATCTCTTCTGTTCCCACTCACTTCCACTCCCTCCTCTTTCTCGTTAGCCTCCGCTTGTCTCTCTCCGTGTTTGTGTGTTTTGGGACAGTGCTCTGGTTTTCCCTGGTGCTGCCGACTCAACTGAGGCATTTGTGACCGATCAACGCGTCTGGCCCGGGAGAAAACATGCCGTCTGTCCCCCCTCTGCTCATCGTTAGATTGTTCAGTGTGTCGTGTTAATAAAATGTCTTCATCATGCCGGTGATTGTCTTCCCTGGTGCCTGTTTGAATCCTTGAGTCTTCCTATACCTCTGATCCATTGCTCACCTGAACACTATAGCCCACAGTCTTGTCTTTGCTTCTGTTTAGCTCAAAAATAAATTTATTGCTGTCGCACAAATATCCATTTCAATACAGTTTGTTTCATCAGGGGCTGGGTGATGTAAAATCATTGACTTTTACTCTGTAGACTACAAAAATATGTAGACTCATCTTTGTGCACCTGATGAGTCACATTTAATTTATTTTCTTCCACTTTACAAATCTGTCTTTAGTCATTTTTGACCTTTAAGTGCTGCCAAAAAAGCTTGATTTGAATGTCTGAAAGCATCCTACCTACTCCCAAGCAGTCTCCGTCATCTCCCTCTTTTCTACAAGTTTTAACGGCCAGTTGTGACCACATCCATCAACCTTGTCTTCAGCAACAAAGTCTGTCTCGCAGCAAACAGGAAGCAAAGATAACAGATTAGGAAAATGAACCAGCGTTAACCAGATTAAAATCAAAACCAAATTAGAATTTACTCAACTTTACAGCTGCATAAACTCGTGGAGTTTGCAGAGCGCTGCCAACAAGTGGCTGAGAAACAACTGATGAATGTGGATTCAACATTTTGGGTTCAACACACTGTGTCCTAAATGTTAACCGCCCTCAGCGGTGAAACACTCTGTGGGAAGTGCCATCTTTTGATCGGTTCCTCTCATTGTAAGCCACCTCCGACCGTTCGACTCCGCACATCCCCACGGTAAACGCTGCTGGTGTGAGAGAGGGAGATGGATGGACGCGATGGATTCATTTATTATTCAGACCTCAGTGACTGAAGAGGGACAACAGGACGGCAGCGCAGGGGGAGAGGGAAAAGGCTGTGGTTACTAATGAGGGTTTATCACAATGATAAAACCTTTGCTCATGCATCTTTCATACACGGACCGGCATAAGTACACAAACACGGGAGAGCGAGTGATGCATTGCTGCGTGTCCTGGCATTAATGATGTGTGTAATAGCCATGGGATGGACTTTACTGGCCCATACAGGATGTGATACCCATGAAAACCACAACAACATGACATTCAAGAGGTTATTCATTTGTGGGAATAAAAGCTTTGTACAGCTGAGACTTTAAGCACCTTGTGGAATATGAAAGAAAAAGATTACATCACTATATACAATGTATACATAATGTAGGACAACGCCGGTACAGTTTGCAGAAAAAATAAGATTCCATGTAAAAAAATAACAACATTAAAGTACCTTCAAACTGCAACATACAGAATAATACTGTTTTTGTCTTAATATCGGAAAACACAAATGCTCTCCGAACCCTGGCCCATTTTGTTCCCATGAAGAATTTGAATATCAAACAACCAAGTTTTATTCTAGAGCTTTTAGAAATTAGTTCAGGATATTGAACTTTGAAGCTGCAGTTTGTGGACAAAAATGGAGCGCTGTCGCGAAGAGGTTTAAGATGTGACTTGTTTTAGATACGAGGGAAACGCTTGTGCACGGATCAGTTCACAGTTGGGTTTCTTATCTACCATCATGATTCATTGGCAGTAAGTCAAATATTTTGCTGTTTAATTTCATGGACCACATAGAGGTTTCAAGTATCTAAGCATGAAAACGTTTTGAATGTATATGTTCCGTGAGTCAAAGGCCACCTTTGGAAGAGTGCTTGGAGTAACGGCATCCTCTTAAACCAGTCATAGATGTCCATTGACCAATGTAAAGACTGCTGTACTAACTTTTGTTTTTTATGGAACAGGGTTTCTGATGTTTGTCATGTCAGTAAGAACAATGTTCCTGTAGCGTCGCTCCAGTCGCTCCATGAACTCCAAGTGATCACCAACCTTGAAGCCCCGGATCGGCTCCTCCTGTAAGTTAAAAAAAACATTTGTCAAAACGACTCATCAACGTTATGATCGCTTATATTTTTCTCCAGAAGATGACACATTTATAACAGTCTTTTTTTTTTCTTTCTCTCTAAATCACTGGAGTATCCTTTAAATGAAGCAAAGAATAATGGCCTATTTAAGGACATGAATTGTTCAACAAAAGAATATTTCAAACTTCTGGTTTGTACCATTTGAAGTACTTTTGCAGCTGAATGAGGCATCGCAGTTTCGAAGGACAAAACGCACAAGTAATGCACAACAGAAGCACTTTTGTTCCTTGTGATTACGTTGCGATCCCCAGTTGCAGCCGGTGTCCTCATTGAGGACGACGATGTGGAGACAGATAGCAGCTCGGCATTGAGGCAGACAGCGGTTTGCTTAATTATTATTCACTTTGTTAGGACATGAAGTGTGTACAACTCGTTATGTCCTTTTCATTAAAATACTTTGCAATCAATCTATTTTCAGAGTCACAGCAAATCTAATTAAATCTGTGGGAATGGAATGCTTCACTGTGATTGAAAACAACATCAGTGTTCTGTGTTCAGGTAATGACTTTTAAACGTGTCGGAAAAGAAAAACAATCCTGCAGCATCTCTAGGCTTAACCGTAACACATGAAGAGATGTCTTAATATGCACCGATATCTCAACTGGCCAAGAGACAAGGATCCGTCCAGACACCACGTTTTATTTGCTTCATTTGTTCAGGCAGAATTTTAATTTTGGATGCCATAATTATCGCCTCAGCCCTAACACACATCTGCCACAACAATCCTCCGTTCTCATGGGCAACGCAAACACAGCAACAGAGCAAATAACTGGGTGTGGAGTGCATCATGTTGCAAGTGGCATTACCAATTAGCAGCCTAGGAGAAGCTGCACCCAGAAGACGCACCGCATTCAGACGCACCACACAGAGCAAACAGCGTGATTTTACCTTCTATCATTATCCAGGCCGAGGCCAATAAACTACCACTATTTAACGACTTCTGTAATTAAACCATCAAGGCACTTTATATCCAGACATTAAAAGTAATGGACAAAAAACAAATGAGGTGGCACCACATCTTGGAGAAACACAACATGTTCAATCTGGAGAGCTTCATCAACTACTCCATTCCCCAAGCTTATTTGCTGCACAGCCTCACTCCTTCCTGTTTTATGGATTCGTTATAAGACACCCAGACTGCAGACGAATCAGAAAACGTGCATCAATAAATGATAACGGTTGCATTGCCATGTGCAAAACTGCGTCAGCCTTCTCTGTAAAAGGAGCAACACTTGTTTATTCATTGATATAAAAATGCACAACAATTAGAGAGGTTTCATTGTGAACCAGCATTTTGCATGAAGTGCAATTCATCTGGTGCTTCATGCATGCTCAGATTTTGAAGCATCAAATGCCTTGTCATTAATTCCTCTTCTTTCACTTTTTACTTCGATGTACTAAATTGAAGATCAGTTCACATATTTTATCCATTTTATAGGATAATTTCATGATAATTGAAAAAAAAAAAAAACACAAACGAGTGCAAGGAAAATAAATAGATTGAGGTCATAGAAAGTTTATGTTTAAAGGAACAGGTACTGACACCAGACAGCTGACTGGTCAGAGGAAAGCAGTGTCACAAAGGAATGAGTTTCAGTGCAGGATGAATCTGCACCAGACTTTCCCAGAAAGAAATGAATTATTACAAAAAACACACTTAAAAATGAAGAAGTCTGATTTTAATTGGATTTTGTTAAGAATTAAAGCATGTATTGTTATGGGATATGACGTTTTCAGAGGAGCTTAGATCTCTCATTCTTAATATTCATAACTGTTTCTGAGATCAGAGTTCAAACCTGTATCATTGGCAACATTAATAAAGTGCTTTAATGTAAGCAGCACCAGCAACATAACTGTTATTAAATTTGGATTTAGTACGTGTGGACATCCCCAACAGATGGTCTGTGTACACACTTTAAACTTAATTCACCTCAGCAGGGAATGGATGTTGGAACAGGTAAACCATGATGAAGAGGAGAGATAAGCGGTGGGAATCCCTGTTGGGGTCCCTCTCAAGACAAATCGGTTTCGGTAGAGGACTGATTTGAAGTCTCTAGATGAATCGGCCTGAGAACTGAGGCCCCTGACCCATGGGAAATGAGTTTGCTGGTGAGCGTTTGGTGGACAGGTCTTGAATCACGAGATTTGGCAAAGCCCAAACAAATTACATGGAGGTCCCACCTCGAGGGACAACATGAGTCGGGTGGGAGATGGAGGCCATGACCCGGGTGTGCCGAGTCCTGGCATTGCAGGACTGATTGGAAGGAAGTGGAATATCACCACGGTGGGTGGGAGGAGACAAAGCTGGAGCTATATAGAGTCAGGCTCATCTAAATGCTGGGATGGATGGATGGATGGATGGATGGATGGATGGATGGATGGATAGTTATGGAAACATTATTCAGCACTATTCAGTTGGACACTTTCAGGCTAACAGATGAGACGAGAAGCTTAATGTTCCACGTCTTCCAGATGCATCAACAATTACCATTCATTAGATCATTAGATAAAACTAGTTAATTTAGTAAGTGTTTCATTCTTGGTTTAATATTGAGATTGTAACTAAAGATTTTTTACGGTTTATCCAAAAATTATGAAACATAATCCTCTTAAACAATGGAAACATGGTACCCTGATTAAGACTTTTTAGCTAAATTAGGCGATGCAAACAGTTTCACACAGTGGTCAAATATGAATTTATATCATCATGTATTTCATGTCTTTTTAAAAAACTGACCTGCGATCAAAAATATATTTCCTTTGTGTTCTCTAATAAAATCAAACAAGCACAAAGTTGTCCTCGGATCAGTGGACCATAACGTTTGCCTCTGGGAGACTTGTTAGTCTTTACTTTGGAGATTGTAAACTGATGTTGCATCCCTTCTTTATATGAATTACTTTGAGTAGCCTCTCACATATTCTTATTCTAAGATCGTAATCTGAGTTTATGTATGTACCAAAATAAAGGGGGATTTCCTGTTTCCTGATGTGTCACCTTCATGAAACGGTACAAATCTAAGACAGCTTCAGGCATTTGCTCCCACATAAACCACCACTGAATATTTTAGTAAAACAAATTTGAAGCTTCTTTGCTGTCATGAGTCAGTGGCAGTCATATAACCCCTGTCTCCTTTTGTTACGCTTTCACCAGCACAGCTCAAAACGGTGGTAACAAGTCATTCGCCTTTTCTGAAAGTTTAATTTAGATGAAATATAGATGCGTCTTCTTGGGAGGTGGGGTGAGTGCAGAAGGGTGCAGATGTGGGTCTGTATGAAAGTTTAAAAATCCTCCAATATCAAATATGATGCTTGTTTCTCATTGTTCCCAAAGACAGAGGAGGAAGGGAGGATGAGAATATTAGATGCAAACCAGTATGTCTGAAACTTCCTCAGGTTCATCTCAGGACGAAGGTTGCGTAAGTTCTTCCTCCTTCTCGCTATCTCACTCATTTTGACACACACACACACACACACACACGCACACAAACATATAGACACAAAGATTAATCTTCAGATGCGTCTCTCGCAGCAGCATCCGGTACTACAGCTCATTAGAAGAGCTTCCTCTGATAAAGACCTCATAACTGATTTTCTATTCACAAAAACCAATCGGCGCTTGTGGCTATGTTAGCGTCAGAGCTGTCAACTGAGGACATTACAGAGCGAATGCTTAATGAGTAACGAAGACAAGTACTTCATGTCGAGCCGTGCCTCAACACTGTTGATGTTGATTTGTTGATTTGGATATCAGCAGGAAAAAAGATCTACAGGAGTCTATTTCAGCATTCACTCAGTATAACAGAGCAAATCTCATGTCGGTGAAACAATAGCTTTCTGGTTAGCCATCTTTCAAAGACTACTTTAAACAAAATACCATGAGACTTTTGTGAACAAATTCCAAACAGACGATTATTCATTATTGATGGGAATCTGGGATGGCTGCTGAATATAAAGGGGGAGCTGTACAATTCAAGGAGAGGGCTGCACTCCAACCTCACCAGCCCAAATTAATTCTTAAGCCTTCGTATCGACATTTTTAAGATGGCAATCTTTCCAAAGAAGAAGAAGGCTTTTGTTTGTAACAAATCCCTGCGGCTCTGACTTCAGTATCCTGTGAGCAGGTACAGGCTAAGGTATGAACTGAAGCAGCAGCTTTCTAAACACAAGAACATTTGGGCTCTCCCTTGACCCAACAGAGGAACCCCTAAAATTACTGATCAGCTTGATGCATTGCTGGACTGATTGGTGTGTAAATAGCAATATTAAAAATGGAGGACACTAACAAGGAAAGACGAACAGACCATATCCATGACACCCACGCATCCTAGAAATGAGGCATAGAAGTGTTTTATTTCGCAACGTTACCGACCAAGTCGAAGCCGAATCATCGTCAAGTATCTAATCCTCAGCAAACACACAAACACGACGCTTGATTTATTTTCCTTTCAGCCATTTGTTTCCCAGCGATGTCTGCACACCAGCGATTCTCACTCAGCTTCCAGACTGTGTTCTGGGAGCACAGGTGGATGTTTGTTTTTGACCAGGGCAGAAGCCGATTCTTATCTTGGAGAATCTACACAAGAATTTCTTATCTCTGGGATAACCCCTCACATATTGAGCACCGGGGGGAAACAACAGGAAAGCTGCAGTGTTTTGTTTTTTTTAGTGACACAACAACCTTACTGTACATTTTCTGCCTATCTGACATTTATTTTCCAACCTTCTCCATTGCTCTCCTCGCATACATTTTTTTTCCATACAGTAGAACATCGCTTATTGATGGAGTAGAGCTGACTTCGAAGTATTTTTTTATAATGGTCGTTGGTTTTCTTGATGAACATAATCCGTGGTTTTCTCCTCAGATTTGGACCCTTCCAAGGGAACGGAATGCAGCTATGGCCAAAGCCAGAAATCTAAGGAGACTGGATCAGTTGTAGACAGCTCAGGAACATGTGGACATTTCTAATTAAGAAAACTGAGTTTGACTTTTACAATGGTGAAACAACAAAAAACTTAAATAATCCAAAGACCCAGAAGTTTTGAAGTAGTTCTGGAAGTTGATAAAATCCTGGACGTGTGTCCAGTGGTAACTACTCAAACTACACAGTCGTCAAAATCAAGAGAGCTGACACCAAATCACCCAGATATTTTACATTAAAAAGTTAAATGGTAAAGAAATTGAATCAGTTATGTTACAATTCTTTGTATTTTCTTTTTGTTGCCACTTGTATTTTAAATCAAATAAAGCTGACAGTTAGGATCGGTCCCTTCATACCACTGCACATATTTATGTGGTCCAATCAACTGGAGAAAAGATCATTAATATTTTGCACTGCTTGGAATACCTCACAGGAGACTATGAATGTTCCATGAATTATTTCACAGTGATCACCAACTGACCTTAAGGAACACCTGAAGCTCCTGGGACTGTGTTCGCTGCAGGATGTCTGGCTGCAGGTGTTTAATTATGGCCACACACATGTAAACCTGGTAGTCAGGACCCATCACTACACAAGTGGAGATGTAATGACAGATTTCTAACCAGTCCAGATAGTTCCAGAAACACTGAGTCAACCAGTGGAGGCACATCTGTGGACAAACACATAAAAACTTTCATGTGATTTTCAGGATTATGCCTTTATTCAATCTTTGTGTTACAGAGAATAAACCTGTCAAGCTGAATATTAAAATGTCCTCTACGAACACGTTTTATGACTTCAAATTTAATCCAGGTGAAAGAAGTGAAGATGCCTATTACTCTGTAATATAAATGATCCACTCCACGCTTCTGGCAAATAATGAAGTATGATTGAAATAATTATTCCTCTCTATGATAGATCAAACATCATAAAATGTCTTCACTTTCAGTCTAACATCTATTAAAAAGAAGAAATATGTGTCTAAGGTGTGAGGAAACGTTCTTTGGCAGACCCTTGGCAGACATATTGCTGAAGAATAATAAAACTATTTGTGTAGTGTAAAATAGGCCTAAAGGCTCACAAATTAAAGATGCTTTAAAAAACTGTTTCACCTCGATCTGCAAAAATGGTCACGTCATGAAACTTGCTGTGGAAATGTGTCATTAGTTTTGCATGTGTAAAGCCAAATCACTGTTTGAATGATGGTAAAAAATAAATGATTACCATAAGACATTACAATTCCTCACAGACATAAATGCATGACTGGAATGGCAGCCTGATAGTGGCCCTACAGGGAAAAATCAGGGGGTCATCAAAGTTAGAGGGATTAATCCTCCTGGGAGCATGAATGCATTAACAAAATTTCATTAGAATCCATCAAAAGGCTGTTGAGATATTTCAGGGTGAATCAAAGTGTTGGGTCGACATGAGCTTTGCCGAAGTCGTGTTGCGAGAAGCGCTAATAAAAAGACAGCATGCTGAAAATTGTAGATTAGCTGGAGGTTTAAGCCCACATGGAAGCAGGACATATTTGATAAATGCGCCACGGTCAGTAAAATCTACTCTTTGTGGCTGAACTCTGCTTTTCCTGATAATGATTTAAGCACAACCAGTAGCTGGGAGTCTGACAGCGCTACAGACCCTTATATCCGCATTTCCCAATATTCAACAGACATCAAACAGTGCAGACACTGCATTTTCGATAACTGTCATGTTAATGATTAGCCACTGTTCACTTAACGATGGCAGTCTGCTCAAGCATAAAAACGACCTCCATGAACATATTAGATTATTACCACCAGCTCTACGCTGGAAGCACAATGACAAAACTGTTGGGCTACGCTGTCCTTTTTTAAAACATCCTCGGCCACAAAAACAAGTACTTTTACATTTGTTTACTTTAATACGAACCACAGTCTGTAAATTTGCCTGATGTCTTCAAAACAGCACCTTTGTTTGCCGTGTTTTCCTGTTTCTTTTGTTGTGCTCCTGTGAGGTAAAACTGAGGGCACAGAGGTGACCATAACTACATTCTTAGAAAACATTTGACTGACTGGTGGTTCATTCGATGGCCTGTTTTCGATTCTATGGGAAAAAATCCGAGCTTGTTGCTACACATAGCCATCCAGTGGCTTTCACAGGGAAAGTTCTGAATGGATTTTTGGAGTTAAAAAAGTTAGCGGAGGCCAAAATGGAACTGATTATTGGACTGACACATCGCACAGCAGCAAATTAATGATCATGGAGCTCCCCGTCTGCTCGATGTGTAAATAGAAAATGGGCCAAAGAAATTATTCCAAACAATCAGACAACAAAAAAAATCAAAAGAAACCAAAAGTTATTTAAATTCTGTTAACAGACTGAAGATTATTGCATCAATAAAACCTGTTTATCCCATAATTTAGCTGATTTATCTTTCCAACCACAAACCCACACTCGCACTATTCCTGTTTAAAATTCTCTTTCCCTCACACCCTCTTTTTGTCAGAGCAGCCCGATTACTTCAAATAATTAGTTTCATCAGATGGATTTTGACAGAGGCCTGCTTACACACACACACACACACACACACACACACACACACACACACACACACACACACACACACACACATCCTCTACTGTATGAAGGGCAGAAGCTTTTTAATGCCTCGTTTGCTGCTGCTGCTTTGTCAGACTTTCAAAGCTCAGGCTTGGAATAGATATTTCCATTTCTGACTGAAGAGCCAGGTGCCCATTATCCCCTTGGACAGCAAAGAGAGCAGCTGAATGTTAACGTGTTGTTCCACCTCAGAGACAATGTGTTGAGTCTTGTAACAGCCCCTGCTGCCGTACATCACGTGAGCCTCAAACTGTCAGTGCAGAAGAGAGGATCAAACATAACAGAATTCAAGGTAAACCTTTTTTCTACCTTGTTTGTGTGAGAGACATCTCTGTCGAAAAAAACATCAAAAGCAGAGGGAAAACATCTAACACTTGACTGTTCTGTTTAATGAAAAGAGGAAAGATCCAATCTTCAAGTCTTATTTTGGTGTTTAAAAAGTTGAGTGAAGTCAAAGGTTTTAAATACTGTTGTTTTTTTTTTAGTTTTATATTCAGTGACACCAACACAACTAAACATCCTGAACATGCTGATGCTTTTGGTGTTGGTGAAGAAAGGTTTCTGTAGTTCATCAGCCTAACCTACATAATTTTACCTAACACTCTACAGTGATGTCTATTTCTCTTCCGTCTTGTGCAACTAGCATTTTGTGATCCTGTCTGTGAGTTCATGTCAGTACAGTGATTATTCCTGGACGTCTTATGTTGAATAACAGACTGGTGCGAAAGTATTTTCATCCCTAATTTCATTAGAATTGTCTACTGTGTAGATTAGTATTTGTAATAGTTTAATTCTAAAGTGTAAAGCAGGTGGAGGCCTGAAGAAGCCTCCAGTCTGATGATCACTTCTTGTGCTCTTGGTATTTTATTGGCAGGAAATTAATAAAAATCATGGATAAAATTCTGATTGGACAATAATCCATGTCCTTCGCTACTATCATGTTGTATCATTCTGAGATTTTACATCCAAGAAAATTTTATTGACAATCAAAAGTTAGCCTCCAGTTCAGTGTCATGATCGCTACAGATCCTACAGTACCTGTGATGGAGTGAAACCAGACATCCTGAAGGCAGAGTGGACCAGAGGAACTTCAGCTTTCAGCAGCATCTCCACATAATGAGCCGTACACCAATAAACTGGAGAAATACCTGATTCAGCCACTTCCACAGGAACATGGACCTGTGATGAAATACACAAATATCTGAAAATCTAAAATCATAACTGTAACCACTGGTGAATGTTCAAACAACATCTTAATTATTCATCTTGTTTCTCTTTTACATGATATTAACAACACTGTGTAGTTTGAAGCCAACAGCTGTAGAGAAATTCCCTGAACTTCATCATCTTCACAATGGGAACACAAGACTTACATCAGTCAAGTTCAAGCCACTGACATCAGAAGAGAGGGGTTGATATAATTACATTAATTAACTGCATTAATCTCACCTATGTTCTGTAATTTAGGACTGAAATCAAACTTATCCTCCTAGCTTGAGTTATTTTTATTTCTACATCTCTATTCATCCTTGTTTCCCTCTATCGTTCATCTCTTTCAGCTGTCCTCCTCTTAGCACCACTCCTCCTCATGCTGCACTTCTGTCATGGTTTTCACCACGTTGAAAAATGAAGACAGTCGGTCAAACTAAAAGTAATTAAGTGAAAAATGTTACAAGGGTTGATGTTCATTTACCCTTGTATTCCTTTGCTTGCCGTTGCATAATGATTATTGTCTTGCTGTGTATAAAAAAAGATGTTGAGAACAACTTTCAAAGATGTTCTTATTTAAAGTTGCATTTAACTTGTGTGCACAAGATGACAAGCTGGGTGTTACTTTATTTAACAAGTTGACAAGTGTCACTCTGTATATGCAGTAAGGGTTTAGATAAATAGCTTAGCATTTCGCCCCACCAAAAACATCAGATGTATTATATATGCTATGGTCATATCATGATTTAATGATATCCCTGGCAGTAACTGTGAGCACATTCTATCACATACTTTGCAGTTGTAAATCAAAAAGTCGTAACAGACAGTTCAGCTAATGAAAAACAGCTGTCAAATGAAAATGAACCCAAACCCAAGTGTAACGGATGAGCTACGTGAGCTTGAGACGTGTGTCCCTATGGGATCCAGGGATTAACCAGTCGGGGAGCTGGGTGGCTGATGGTGGGTATCACATTGGGGGGAGAAGCTGGAGAACAATCTGAATCCTTAAATCTGATGCTACAAAATGGATGAGCAATGAATTATGGACGGTTTGACTCGGTGCCAGAAGTCGGCGAGCTATTTAACAATCACCTCCAGGCAGACTGAGCCTCCTCCACCAGGTGGGTGGAGGCTGCATGCATGTATTTCCTGAATTAATATTCTGCAAAGCTTTGGCGGACCAGACCAGGTGCTGTTTGAGGACGCCTGTTTAAATCTTAGCTACTGCATTTTAATGAACTGTACTGTAGTTGTGTTTGCTCTTTGTTTTACTCACAGAGGCGTGTATCCTTGCTGGCCAGATGAACGCAGATGTAAGCAGAGAGGACAGGTTGAGGAGTAAGCTCAGAGACCGGTCCAGGTCTCCAGCCATGATGAGGAACACCGTGGAGGCCAGCCAGTCATGGCCTGGATACCCATCCTGGTGAGTGACTGGATTTCAGAGTTAAGAACGCAAATGACTCATGGGAAAAACACACGGATCAGCGACACAACAATGTAAAGCATTGTTTTGCGACATGGAAGTGGTCCATTGACTCCAAATGGGACAGGTAGATGAAGAATGTGGATCCAAACAGTATTTATCTTACCTTCACATTAGCCTTCTGTTGCATAATTTAAATGGTAGCAGCTTTAATTAAGACAAAATACCACTTTGCATGCAAAAATCAGAATTATGTATGAGCCTCGGAATTATACTACAAATATTCTACAGAGCAATGAATCAGTGTGGCATACAAAAAAAGTCAAACTTATTCGACAGATATTTTGTGGTAATGGTGTTACACAAGTATCATATATCCTAACGATGAAATTAATTGTGCTTATACAGTAAACATTAAAAATCTTTTTAGATAGGACAAACCATCTGTGTTGAAGCAATAAACTGTAAACTGACACTGAAAGCACTGAGTGTCGACCACAAATTAATAAAGTTTTGACAGTCGGTTCACTCTCATTGCACCAGATCATTATTTCACAGCAAATATAACAGCCTCCTATAGCTACAACTGACAAGAATAAGCTCTCAGGCTTCAATATCATCTTGTGGATTCGCCTTAAAACAGATTAGACCTTGTGTGTGTGTGTGTGTGTGTGTGTGTGTGTGTGAAGTGCAAATCCAGTTATAAATTGAATCAGTCTGCTGCAGGCTTTCCCAGACGGCAGCTCTGCATTGTGAACGCATTATGACAAGAATAAAAACACAATTCAAAACACCAGGATCGCCAATGTCATTGAACAACAACGTCTCTGACTTCAAGCTTTCTTTGAATCGACAGATCATGAGGCTCTGAGCTCAGTTTCATTTCGATAATTTCATTCAGTTGCAGCTGGAAGCAAACGACTGGTATGCAGGTGTGAGTTCCGCTCTGGAGATTAGCCTCCACTTCAGAAAACAACCCCGGGCTATCAACCCTTCCTGCTTTATCCATCCCTCAGCTGATTTTCTACTCTGACTACTTTCACTTTTGTTTGAGTAGAATGCACAATTAGTCCATCACATGTTCATTTTATCTTATTCTGTTGATAATCTCTTCCAAAGTATCATTCGTGGACTTAAATCATTTTAGAGGACTACTCAAATACCCAAACAAAAACATATTGTGTAAATAGTGTATATGTATAACAGAGGTGGTTGAAACATTTGTAGTCACGATCTACCACCTCTTCAGGAGTGCAGATGTGGACTATGTCAAGGATACTGAGCTCTGAAGCTACTTTAACAGTCTGTGTGGACAAAAAGAGTTTAATATGCTTCAGCAGCAGGGGCAGGTCATTGACAGCATCTCCTTTCAGTAGCTGGAGGTGACTGCCGTACCTGCAGTTATGAGACAAAACAGAAATAATGTACCATTGTTTATGATGAACGCTGATGTGTGAGGCTCTGCAAGATAGAGGTGACAACAGTGCACATCCCTCCAAAGATGTCTTCTTTGTTTACTGCTGTAGCCGTGGAAATTCTCTGATTTACTCAGCATTGTACTCTTGAGAATGATGTTTGTTTTATTATCTCTTACTATGTATAGTGTTATAAATCCGGCTCACAGAACAACAAAGAGACACAAAGGTATTCACAAAAATTAAATTATACAAGGCCAATGTGGTCAGATGTAACTCAGCAAGCCTGACACTTGGAAGTCGAGGATTAATTATATATTCATGTTCAACAACTTTAAATAAAGACACAATGCTCTGCGGGAAATGTTCATACAGTGAAGTCTTTTAGTACCACAAAATACAAATATAGCACAGTTTTTGTGAACTTTATATCTGAACATTCCCTTCAGGAAAGATGTTGAGCAAGAAAGAGTTATATCTACAAGTACTGTGCAGCGTGTCGACGGGGTGTCATTAAGAACAGTAATGAGCAGTGTAAGAAAACTACCGTAAGTCAGAAGGTCTGCTTGTGGGGAATAAACACCAAAGTGAGAATTATACACCCTGGCACCATTATATAGAAAGGAAACAGCAGGAGAACATTTACTGTGCACACCTCTGATAATTATATGGAGCTATTTCTACTGGAAGAGTAACATCTCTCTGCATAATGCATGTTTTTGATGCATTTATCGGCTGTAACAGGCCCTTTCAGACCCTTAAAGACACAACATTGTGTGTTGTTGCCTTCAAAAGATCAAGCTCCTCATTGGGAAATGACTCACACACCTTGTTGATTCTGGAGATGCTGTTTTACTTATTGCTTCAGTTTTGGTGCAGAAAGAGCCTGTTTGCTCAAGAATAAAGAGGGGTTGGAAACCAAAACCAAGGGCCAAACACATAAAAGAAGAAACCTTGCTTTTTATCACAACCAACATCTCACAAACACAACTAATACTTGTTAAAAAAAAGTAAATATGCAGCCAGAAAATGCCTTTCTCAAACATACAGTACTTCATTTTTATATATTTAAGTTCGTGTGAAATGGGAATAGAAAAATAAGATGGGAGACAGATGCAAATACGCTGTGTGAGGGGGTTGGCTTTTCGGTGCGCTCCAAAGTCTCAGTGAAATTGCTTTCTGTAAGTGAGAAAGTTAACTGAGGTGAACTGACTTGGAAATTGAGATAGCTAAATATAAGTTAATGCTAAAGTGTTTCAGCGACTGTCAAAAATGCACTGGAAGACAAAATTATTGAATTTCATCGAGTCAGTTCTTTAAATGCAGTAGTTAATTTATATAAAACTATCACTTGAATTTAAAAAAAAATGCACATTACAGTCAATTTTGGAGCAATTATATGAGCATGTACATGTGGCATGTAACAACCAGGCTCCTGAAATGGACACCATTCCCTAATAAGCAAATATTAGCATGCTAACCTGAGATGAGTTGGCGACTCATCCAGGGTGTATCCAGCAAGCAAGCTTGTATTTTGGATAAGCAGCTGAAGACGAGAAGATTACAATCATCGTGTCTTCAAGAAGATGAATGAATGAATGAATGAATGAACGGCATGCTAACATGCAAACCAGATATATTGAACATGGTCATCATTGTACCTACTAAACGGTGCGTAAAGTGTTTATCGAACATGTTTTCTAATGAAACTACAGTAGATTCATCATTGAACAAATGGAGTCATACAGTATACGGTATGTCAGGTACATCAGCAGAACAACCCCAGCCCCCTTTTTCGAGAGTAAATACTAGTGTTTGTCAAAGAAAGCTTGCAGTTCAGTGATTTTATTTCTCAACTGTGTACGCATTGGGTTCTCTTTACCTTACCAGGTTACTACCGCAAAAAAATGATCAGATTAAATAAAGGTTTATGAGCTGTAGAAAAACGCTTTAGACACTGTACATACCTGAGACAAGTGTTGATTCCCAGCTGCTCCACAGATGACAATGCAACGCTCTTCACACTCTGCTCCTCTGCTATAAAACAAGACAATTAAAGAGGAGAGTTGGTTATTAGAAAGCAGAGAAATACCCAGAGAGGGGATACGGCTGGAGGGTTTTTTATTTTTTTGGGGGGGGGGGGGGGCACTCCCTAGGTATCTCTAACATTGTGCGTTACAACCCTGGAGAATGGAAAAAAACATAACAACAAATCATCTCTTGCTACTTTTAAGGCACTGCAGTTGTGATGTTATGTCTAGGTAATTTTGTAGTTGGCAGTTTTACGGCAGTTGTCTGGCATTTAATTGTGATGTTTGCGAGGTAGCATGGCACCAAGGTGACTTGGGTAATTTCTCTAACAGTCAGCTACGGGTAATTTCACAGCAGCATTTTGATGGTTTAGAGCTGTGGAGTCATAAATCTAGGTTGGTAGAGTTTAGGGGGGAGTATAGCATCAAATGTTCAGCTGTGTGAGAAAGCACGGGACTTTATGTTGAGCTGGGTCCAGTAGCAACAGGAAATACATGAACGGGGTATCGACATGTAACAGCCTTGTAGAGATGATAGGGATGCTCTCACCAGCTGCTCTCATGGGCTCTTAATGTATTTGCTTTTGGAGTTACAGTTCTAATAGCGTGGAGAGACAGACGAATGAAGCAATAACTGCATGAGGACTGGGATTTTGTTTTTGAAAGATGCTTCCAAGGCTTCCTGGCTTTAGGGGGAAATAATATTATTCCATTTGTGCTAATGGATCTGTTTGCAATACGATGATGAGAAGTTTTGCAACAATTAATATGAGAAATATTATGGAGAGCAGGGAAAACTTGAAATCCAATTTACTGACTAATGGTGGAGGAAATATGCAAGGGGAATGATAATATCATAGCTGCAATCTGCGTGTCCAATTGATAATTTAATATTGTTATCATGGAATAATTAGAGCCAAGTGCTGTGGAATAATCACAAAAAATCAAATTTAACATTAATATTGGAGAAAATGACTCACGATGAGAGCAGGAAGTCGTGGTAGCACTACAAGTGACATGTTTTCTATCTCACCCTTCTCTGCTCTCATATTAGCATCTCTAAAAATCTCTAGCTGGTGGCAATTACTGTCTAATGGAGATGAATGCTCACCCCTGTGTTTATTTCCTCCTCCCCTGTTCCTCTAACCCCATGTCTCTTTGGCAAGTGTCACCAGCGTGTATTTTACAGTCCCCGGCAATAACAAGATTGTTTGACTTTAGTTAAAAAGAATTTAAAGATGGCACATGCCATGTCGCTCTGATATTAGTTGTGACGATCTGTGCTTAACTGCTAATCACAGCGATAGTGAAGGTTATCAAGAGTAATCTCAGGGATCAGCATTCTACTGCACTTCTATTCATTTCCAGAATCTTTATGATCCTGATTTACCTTAGGGAAATTAAAACCAAAGTAATATTGTTAATAGAAAAGCCAGCAGAATTTAAGGGCTTAGTTTTGAGTCTTTCAAACGAGACGCATTAAGAGAAAATCCTTTGAGACGTAACTTCTGGTGATGTTGTGTTTGACATCAGAAAAACCAACAGCCTTATTGATTATTGTTGCCTTCAGTGAGTTTAAAGGCCGTAGAAAACATCTCCATAACCATGAACGGCATCCATAAACTCTTACGTCCCAGGTGTTCACATCTCAGAGAGCCTCACCTGTACCCTTGACACCATCTGAGTGGTCATTACTGAGGTGTCATCATTCATGAGGCCTAGCTGAACCGTTGTCTCAGGAGAAGAAACTAATAAATTACTCGAGAGTCAGCAATGGAAGAACGGCATCTGTAAATACTCTGCATATAATCTCAGTGAACGGTATGTAGAAAGTTAATGCCAGCAAATGGTAATTTAAAAAGTAAGAGAGATAACTGTATAGACATTTGGCCCACATGACATCAAATCATAGCCTTCATAGCCTATCCTCCTCCTCAGCTCACCTGCTACCAGTCGGCTCAGTAACTCCATCTCCTCTTTAATTGCAACATTCAAGCCCTGGTTCCTCATTCGATATTCGTCATTTCATAAGTTAAATCTTGCTGTAACAATATCTGGTCTTTTAAAAAAAAATTTTTTTGTTGTTGTTGCCATTGCTGCTTCAGATCCGCTCCAACCTCATCCATGTCTGAATGTCTGCTCTCTGCCCACATCCTTAACACGATCAAGGTTTTCGCTTTCAGGATTAACTATTCAATCGTTGTTCAATAAATCCACGTTCAATCCTCTCCTGTCTGCCTCAGTGACTTCATTTTATGTATTATTGAGTCCTAGTTTTTCATAAAACATCATTTTAAAGATATTGCATTTCTAAAATATCGTCTGTATTTTTACACTAAAATTCTTGCCATTTGCAACAAAACTTTTCTTTTTTTAAAGTAAAACTGGAGTTCTTCAATTCAAGTGCACTTACAAGGCTGAATTGAACTGACTCCTTCTGCAGCTGGCTAAAATACATGAAGAAATGAAACCAAGAGTAGAACGTGGAGAGAAAATCTAATTACTGACGATTCATTTGAAAAGCATAGATCTCTGGATGAGCCATTAAGGCGTAACACATGAAAAGGTGCTCACTGTCTTGACTTCCAGGCACCCAATTTCAACGGGCAGCTGAAATAAATAGAATTGCTGGACAGGAGACACATGCATGAAGGGAGAGGAGACACAACTCAGAACAGGGAGCTGACAGAGGTTAATGCTCGGCAAATGAGTGTGCTCCCTCCACACAATGGGAGCACTGGAGTAGGGCGGAGTGGATGAAGCTGTAGTCTACGTCAATCAAACAATAAGGGGTCCCTACCAGTCATTACCCTGCCACCCACACACACACACACACACACACACACACACACACACACACACACACACACACACACACACACACACACACTTTCAGGCATGTAACTGGTAGATTGCAGAATTCAACCAGGGCCATGGTAGCAGCCCGGTATCCTCAAAGGCTGTCTGGTGAATAGCTCTGTGTGGGTGGGTGTGAATATAAAAAAGACGCCAGAGAAAATTTAAAGTGATCAAGAATTGTTGAAACAAAGGTTATGTAGCAATTTCATGGGTGATTGTTGCTTCGACGCAGGAGTACTGGGTGCACAACCACCTTCAGGGTATCATAGATTTTCTCTAACAACTTCTTTGTAAGTTTAATGACTGAAGGAATTTATGAAAAGATACCTGACCAAAACTATTATCTCTCAGTATTCCTCCTATAACTCTGCATGGGAACGCTCACTAAAATATCCATTCATTTCCTCCTCCTTTTGAAGTTTTATTTTGCAAATTATGCTTTTGGCGGCCTTCTGTTTCTGCTCATCCTCTCTGTTTGTGGTTTCTGCTGTCCTTAGTGGTGCAGTAACTAATAATTTAAGTTTTGATGGCAAAAATCAGTCCACATAGTATAATAAAACAGGAGTTGTCCACTGTCATTGATCTGTCAGAATTTGAAAACTTCGCTACATACAGACTGATGGACCTTTAAAGAGTGTATAGGTGTAGGGATATTCAAATAATAAAGGATGCTCTTCCAACACTAATCCCAAATTTCTTCAGCCCAATGATTAGCTATAGAAAACTCCATGAGACATAAATTTGTCACTTATTGAAATGTTTCATTTCCATAAAACTCATCTGTTTGAAGAAATTAGAGATAAAGATAACCCGTAACACAATACTCACCATAAGTTGCATCATATATTGCTGAGTTAACTTGACCTAGCTTCTAATTTACTGTAATCATACAAGTATCTGTTTGCCCCGTACATGCTCCCCTGCATGTGGAATTTAGATATAGTTTGACCAGAGGCGATGTGTAGCTTGTGTGTCTTTCAAGAAACAACGTATTTTCAACTAGGAAGGAAAAAAATCCTGCCATTCGGATGAGAACAAAGTGGAAGTACAGTCTAAGCGTTTGATGTTGACGAAAAGACTAAAAAATGATGTATAAGTAATTTTATTTAAAACGTTGAACTGCCAGGCAGGAGGCCTAGAGGAAGACCAAAGAGGAGGTTTATGGATGTAGTGAAAGAGGACATGAAGGTAGTTGGTGTGAGAGAAGAGGATGCAAAGGACAGGGTTAGATGGAGGCAATTGATTCGCTGTGGCGACCCCTGAAGGGAAAAGCCGAAAGGAAAAGAAGAAGAAGATTTAAAACGTTGAAAATTCAACAACTTTGAAGAGGCTGAACTGATAAATCAAACACTCAGAGTTGAGTTTCTTTAGGAGCCCTGCCTCTGTACTGATTGACAAATAGAGATGCCACCCTAATAAAAATTTGTGTCTAATCTACAGAGAAAGGCTAGCTGTCAAGTCTTTCTTCTTATTGAGGAATGCATAATAAGCAAAACCCAAGCGATTGCGTTCCACATACGCCTTTGGATTTGTATTATTTATAGACACTACAGTCAGTCTTTTATTTGCTGTCCTGTCGTCATTAACAAATGTCTGCTAATTTATGCTAACGACTGATCATGCTGAATTCCTTAACTCTCACATATAATCTGCTCTTTGTTGAGTGGCAATACGACATGTTATGCTATTTTAACAATAATAAACATTAAAGCTAAAAAATTCTGATCGCTATTTAAAGATGATCCAGCAGATTCAATAACTGAAAAGCCAGTGGGGGAAGTTCTATCGGAATAAGTTTTAACAATGTAGAACAAGCTCTTATATATATGACAACACCTGAAATAACTTCTATCAGATTAAATTTGCAGTTATTTATTCATTTTTTGACCTTTTAAAGAGTTTTTTTCAGTTTTTCTAGGATTTGATGCTTCATGTTAATAATACAGGGAGATTATCATCATCATCATGAAAAATCTAAAACTATGCAAAGTAACACATAATCAGGAGGCCATTACCTTAGGAAAATTTTCAACATTTTGTTAATATTCAGTAATTATTAGCATCTCTTTCTTGCTGTCATCAGTCAAATGAGGTTGTTTAGCCCTATGGCTGAAAAACAAGCCAAAATGCTGAAATCTTACTCGTGTGATATGAGGAACATGCTCTCTGTAACCTGCGGTAAAACACTGCTCTGATAATGAGTCAGAAGTTCTCCTTCTTTATTTTTTATTTTATCATCATATGTCAATCCATAGGGGTTTTGGAGATAAAGTCAGAGAGGCCAGACTGAGATGGTTTGGACATGTCCAGAGGAGAGATAGTGAATATATCGGTAGAAGGATGCTGAGTTTTGAACTGCCAGGCAGGAGGCCTAGAGGAAGACCAAAGAGGAGGTTTATGGATGTAGTGAAAGAGGACATGAAGGTAGTTGGTGTGAGAGAAGAGGATGCAAAGGACAGGGTTAGATGGAGGCAATTGATTCGCTGTGGCGACCCCTGAAGGGAAAAGCCGAAAGGAAAAGAAGAAGAAGATGTCTATCCATAGGGACTTCACCCAAATTCCAAACAACATCGAATCGAGACAGCTCAACAATATTCAACCTCCAATATCCACAAAATACTTCTATCCGCATGCAGACCAGGTCCTGCTATTTCTTACATTCATGTATTACCTTTTTTTGTTAACTAGTGTAGAGTTTATAATGAGCAAAAAATATATCTGTGGTAAACAAACTTTATTCAAATTGTATTTACACATTTTTTTTTAATTTGAGGTATCTTGCTTGGAGTATTTGTCTGAAATGTCTTTTGAAATTTAACATCATGGCATCAAGTCAAATATATCCTGTATTTCCTTGGTTGCTCTGCAACCTGAACAGGTCACATATTGGCAGGTTAACTGCTTTCTGTCTGTTGCTGTTCAGTCACGCTCACAGCTTCGACTTCAACTCAGTCAGCAGTATTTGCTGGAGTTTCTTCTCAACTCCAGTCGAGGTCAAAACTTCTTTTCCCTCTGCAGAAACTGCCTGGTAAAAACCCTGCACTTCTTTCCCAAGGATATTTCTAGAAGCTTTCTTCAATTATGTAAACAGTGTCCAAGAGATAGGGTATGAAAGCAAATCAGATGATGCAACAACAAAGCAAGTGGCATTTTTCAACCCCAACCTTCAAAAGAACCAAAATAGGGAACCATCACAATCCAGAACTGAAAAGTACAATTGCAACAACATCCTGGATGGCCAACCCGGCACATCAGTGGTAACACCACCTCATGCACACCTTGGTTTATGGGTGGAAAGTGAATGTGTTCATTTTCTCCACTGACCTTTATACCGTGCTGGACGGAAGAAACACTCGGTGGAAGAGCTGGATAACTGGGTCACAACCTTGTCAAGAAAATCAGCCAGAACTGGAGAGAAAATAAGCACATGTACACAAAAGATTTGTTAGCACAGCTTGAATAAGTCTTGAGTTGAAAAGGTGGTCATGACGTCCAGTTATGGGTGTCGTTATATGTGTTATGTTTGGCAATCTCTGAGTCACTGTCGTAAAATAACAGGCATGAAAGTTCACCATTCACGGACAGCTCAGAAGTAAAGCAGCACTGAATCACCAATGTCCTGATCCAGGTGATATCATTTCTATAACTGCACTGAATTTTTATTTAAAAAAATTTATATAAAGTTTATAAAGTTTACTAATTTACTAACTATCCCCAAACCACATTAGGAGGTGAAGTATTGAAAAATTGCTTAATAAAAACAAAAGGTATGCAAAATGTTTTATACACAGCAGAGCTTAAAGATTTGCACATAATTAAGAACAAAATTAATATTTTCCAAAGTCATTGTCAGCACTTAATTGTAATCTAGTAAAACCGACCTGCGCCTTCATGGAGACTGTAACACCAATCAATGATGTTCATATATCATTTAGCCGTTAATCTACCCCTGCACCCACTGACATGTTAATATGTAAAGACTACCGCTTCTGATCCAATTAAAGCAGTGAAAGTAATTAAGTGAATCTATTTTCAAAGCAGCTGGATGCGCTTCTCATGCGTGTTTAACAGCTACTCAATGACCACAGACTCCACCTCCTATTTACAATTCAATTATGTCAACTTAAGTGTTTCTCAGACACCCCGTCTTCCTCCACATCATCATCAGATCAACAGGAAAAACTCCAGAATAAATTGTGGTTATCTTGAACACATGTTCCCACAACTGCTTAATGCGCAACAAAGGAATTCATGCTTTTGTAAATAAAGGCAGAATTGCCGCCTTTCAACATGTCTAGGGTTGTGAGATTAGAGAACACAATGAGTGCTGAGCACGAGTGAATGCATGTCATTGACGAGCTGTAAAGGAGGTTCACTGAGCGATCAATACGCTGACACTGGCAGACTATTGCCTCATCAAGCACATTCATTTTCATCCTACAGCTGATTATCACAAAAATGATAATCACAGTTTCTTTATAATCCAAGACAGATGCACAGTAAATGATCGATAAATTGCCCTGGAAGTAGGACGGTTTATTTGTCAGGCTATAAACGCTCCAATTTCCTCCACTTGAATGTTTCATAAAAAATAAAAAAAGCAGAATACCAGGTTTTGAATGTTTAATGACGAACAAAATAAAGTAGCACTTCTAGAGCACAGAGGCATAGTGGAGAATACATCTTGATCATGTTCCTCCACTGAAAAGCCTTCAAATGAGCGCCATAGCAGAGAGGGCGGATGCTTTCACGGGAGTTTCCCCGATGAAAGGAAGCAATCACTGTTCAGTACGTGCATTAAATAGATTGTCAGACCTCCTTCACTGAAATGGTTTTTCTCCACTTTAAACAGCTGTTTGTGCTTGAATGTGGGAAAAGTAGGCATGGGGGAGGTTCCATAGTAGCTGTCAATGGTAGTAATGAGGAGGTCTTAAATTGTCCATGAATATCAAATGCATGTAATCTTGGTGAAGAATGCACGCTGCTTCCAGACATCACAGTATATGATGCATAGCTGCATGGTGTCAAGCTATTTTTTTCTTGTTCAGCAGCATGACATTATCAAGACATTTAAACAATTCTTACTTTATATGGAAACTGATGGATGAGAGGGAGGTGACAGATTTTGAGTTGAAACTCATGAACATGTGGAGAAGCCCATGTTCCTGTCGCATATTGAATTTAATAGAAATACTAAATGTCAGTTTCCAAGGGCACACGCACACACACTCGTATATCTGGCCTTCATTAAGATGCAAGTTAGACACAACCAACAGAATGGTACTGATTAGCCTGAGGAACAGCAGAGACTGATAAAATCCAAGGTTGAATTTAGGATATGAAGCGGGGCCCATATGTTGTTTTTCTACCGGCTCAACGTAGCGCGTTATAGCAGTGAACTGAATAACAATGCAAACTCAGAAATGTCCCAATGTACCCAAGAAACATTTGAGATCTGAATTTTTTTTTTTTAATTACCTCTTGGTTATGTTCAAAAGTCTCTCTCATAACCATATGTAATCTTTACTGCTCCACCATCCGTGATGATGTGTGAGTGTGGTTTGTGTCAATATTCCACACCCATATTTAATATGTATGCTATATTTTCTTGGTAGGAAGGGTAGGAAACCAGCAGCTTACCCTTCTTAGTTAAAACATTGGGTTTGGAGGTCATGACTTGAAAGTACTCTCTCCTGCATGTCTCCATCCAGCCCCCCACATCCGCTGAGTCTTTAGATGATGCCAGCAACACGCTGATCTCAGAGTCTGTACAAACGGGGCAAAGACTTTAGTTGAAGAGTCAGAATAATGCAACAGGTCATAGCGTGTCCTTCTTCGACATGACTTTCACCTTGTGAGTTATGGAGGATCGGAGGTGGGAGCAGAATATAGCAGGGAGGTACAGGGTAGCTTGAAAACATCAGCCATGGGTAAGGATCTTCCCCCTTCGATGACCGGATAAAGACATTCAATCAACTACTTGAACATGTCATCACTAACATGGACTCCACATATATGATGACATGCATGCACATCCATATGCAAAAGATATTTTTAAGACCTTTATGAGAAAAGTCCTGTTTGTTGTATTCATCAAATTTATTTCTCCAGTTCTCTGAAATGATGATGGCTGTAATTGGATTATTGATGTTCCAGTTGTTTATAATGTAATATACTTACATTAGCGTGAAGACAAAGTTTAATGATAGCATATTGAAAATATGTCCATGTACAAGCATTACAGCTGCTAAACAGCAACTTAATTCATTATTGAGCTCGGAGCTGGTAGCAATTTATCACGTTTGTTCATATTTGTACGCCATTAGTTCTACTCTATTATTTATTTTATTATTGTAATTGTCAGTGTTTGTATGTTTGTCCGTTAGTCCACCAAATACCTTCGCAACCGTTGCAGATAGAAAGATGAAAAAAAAAGCACATTACTCGGGCAGCAAAGGGGATGAAAATGAGATTATGACCTTGAAGAAAATTAGGTCAAGAACAAATTTCAACTTTTGTACACTGAGGAACTGGATAAGATAGACGAGGGAGAAGGCCAGTATGAGTAAGACCATAAATCAAAGTTAGTGCTTTGATCTGTGAAAGTAGGTCACAGCACTAGCTTTGATCTTTGACCTATGCAAGTAGGTCAAGGTAAAATTTTGAATTTAGGGGTACAGCAGGATGTTGTAGTCTCTGACTGCCTTGTTCTTCATTTATTCTCACCATCTTTTTTCTTTATGATCCACTGCCTTTCAATCTTCCCTTTATTATTCCTTTCACTTTTTAGTTTTGAAGAATGTAAACTCTAAATATGAAGGGAGTTTTAGACAGTCACAAAGTAGCAAATATTTTTAAGATTTTACTCTAAACTGTGCACTTTCAACCATTTTTACAACATTGCCTATCCCTAGGCAAATCTGCTGGATCAGTCAACATGAGCAGTATAAGAATCCTCATAAATCCACAATTGTCAACTAAATACGTGGAATAAAAAAGCATGCTGATAGACGATACATGACTCATTCATTGGGTCTCATTGTAGCTGATAAATATTGAATGTGCCACTTTCCAAATGTCAGGTAACAGAACAATAATTCTCTTTTCATTTCTCCCCAAGACCAAATAAATCTGTTTTGTTTTGCAAGCTTCAAATAAAATTTGTACGTATTTGACAGCTTTCTGATCCCTGTAATCCTCGAGACAGGAGAGATGAACAACACAGACCAATGAAACAGAGAGGAAATACCCGTTGAAGTAATTCGCACTCGTCCCTTTAGAAAGCTCTCTCATATCCATTCCTTGACCTCAGTGTAAATTAGTTTCCTGTTTTGCGTTCTGTGTAAACAACACCTAAATAATTTATATATATATCAAAACATAGTGAGCAAATAATGCTGCAAGCATCAGAGAAGGACTGAATCCCTGTTGGTAGCCAGCGGGCCTCTTTGAAATGATCAGCAACACAGTAACAGAATAAAAATGGATACATGAAGAACAAATCATGAGCGCTGAGTTTGTGTTAATGAAAAATTCATATCGTGATTAAAGAATGATTAAAGTACATTTAAAAAGTAGAACAATTTGCCAGTTTACTCAGCGGCCAATGTAAATTATCTCTTTCACAAAGGTCTTTCTTCTTAGAGCAGAAATAACAAACAATTGGGTGCTGTGAAACGGCTTTGTCAAAAGCATATGTCTGGTAAATGAGATGTAGCTTTGTATCAGGCAGAGACGAACCTTAGATTGTACCAACCCAATGCCAGGTTACAATTAATGGAGTTTGACTGACCTCTTGTAGTACCCGAGGAGGAAGTTTCCTCTCAGACGGACCTCCAACCACACTAACACGAACAAGGAAGTGGTTCCGCTCCACTGATAAAGCATCTATGATGAACTCCCTGACAAGGTTTAACAGACAGGAGATTAGACGACAGAGGTATCTGAAGCAGTCCGATTTATGTTCTACAGCATATCTGCAAGATGACAGAACGAGAAAGATGTTTAAGACAGTCTGTTATGCATATATAGAATAAAAAGCATGTAAATTAGGTTTTTAACACCAATTAGTAGACCTGAGATAACTTTCTTTGAAGTCTTCTAAAAGACATAATGAAGAGTCTGAAGCCTCTGAATGACTGATTATATTATTGCTGCAAGGCAATGGAGAAAAGACAGAAAGGTTTCCATGTTGAATTTTAGATAAGATCAGAGAATACTGTAATTATAAAACCACATTAGGGTCGAAAGATGTTAGCCTTGGTGGATGATTCTGATAGCTGAAGCAATTTGGGCTTGAAATTAGTAATAAAGGGACTATTTCTGTATGAAAGCCTGTTGGTCATAAGAAGTCATTTGCATGCACTTTTGAGAATAAAACAAAAAGTCACAGCTGGGGTCAAAGTATGCAGATTGTCCCCAGAAACTATTTCTGGTGGACGGTGATCCCTCATCAGCAGCAAGACAAAGTAAAACCTGACAGCTGAGCAGGAGTGAAAGGGAGAAAGGAATGGTAAAAAGAACAGCCTTCTTGTTTTCAAGAAGGCAAACAATTACTAATTCTGCACAATTCAATTTGGAAGTTTTCTGTCACATGTATGATGTATAGAGGAGCAAAAGGTCTGTGCGAGCTGGGTGTGTTTAGTGTAAAGTCAGTTCTGACATTATTTCAATTTAACTCAGCTGTGGCTGCAACAAATCGTAAAAAGTATCCAAAAAAAACACAGTCGTGTACGTCATTTGGGGGAAAATACATTCATTCAAGTCACCACCATGCTAAAGTCTGTGGTTTAAGAACCAGCAGAGAACGAGCTTGGAAATGATCAAATAAATTGACCAATGAGTGATCTGAGTGACTGAGTGGATGTTTTCGGTGTGTTTGTTGGATCATACCCCTCACTGCTCTCCGTTTCAGTGATGTTCTCCCTCTGCCTCTTCAGCAGCATGGAGCAGATGCTGTACTGGCTCTCCAGCAGCAGGAAGGAGTCCAAATTACAGCAGAGCATACTGAGAAGTCTGCAGCAACACACAGACATACAACACATCACAATATCTGCAGTGAGAAGAGGGAACAGGAGGAGGAGAAGCTAGAGAGGTGGAGGTTTGTCCTGGAAAGGAGAGGAATGAAGTTTAGCCGCAGTAAGACAGAGTACATGTGTGTGAATGGGAGGAACCCAAGTGGAAGAGTGAGGTTACAGGGAGAAGATATCAAGAAGTTGGAGGATTTTAAGTACTTGGGGTCAACAGTCCAGAGCAATGGAGAATGTGGAAAAGAGGTGAAGAAGCGTGTATAGGCAGGATGGAACGGGTGGAGGAAAGTGTCAGGTGTGATGTGTGATAGAAGAGTTTCAGCTAAAATGAAAGGAAAGGTGTACAAAACTGTGGTGAGACCAACGATGTTGTTTGGTCTAGAGACAGTGTCACTGAGGAAAAGACAGGAGGCAGAGCTGGAGGTAGCAGAGATGAAGATGCTGAGGTTCTCTCTGGGAGTGACCAGGATAGATAGGATCAGGAATGAGTACATCAGAGGGACAGCACATGTTAGAGGTTTAGGAGATAAAGTCAGAGAGGCCAGACTGAGATGGTTTGGACATGTCCAGAGGAGAGATAGTGAATATATTGGTAGAAGGATGTTGAGTTTTGAACTGCCAGGCAGGAGGCCTAGAGGAAGACCAAAGAGGAGGTTTATGGATGTAGTGAAAGAGGACATGAAGGTAGTTGGTGTGAGAGAAGAGGATGCAAAGGACAGGGTTAGATGGAGGCAACTGATTCGCTGTGGCGACCCCTGAAGGGAAAAGCCGAAAGGAAAAAAAGACAATACAAAAAAAGGACTGGCACTTTGAGATACTGTAGCAGAACGGCAGTGGTTCAAGCAAAATTATTCAAACAAAGACATTGGGATATTGCTTGTCTATTTCCCCTGGCCTTGTACTATATGTCTGCAAGTGTGCTGTATCAGTCAACATGAATTTTCTCTACAAGCTCAGCATAATCTATTATAATCTTTCCGATGTAGGAATCTTGTGTGGAAGCTTCATGGCCTTTTTAGTAGTTGCTGGTAATAACACTGGGCTTCAGCAGACTGTTAAGGTTCAGCAGCGCTTTGTTTCACGCAGGAAAGTTAAAGTCATGTGTAGAAGAAAGATTTCAGGCCCCCTTTTGGGTTTTTTTCTGTTGCAAAAGTGGCTTCTTAGCTTTGGTGCTATAGATGCTCATGCTATCATCAGTAACAGATCTCTCATGTCTATGTGTCAAAGTTTAGAATTAGTCAGGAAGTAATATTTACTAAACAAACAAAAAAACAACAACCAGACATTCAACATTCAAATGTTTAAAACACAGAACTTAAAAAATGTGTCTCTAAATTTACAGAAATAAATGTCTACAGATACCTCTAAAGATCTAATTTATGATAAAAAATATAATAATAAAAGTTAAAACATAGACAAACACTCAGACAATACGCAGATTGTTTCATAATTTAAAGGTCTGACTCAACTTATACGAAGGTGATTGCTGTTGTTTTTGTTACAATGCAGTAAACGAATGAATCTACATGACACTGATGCATTGATATACTGTTTTTAAAATGCGGTTATTTCCTAACTCAATTTTTCAAACACACTCTGCAACTTGATTGTTGGGTGTGTTTGTACCAGAACTATCTGATTGGAAGCATGCTTGTCTGACCTCCAATTCAGATTTAACTGCTTCTGCCTCCAGCCTCCCCTCTGGACTCCAGCTTCATACTTAATGTACAGAGATGAAAGTCGTATTGACATTCTCATCTACTGTAACTCTCAACAAGAAAGCAAATAAGTGAATAAAATATTATGCTCCAGTAGTTCTTTTAAAATATTCCCCCGAAACCTGTAGCATCTTCCAGACTCCGTCGTCATTAAACACTAACCTGTGGGATATTGTCTGGCTATCAGCAATGTCATTTCCAGTATTGATTGAACAGTAGTCATAAAATGAGACAACACAGCAAGATGGATCCTCAGTATTTAATTCATAAAGCAAACCTACCTTTGGTGTGAATTCAAATGATGCAGATCATGCATGTGGTTAATTGAGTAAAAAAAATATATTTTACTGATACTAGCATAGTAGGGTTTAATAATGTGTGTTGTATTTTGTATGTATTTTGACTTCTTCTTTGGTAAATCAATTGATCATTATTTTCAATTGAGGCTTAAAAACAAATAATCAAAGAATTGTACCAATATGTCAATGTTATTTGTACACAGCTTTCCGTAACATGTTAATGCACTTTCTGACACCATTTGCTCTTTTTCTGACATGTCAATTATAGTGCTAAGCTGTGCTTTTAGCCTGCTGTGCTGTGCTTGTGCTCAACTGTCCTTGAGCTGGTTGGTGATGTGGTGGATGGTTCCTTAGACTTCTGTTTGACGGACAACTCTACTTCATCCTACTGACAGCAACACAGCAAGAGGCTGAGAGTCTGTCAAGCCTGCTGCTCTCCCTCTGTTTGGAACAAAGGTCCTCATTCCCTCTGATAGCCATGGATTTTTTTTTTTACCTGTTCTCACCTGTTCTTAGTGACAAGTCATTGCAACCTTAGTAAAACAGCATCTGTGGCAATTTGTTGCCTGCAGGAATATTTGTTCTCAGGGTGAAGCTAATGATTATTGTCATTATTCCCTAATTTTAATTGTAAAACTAATCAAAGAGTAAACAATGGCTGCATAATTAAATAGCTTTTGCTGCTTAAGCAACAGTTCTAAATTCAAAGTTAGTGATTTGCCAAGCTGGACGAAAACCTTGGTTTATTTTTATTTGCATCAAACTGGCGGATGTTTGGTGAACAACTTATTATTGTCATGACAATCTGAATGGCTTGAATGAAAATACAGTTAGCCTTTGTATGCCATATATAGAGCTAATTAAAACACAAACAAGTGCCATTTTACGATCTTGACAGGGTGCTGTTTGATTGTGTTTAATTGGGATTCTCCAAATTAAAGATTTGATTCATTTAATACTATAAGAAAGTAAATAATCCACTCATTTTTTTACATTATATATGTATTTATAAAAGACACAGATGCTGGAATATTGAAAACACAACAATCCCCCCCAGTATCTTAAGTCAAATTCAGTCATGCTGAAAATGACCACAAGTCGCTTTATCTTACACTGACGGGTTGCTGTGAAACATCCGTTTATGGCAGATGATTACGCCCTTGATGATGTGCTTACATGCATCAGAGAGCTTATGTATGAACCAATCATAAACAGTAAACTGTTTGCCAGCCTAATGATCACAGTATTGATTGATTAGTAACGCCTGAGGTAGGTCACAAATGATGCAGCTTTCCTGAAACACCAGTTGGGAGGCTTTTTTCATTGACAGTTATGAGGGCCTGTTGAAGTCAATCACAAAATCATTAAAAGGCGCATTGATGCAAAGAAAATGTGACTCTAAGGAAAGATTGTCTTCCATAGGTCTGCAGAAACACCAGCGCAAAGCCGAAAACTATTTTCAGGTTCTGTTTACAATATTCAGGTAAAGTGCAGCACTGATGTACACGCCTGTCAGGATGACCGAACCACTGATAGCTGGGAGACTAAATGCATCTTAACAATTCCAGCCAGAGGAAAGAGCACCAGTTGTCATGGCAGAGAGTTTCAGTAACAAGGAAAAGGGTTGAAAGACTATTAACTTGTGAAGATCAACAGGGCTGAACTTCGCAATTACTCAAGCCATGTTTGCTTAGCAGTGGTGCTTGGTGATTAAACATGCATCCAGAGTTTTAGTCCTCCGTCTAGGCTCAAGGTTGGTTATATGTGTTTGTGTAATCATACAACATCATTTGGGCTAAGATCTATAAAATACAGTATATAGAAGGTCAACGTAAAGGGTGGACCACAATGATGTTCCTGTTTTCACCCAATCTGGCATTTTTTTGTATTATAAGTGAGCTTTCTTGTCCCTGCTATATTTTTTTTCATCAATATCATTCAAACATACACAAAGTTCAAGAGCAAAGTCTCTGAAGCAGATCAGATAGATGTTTGGTTGCCAGGTTGTCAGTGTGGTTGTTTCAGCCAGAAGTAGAACAGTCACTGAACTTGTTGCTTTTACATTACCGTGGCTCATCGTGTTGCCCTTGAAGACCCAACCCTTCTGCTAAACAGAATGGTTTGCTTGGTTATTCTTGGCTTATTAAGTGTCACAGGTCCATATTGCATCAAAAAATCTAGTCCAAACCAGTCAGTTAGTCAAATGCTGTTTGTGAAATACTATGAAAGAGATAACTGTGCACTGCAGGAAAGGGATGCATGGAAGATAAAGTTCAAACTATGGGTAAAATGCAAATGAATTATTATAGATGCTAATATATTATTGTTGTTTATGTAAAATCAGTCATGTTTGGTGGTTTTGTGTGTTTACTTTCTACAATCAACGTAATCTCATGGAGTTCCATTGATATTTGACTTTATCACAGCGTTCTACCAACTCCTATACTGCAGTGGGCGCTATTCTCCACTTAATAAAAATTGATGAATTACAAACAAGAACTCACCTGACAATTGTACTCGCTACCTGTGCATTTTCCAGTCTGTCTTTGAAAACAAGATTTCATGACAATGCACATAGTATGATCACGATAATTGAGAAAAGCTGCCATTACGTCCGTCAATTTAGCGATCCCCAAAAAAGGCTGCAAAATCCTGGAGGGATTGATATCAATCATGTAGTTATGTTTCAGAGAGCAAAACACCCACTGAAATATTACATTCACCAGAACCATCAGATGTTACTGCAATAAGTAACTGATACTAATTTCCACATTTATTCAGTGTGTTTATCGTAAAACAACAAGTTTTAAAAGTTTCAAATTAACCTGCTATGACTTCAGCTATCAGAAGTAAAAATGATTTAGCAAACAAGAGGAAATCAGTTTGTCATCAAAATCCATCAGTCTGGGAAGTGAATAGAACACCTTGTTCCTCTTAATAGCTGTGGGCTGATGTCACAGACAGTCTCAACAAGTCATCAGAGCTCCAAACAAATTAGAGCCATTGTTTACAGGTAAAAGAAAGAAAACTTCACATCTGTGTGTGAAGAGCCTCTGTGGCACTGACAAGCATTGTATCATTTAGACTTTTGTACTCGGTCGCACTTTATCCTTAACAATAAACCTAACCTTTAAGCTACAATACTGTAGCTTAAAGGTTATCATGCTGATATTATTCAATCATTTTCAATTATTGACTCATTTTACAGCACATTCTTGCAGTTTTAAGCAGAGACACAGTTTTAGCCCAAATTTCAAAGCTTTTTATTTGAGAAGAAATTCTTTAACCCCTTATCCTCCCTGCTCACACAGTAATATGTTTGTTCTTCATAAATAATATACACACACACATATATAAATGCAAACACACACATCCAATCTTATTTCTCTCTTATCCAGAGAAATCCTTTCATCATCCTTTCAGTGCTGGGTAATCAAAGAATAAAGAAGCATGTCAGTCTGCTGCTGCCAGAGGGTGTGTGTGTGTGTGTGTGTGTGTGTGTGTGTGTGTGTGTGTGTGTGTGTGTGTGTGTCTACATGCATATACATATACATTTGCAGACACAGGTGATAATCTGATACGCTGTGTTTCCTCACCTATGTTTATATGAGAAAATATCTATCTCACCTCAGGCCAAATGTGTGAGACTGTTCGTAGTGGAACAGGGAACTAATCTTCGTATCTGAATTCACAGCAATCAGCCTGTCAACCAAGTCCTGTGGAGAAAAATGAGAGGCTGTGAAAATGAATTCAGTGGTGGCCGTGGAGAAAGAGTAAGTGAGGATATTTACAGTGTGAGGAAAAAATATACATCAGGCCTGGGGTGCTTGGAGTTTAGAAGGAGGACCTTGCAAAACAACATGTGTGGGTGGAGGTTACAGGAAAAATAAAGAGTACAAACATGCCCTCAAATGGCTAAAAGAGGCAATGCATTAAGTTTGGATTACATGGTGTACGGAACACTCACAGGAATGGAGCTGGGAATCTCTCTTAGGGTGTATTCACTCTTGTTGGCAAGGGGCTGGCAGCCCAGGAGCTCCCATACTGACTGAGAGGAGGACAGCAAGTTGACCAAAGACAGGAAAGACTGGCAACAGAGTCAGACAGACAGACAGAGGGTTACAGGAAGCATTAAAAAAAGTAAGAAATGGAATGGAGCTCCTGCAACCACCAAGGCCAAACTATCCTGAGCATCTGGTCAAATCTGTCTGCTAGTCATCACAAAATCCAGCTAGCAAGAACCAAGAAAAAAACAGACAAATCTACAGGTTTGAAAGATAAATTCTTTACTGAAGGTATAAAACAGGTAATGAGAAGATTGATATTAATGGTTAGTATTTGAAAGTGTTTGAATTTGGTTTCTTTTTGGATACGCCTGCCTGTTGGTTGTGAAAACCAAAAAGACTAAAATATACCGTCGTGTTTTATGTGGCTGTAATACATTCATTTAAAAATACACCCAAATATAGATGAACAACATATAAACACTAGACAGAGGGATTTGACAGCTCTTCTAGCAAGTTGATTTTTATATCCAGGAGATCACATTATAGCCCACAAAAAACTTCAGTAACGCATAAATAACAAGGAAAATATTGTTAGAAAAACAAATAGCTGCAAATAGCATAGGAACAACAAAATGAAATTACAAATAAATTCCACCTTGATTAGCTTGAAGAATAAATCCTGCAGCTCTTTTGTTTCCAAGGAACAACAAACCCTTGTTTTGTAAAAGCATACAGGACCTATGTTTATCTGAGATTGACTTTGCCTGTCTTTCATCTACTTCCACTTAAATTAGAGCTTCATACTTTCCTTTGACTACTGTACTCTATGTCTGACATTTGTTTTTAATGCAGGCTAATACACAGATGAATCATGTTGAAGAAGTCCGTCTTTCAAAGCGCGTATACAGCAGATCTAATTTGCAAAAAAAAAAAAAAGATCTGACAAAGGTCAAGGTGCAGAACATCACACACATATTTCACTGCATGTTTATCGGTTTCCACTCCGCAAAGAGGCGTCTGCTGCCTCTTTGCAGGCTGGGATGGACTTGTTCGGGCAGCCGACACTCCGATAAGACCGGCTTAAGAGTCACCGGTGGCAGGGCCCGGTTCACACTTCACTGGCTGTCTGAACTACTTGGCTAGTTTCACGGAGAGAGATGAGTTGGTTACACTCAGAAACACACATACCGACACACGCTGGAGCTTTAAAGAAAAGTCTGAACTCGTCCAAGACTCAACCCAAAAATCCTGCCTAAGTTTTTACCAGGAAGAATTCTGGCCATGCATGGAGGAACCTTCCTCACAGTGAAAAATATATACACAAGACCATTAAATAGCAGAGTTAACACTCACTGGTCTTAACAATGCTGCAACAATGTCTGTGGTTTTCACACCAGAAGTGCATCAAGCTAAAATTTGCTTGCCAGAGATGAGGGAGGCCTGATGGAGTAGGCTAGAGCAAATACCAGCTGGGTGGAACTTGTGGCATCATAAGCATATTAACAGTGTTTGTGTGAATAGCTCACACTGTCAGGAGGAGGGAGACAGAAGTTCCCCTCTGCATGTTTAAACACAGATTTTAATCATCTCACACAGGCGTCACCTTTAAGCAGCTCCTGTCTATAGGGTCCATGGTTGTGGTTTTGGGCCGGACCACCCTGACATCCTCGCTGCCGCACTCGAGAACAGACCACAGCTCTCTCACCAGAACTGAGATGAAACCTGCAAAGTCGCATCAAGCCAGTGTTTAGGGTTTGGATCTGTATGGAGAATGGCCTTTCATAGCATGATGAAGCAGAGCTGAAGCCTCAAGGAACTAATGCTACATCAAGCAAAATCTAACTACTGTAAATATTTTACAGATTGCACTCAATTTTTAGTACCTGAACTTTGCAAAGCTACCACCCCTGGAGCAGTTGCCGCCACCTGTGTCACCATCACACCATATCCAAACTTCTCACAACGGCTCACCTATAGAAAAAAATACACAGAAATCCCATGACTTACAATTTACAATACTTCATGTTGGGATTTGTTAGTTCAGCACAGGATGGACAAATATACTGTAAATATACAAAGAAGAACATCATTTACATCAATCTTTCTGCAGGAGGAAAGGAAAAATGGTAAATGGGCATTAGTGATTTGTTATGCAAATTGTGCAATGGCACTATTAGAATCCTGCAGAGAAATTAAATTGCAAATTGATTATAGAGTATGCAGACCCTTCATTAATTATAAGACAATGTCGCACCTAAAAATAGATTAATTGAAATCCATAATTAAAGTGAAAAGAAAGTGCAATGGTACAGTGGCAGTAAATTAAGTCCAGAGTGGATTATCTAAGGCTTGCAGTATGAAGCATATATATACATACATACATACATGAATACATACAACACTTCTATATGCATTTCGGTCATTGCAGAGTCTGCAGATTACTGAATTAAGGCCAGTGTGGGAGTAGCTGCAGCCAACAACCTCCAGGCTAGTGGTAGAAGCTCAACAATCTGAAGAAAATGTGACTGCAGGCTCAAAGAGCGTGAGCAGCAAACATCACATTTGCTGCAGAATCAAATAGAGATGTCGATAACAGAGTCCAATAAAGTGCCTAAAGGTCTTTAGGATGGACTGTGCTCTACAGTATAGGACAGCAAAAGATTGGAAATAGAAAATGCATGCACATCTTGTGCAGTAGTAACCCTGATATCGGTATATCATACCGATATTTTTAGAGGTTTACTGTTTTGTTTCATCAGTTGATTGCATTTTCACCTAAGGTGGACTGGGTATCCCCAAGTGTGTGTGTGTGTGTGTGTGTGTGTGTGAGGTGAGACCTTTGGCTTCATGAAGCTACAGTCTATAAATTAAATTCTGGGAAAATAATTGCCTGCACTGGAGGGTAAAAAAAACCTAAAAGTGCTGAAGCAAGAGGCAAAGGTTAAGCACTATTATTTCTTCTAATGAAAAATGACCACATGGAAATGTCTAGTTTTACTTATGCTGCATTTAAGTGCAACATTACCTGTAGTTTTTTAGTAAAGCGTGAGAACATGTAGGAGACACATTCATTGATGGCCCCTGTCTGCTGGAGCAGCAGGAGGCCTTTCGGAGTCGCAGCGAAGTTCAGCAAGCTGTCCAGCAGCGTCTCGTCCCAGATGAGCCTATCACAAGGACAAAATCTTCAAGTGGTTGTCATGGATACATAACACTGTTATTGTTATGTTGATTTGTTCACAGCAGCTCTCACAGAAAACTGGTGGTTGTATGGTTTGCAGTCAGTTTAAATTCTTCCTCAAAGATGTTCGGAGTGTTTACAAGTTTATACACATGTCTGACAAGGGATTTAAATTTCATATCAAAACATTTAATTATTATTCAGCTTTCTGTTTTAAAAAACTAGCTTCGAGCGTGGAGTGGAAAATTGTAATTCTGTGTTTTTAAAAGTCCATTTAATACTTCTGTTACATCCTTGACTGAAAACTGCTTTAATTTCCAGGTATTTGAATGAAGCAAACGTGTGTGTGTGTGTGTGTGTGTGTGTGTGTGTGTGTGTGTGTGTGTGTGTGTGTGTGTGTGTGTGTGTGTGTGTGAAGCCTCACGTCGTGTTTTGCAACTCCTGGCTGGATGTTCTGGCAGTGGCTCCAGGTACAGGGGTCGGAACGCTTTCTAACACGGAACTGGTCTAAAAAAAAAAAGTCTTATTTCTTCCCTCTGTGTGTGTGAGTGTGTGACGGCACATCTAAGAGTTTCAGACCGAGTCACATTCACATGACGTTCCCAAAAACAGCTTTTGCCCAAGATTAATTTAGACCAGATTGACACTGGAATAACTTTGTCATTCTGAGTGTAGACAGTTTGCTGATGGTTGTGCTGTATGTGCAAAATGCTAAATAATATTTAACACATCCTGGGTCAAGTCAGGAGACTGACTTAATGACTCAGTTAATTTTTGACATGGATGTTTTTGTCATGTGTTTTTTCCGTCTTTACTTGCAGTGTAGCAGGAGGTTGTTTTAGTTGCACAACCGACCGTGCCCGTTTTTGTTTTGTCGTTTTTCTTTTCCTGCTCTGAAGAGGTTCTTCTTCTGGCATTTTGTTCTGACGAAAGCAATGTACTAAACATTAAATGAAGCAGATTGCAATGGCTAGTTAATTTCATCCATTTGGTGGCGGCTCACGCCGTGGAGAACGAGTGAAGGGAGAGCACTGCATTCATCAAGCAAATGAAACATGACAGGAGTACTCTAGCCAGTGAAACTGATCATTAGATATGGACACCCCTCTCTTTGATATTCTAGACAAAAAAAACAAAAACGTGACACTATCTCATCCATCATCTTTCACAGCGTTTTTTTATTGGTAGCTTAGTGAAGCACAGCTCTCAAGCAAACAATCTATTATCAGTGTATTTACAGAATCTGTAAAGCTGTCAAATCAACCAATTCTATACTGCAGCACTGTTTTCGGTTTTAGTAACCTCAAACATTAACGTTACCTTTTTCCATGCAGCAGCCAGAGCCTTGTGTAGGCCGTAGGATCGGAGGACCTGCAGACCCTCACAGGTGTTGTACATCTGCCTACAGACGAAGATGAAGGCGCCGCATAACGTACGGGAGACATCGGACTCGCTGAGTAATGGCAGCTCTTTATCCAGAAGCTTCAGGGTGAACTGGACGATGACATGAGCAGCAAAGGTTCTAGGGGGGAGGAGAAGAAGGTTCCAACAAACAAGATGGCATAAAATTGAAAATGGTCAGACTTTATCAAGGTGACAAAAATAGTCCTGAGCCTCATGACATAAATATTTATTGTTTGTCTTGTCATAATGATCAAAGACTATTATATAATCAACTTCTGAACTCATAGCTGTGATCTCTCTTTTCTTTTGACCCTCACTCCTTCATTCTCCTACCAAGGGAATTTACACAAGACTTCCTATAGCCTTGACAACTGCTGTCTCATCAGTTTTTATTCCTACACTTGTAAAATGAGTAACAAAATTATATAAATATATACATAAAATTCTAGAATAAATCAAGGTTGTTTATTTTTAAATGTCTACTATGTTTTAACCAATGGCCTTTTAAATTTTTTTTTTTTTTTAATTTTATATACTGATTATAATCCCCGCAGGGAAATTAGTAGCACACTCTAGTTAGTTCAGATCAAATCATGCATATATACAGTATGTGTGTACAGGCCCTGAACACACATGGGGCCTGTACGCATGCAGAGGAGGTAGAGTGGCAGGCAGCTCCTTTATTGGCGTTTACCTGATGCAGGTAAATATTGGTGCGCCCCAAATGAGCAACTTGTAAGGGGGACGGCGCCTTGCTCAAGGGCGCCTTGGCAGTGCTCCGGAGGTGAGCTGACACCTCCCACTGTCAGCTCACCTCGGGGTGATCTTTTTTTGGGGGGGGGGCGGGAGTGGGAATCGAACCGCCGATCTTTGAAACGTTGGATGACCCGCTCTACCGTGCGCTCTACCACTGAGCCACTGCCGCCCCAGGATCTTTTGATCTACGAAAAGCATTTTGTGTGACAGTAAAACAGTCTTTGTGGTAAAACGTGAATTTTAATTAAAACTTTTTTTTAAAGGAAAACAACACTTATTTACCCATGTTCGAGACATTTTAAATACATTCTTAAAATCATTGTGCGTTAGATATACAAAACTAGTTTCATTGTTAGGATGATATTATGTACAACAAACAAGGTGTAAACAATGGGATTATGTGCTATACATTATGTACATTTTTACATCATGTGAAGAGGAGGAGAGACGCAACATTAAAGAACGAATGGGAAACCAGATCGGGACTCAATGAAAGAAGAACTTGGTGCCTGTGAGTTACCTTGAGTATCCTTTTAAAACTTTTTGGAGTTTAAAATCAGCAGAGAAACCAGCAACAACCTCAGTGATAATCTGCTTTCTGTGCCCAGGAGGATTTGTTCCGCAGACTTAACTTTATATTAAAGCTATCGTGCTATAAAATATTATTTATTCATCACCATGAAGTATACAAAATGATACTGTTTGTCAAATCATAATTCAATCACAGTGCCTCACCTCTCACCATGGGCCACATCTAGATTCCTCTCATACAAGAAGAGAGCTAATCCTTTGTCAGTGTTTGCGATGCGAGCCAGAACGTCAGCAATGAGAGTCAGCGTTGCTGCGGGAGATTTAAATTTTTCCTGAAAACCATAGAGAATAAACAAGCAATCATCCATCCGATTCAGAAACAAGACAAATTAGAGGAGGGATTGACTTAGATTAAATGATGAATTATCATTTATTTTACATTGATGAAACAAATCAAAGGCTATTACATTTTCAGAGAAAACTTTAACAGCCACTTTTTTTCCCTTGACATGATTGTATAAAATGATTAGACACATACTGTATATAAGGATTAATGAATGAAGTGAGGATACGTTTGTGGCTGTATAACATTGCATTATAACAAAATGTGTTTTTGTGTGTGTGTGTGTGTGTGTGTGTGTGTGTGTGTGTGTGTGTGTGTGTGTGTGTGTGTGTGTGTGTGTGTGTGTGTGTGTGTTTGACCTGCTGTCCGTTGAGCAGAGTTACAACCGGAGCAAACAGCGTCTGAATCACAGAAGTCTGGTAAAGACAGTCTGCAGCACATTCTGTCCTCTCACACAGCATCCACAGCACCTCCATCACCAGGTCGCTGGGTGACAGGGAGTCTGAACACAAACGGCAGATCAGAACCTCACGCACAACTGAATTCACTTCTTGCTTGGCGTGCAGACATGTCTACAAATACTGTAATTCAGGTTACATGCATGTCATTACATCATCATGGGGTTACGTAGCTACCTAAACTACTGGTTGGATGTAAGCTGGAAAAAAACACTTCACGTGAATCTTCTTGAGTGACATGTTAAAAAAGCTTAAATATAGTTTAAACATGAATTCTCACATCTTGGTTGTTGCTATGTTAGCTTTTGGAAGAAGGTAGTGACCAAATTAAATGCCAGCATGGAGCTACAGAGTAGCAAAGGTTGAGTCTCATAAACGGAACACCCTACAGACATACACCCTGACTGGGAGCAGCTCATCTTATCGATCACAAGGAAGTCACACCCATACCACTCAGTTATTTGTGTATGAACATCAGAGTGTCTCAGCAAATGTCAGTTTTCTATTTCTTCCATCAAGTTACCTGTTTTAGCAATTTTTATCCTTTATTTTATTTTTGAGTTACTATTTTCACCTGGTTGCTGAATATCATTTTGAGCCACATTGATTTGATTTGAAATGCTTTTGGCTTTTTTTTTTTTTTTTTTGTGACACAGGTCACAAACACATGTAACATATGTAGATAAAACTAATAGCCCTCACACCAATAGTAACAGTTTAGTTGTAGTTATGTTACTACGGTTATTATGTGATGATTGGAAGTATATTTTGATTTATCTCATTCCTATGTTGCAGATTTATCCTTCCTTTGAAGAAGTCATTTTTTGCTGATGGTTAAATATCTGTTTTGTCTTTCCTTTTAAAGAACCCCATTCAGTAGCTTCATGTGTTACTTCCCTCTTTTCCCCTAAACCAAAACATTTTAAACGTTAGTGCCTGTCTGATAATACCACCATACTTGTACACCATTTTAAATGCAGTACTTAGATCTCTACTTTTACTTTATTATAAGGTTATTTTTCTTGAATATTGATTAATGTTGCTTTAAATGGAAATATCCTCCTGTCAAGACAGATTCCATCAAACTCGTACAACCCCTCTATCCAACTCCACCTTGCGGTCTGCAGCATCACAAAAACCATGAGTGCGTTCTCATGAATATGCAGGTAAAATGTTAATATAAATTTGTGACTTACTTAACTTGATTTCCAGCAACTACATGACATGATTCTGTCACAGTCTAGGCAGCAGAGACTATTGATCACTGGCAGGAAAGTTGCTGGAGTATAATTCAGGAGAATGAATGTTGCAGTAAAGCAAGGTCACCCAGGAGACGTGCATGAGACTGCATGACTCAGTGCAAGGTTAAGAGATAAAATATATGGTCTGAGCAATGCCATTACGCTTTACACGGAGAGTCACTGTGTTCCCTCAGTCCCTCACTCCAGACACACAGTCAAGGCCCAAAACCAGGGGCGGAGGCCGGAACACACCGAAGCAGTTCATGTCAATGTGTGAGTGTGTGAGGCCCCACCTGTGTGTGAGATGTGATTGTGCAGAGGTTTGGGGTGTTGGTACACAATGTTAATCAGCATGACAACCAGGTCCGTCAGGCTGACCGGATCTGAAACATAGATGTAATAAATGAGTTAATTTCTACACAACAGCAGTTAAACTTCTAAACTCAACCCCTTCCCACATCATATAATTTAAATGTGCATAAACAACACACAAAACTTTTTTCCCACTTGTAAGGAAAACACTGCTGATCCACCAGAAATTGAAGTCCACCACCAACCTGGTGTGATGAAAAATAAGGCAAATAATTTATTCATATAAAGTAGAGAAAATGTTGAAACGGGTTCAAACAGGAACAACAAAAGCTATGATGGACAGGCGTTTCCTGGTGTTCACTTCAAGGAGACTCGAGCCTCCACTCATAAGCTTATCATCAGCACAACCATTTGATTACCTCCAGACTCACTTGGAAGAAAGTGATTTATGGCTAAAATAAAAGAGTATTTGGAGTGGTGACAGCAGACAATGAGTCTGTTTTTATGGCCAATATATCATTCACTTGTAACGTTATCAGCGTTCAGACGGGTGGAGAAACCAAGATCACTGCAGAACAAGGAAGGAGTGGTACCATGGGTTTCTGGTTGGATACATTCCTGTGAAAGATTATCAGCTGTAAAGATTATTGTTATTGTAAATTCCTTATAAGAGGAGTAAAGACTGAAAAGGCAATAACGTGAAAAACGCCTCAAAAACATCTATTTTTCCCTTTACCTCTGAATCATTTACAATCATTTTAGTTCTTTGTGTCGTATACAGATGCCATCACTGAACAATATGCAGTAATCATGAACAGAGAACTGTGTGTCATGGCTTTCTAGCACAAGGTTAACAATAAACATATTATTACTCTCATGTGTCAGGTAAAAAAGGAGCAGATGGTTAGCTTAGCACAAGCACTGACCACAGGAGAAGCCTGGCTCTGTCCTACATCAATACCAAATGGCTTGTGTCCAGCTCGTTTACTCATTACACAAATTAAAGTCTAAAAACTATAAATGAGATCAAATGTTGTGTATTTTTTAAGGTAGAAGACAATGAAAGCTACAAACCTTTAATAGCTGGGAGTTGATTCTTGTAAGAAGCTACAATCTGAATATTAACTGAAGCTAATCTCTGGTTGAATGTAGGTTCTGATTAAGGGGTCGCATCCCAACAGATAGCAACAAACATTTCCCAAAGAGCTGAAACATTCCTCCCACTACAGTCAACATAATACTGCTAAGAAATTAAATATTATATCCTCTAGGCTTCTGAAATGCTCAGTACACAGAGCAGTTTAGTATTGTACCTTTGCACTTCCTCACTTTAATGGGAAAGAGTTTCCTCCCGTTGGTGTAGACCAGGACTTTCCCCAGAACACACAGCGAGTGGACAAAATGGGCATATTCAAGCTCTCTTCCAGTATAAACAGTCCTCTGGACTGAACCTGAATCAACATAAAAAAATAAAAATAAAAAGCTTTAGACTATTTCTTTACAGTAATCACATTTCCAATTTTCATGAAGCCCAGATTGTTGTTGTTGTGAAGGAAAAATGCTGGAAAGACGGCAAAGCTAAGAGATTTAAGATTTAGAAACAGCTGCAGAAAAGAGGTCATTGGCATTTGTAAAGATTTGTTTTTCTGTAAGTAATATTTTATGATTCCAGTTAAATATGAAAAGGAAACAAACTGGCTTTAATTTTGTAATTTGCTGGTCACTCCTAATAAAACTGTGACACATGCCCTTGCGATACTGCGGTGGGTCGAGTCTCAAGATTTTTTCACAAATGAAAAAGTCTGACAACCTTGCGATCCCTCCTGAGTGAAGAAAAATCTCCTCCGTTATGAGAAGTGCATCAGCAATGGGGGGAGTCTGCGTAGCTTCGCTCATCCAAGACAAGGTCAATATGTTCTGTCTGGACCGGCCAGCTGGCGTACAGGAGATAACACGCTAACATTCCCTGACTGTTTGCTCTCGTTGCTCACATGCATTCAACTTTAGTTAAATGTGGGAGTAGATGTTTTACCAGAATAAAACACAAAAACTCATGTGATTTCTGTAAAAATTATGACAAATTAAAAAAAAAAGAAAACATAAGGAGCTGCATTGTGATCTTTCTGACCGTAGGATCTATCACTCCATCGCAAGAGCGAACCGAGATGTTGCTCATGGAGGCCGATTCTTGACCTTGAGCTCAGTGTTGAGACAAAACTGAACTCTGATTGGTGATCTGGCAGCGGAAACAACCACATCCCGTCATCTCCTCAGCCAATCGGAGATTTGACAAGTACCTTCCTTTCTTTGCTTTCTAACTTTGACTGTAATTTAGTCACGTTTTTCAGCGAGTGTTCATTCCTCAACCATTTACCTTTCCAGCAACACATTTTGTTTGCTTTATTTTTATTCTATATCTTATGTCTACAGATTTTCTCTGCATTCCCCTCTTGCAACGGCAACAATAAGAACAGAAAGAGCACATTAATGAAACTGAATAAATGATGACTGCACACTCTAGGTGCAAATATATTTAACGCCCGGAGGCTTCAAATGAAGCATTACTTTCTCATTAGGCTTTAACAAAAGTTCAGCCTGAGTGTATTATTTTTTTGGTTTGCTTCACAGAACGCATTAAATCAGCCTTACTTGCAAATATGCTGATGTTTAGCACATAGAGTAGGAACCCAGAGCGAACACAGGTATCCAGATGTATCCGAGGAGATTTAAAAAATAAATCTGTTGAAGAATGTATGGCTGAAAACACTTTTTTAACGTACCAGAGTTCTGCTGCTCGTCTGACCCAGGATCAGTTGTGTGGGTTGAAAAACTTTCAGAGGATTCACTGTAATTCATACACTGCTGAAGGGCGGTTACAATCTGTAGAAGAAGATTAAAACTGTGTTACTGTATTATCTGCAAATGCCTGATTGGTTGAATCAAGTTCAACCTGTTCTGTGAGCAGGCCAGAAAACAAGAGGTTTATAAAGAATGTCAACAACTTCTCTTGTTGAATTACATTAAAGGGTTTCAACGTTAAAACTGTTCATTCGCTTTTAAACCCCTTAAATCCTAACCTCAGGGCATTTCTACGCATTGCAATGCAAGTGTCGTTCAGCCTCAGAGTGCTTCGGAAATGTTATTGACTTTTACTTGAATGAGTTTCGGGGTTCATTCAGTGATAATTCCCATTAAAGTCAGAGTTGAGAGGGACGTTTAGGATTAAACTCAATCCTTAAATGTAAGAGTCACTGAACTCTTGTGCTGTTTTGTTTTAAGATTTTCTGTAGATTATCACCTGTTGTAATTAGATCCCATCACATCCCACCAATGTATGGGCAAGGAAACAACATATCTGAAGGTAAATATTTTACATACTTAAACCTTTTTCTCCACCTTTTTTTTCTCATTACATGCAATATGTCCAAGCAGGAAATAAAGAAATCGATTCAGCTTCTTCCAGGTTTTAATGCCTTTATTCTGAATCTTTTTCAGCCTGTTTGGTTGGATGTTTCTTTGTGATAATTCTCTGAAGCACAACGGAGGTGGTGAGACATACTGATTACTCACCAGAGGTTTATACTTCTTCTCCATAAGTCTGAGAACCACTGTCCTGCTGTAGTATCCATGCTGAAAGGGGGGAGATGAAGACAAACAAAAAAAGACTCTATTAGACATAGAGCAAGTTGAAGCAAAGACAGCAAGATAGAAATGAACAATCACGATACACACCATCCACTTTTTAAACCAGGTAGCTTTGATATCCAACAAGGCCAGTAGGTGAATGGGTTCCAGGGCTTTCTCTGTCCCTGGTGAAGCTGAGCTACATTCATGATGGAAGGAGAGCAAAGAGAAGGTGCTCTCTATCACTTCCTCCATGTACCTGAAGAAAGGCAGAAGGAAGGCCACAAAAGACAAACTTACACCATCATTCTAGATAGAATAAATAAAACCATTTGACCACATTTGACCAGCTGTCTTCTTGAAGACATTATTGGAGAAAAAACTCACTTTTCAGGATGGCGAATCCAAAAGGTGGCCACTTCCTTTTGAAAGTCATTCATCAGTCGAACCTGAGCAGGACAGACGGGGAGATAGAAAACTATAATGACCCGAATAGATGTAAACTTTGAACACCGCGCGGTGAACGATGCCGTACCTGTTTGAGAAGCCGGCTGATCTCAGGCTTGTCGATGTTGACGGCAACTGAGTCAGCTGAAAACCTCAGCTTGTGAAACAAAAAACTCGACTCCACACTTTTAGCTGCACATCAAAATCCATATATTACAACCCATTGCTGGAGAGTATTGACAGTAATATATATAATGCATGTATACTCGATATACAGTAGCATACATTAATCCCAATAAGAACTGTGGTACACCATCGTCTTACTGGGATAGATATTTCCTAGCTTTGTTCAAATCTGCTGCAAAAGCTCATCGTCCTTTTGGAATGACTTACCCAAGCTGGTGTAAATCTCTCTCGTCACATTCAATGGAGACGATGAGAAGCTTTTAGCAAAGAACTGCAGCACATTATCCTGTTGAGGAGAAGAGGCAGAAGTTGTAAGAATACAAAAACACCATCATATATAATCAGTCACTATAATAAATTGAATTATAACAAAATTCGACAATAAACAGGATGAAAGAGAGACATGCCTGAATATTTGCTACCAATTAGCTTTTGATCATTATTATCATGTTTTCTATGCAGGAATGGCAGAACTTCTTGAGATGATGAACATCAAGTGTTTTGGGGATAAGTATAAACTACAAGGCCCACGCTGGTTATACCATCTCCTGCCCATAGTCAGCTGGGATAGGCTGCAGTAACACCTATGACCCACAGAGCGGAAAAACAGCTGTAGACGAGATAATTCCGGTCATCTCGTCTACAAGAAAATGAATGGATGGATAGATAAACTACAAGGCCTGAACTATGATCAGTTCTTTTGTAGATAAATTAAAGGCGAATGTCTCACACTGAGGTCGGGGTCGGTCAGGGCTGCACAAAGGTTCCGGCGTAGGCTGCTCCAGCTCTCACAACTCAGCACATCAGAGGGCGGGGCGCAACAGAGGGTCTGAAGGGCCTCCCAGCGCACCTGTTCAGTCACATCACCTCAGCCCATTGGACCCATTTGTCACATTAATATCAATAACAGTGTTTCTGAATCTTCAGCGCTTGTGACCTTTCATCAAAATAATGTTTTCTGCTCTTTTTGGTTCTATAATCAGATTTTTTTAATTTGATATTTATTAAATACATAAATGTGATGATATGTTGGATAAATACTGCTGGTCCAAATGAATACTTGAGTACTTTAAACAATACCTCAAGAAAAGAAAATGCCATTCCCTTTCAACAGGAAGTTGTGGAGATGATAACAACACAAAGTTTAATGAATTCATTTAAACGAGGCCTGAAAGGACAAATTATCTAAAATTTGTCTCTGATCTCGAGCGCTGGAAAATCTATGTCACAGTGTTACACATGACTATCCAGTGTGCTAGCAAAGACTAGGAATAGAAATGCACACCATCATAATGTCTGTTTGTAAGTGGGCCTCTCTACCTCTTTGGGTCTGCTCAAGTCGAGTTTCTCAGCCAAAGCTTGCAGCTGCTCTTGTCTGATGAACGCATAACTCTGGAAAGGAGGGCAGAGATGAAACAAACAATATTACGGTCCACCATAAACCAAAGGAGTTCAAAAGGGCTGCCACTCTCCAATGACACCAGAGACGATGTTTCAAGGATCAATGAGTGGATCCACATTGTGTTGAAGGAATGGTAACTGTGACCTGTAACATAAAAAGATTGCAAGATACAATCCTAGCAGTTTATGTGTCACAAACAAAGGCGTAAATAAAAAATAAATGATGTGACCATGTATTGCTATCATAGTGATGTAGTAACCTGGTTGAAGGAGGAGTCGCTGTCAGAGCAGTTGTCGTTGTACTGGCTGTTGGACTGAGTGTGCTGCCTCTCTCTGAGACTCTCCTCCTTCCTCATTTGGTTTTCCTCATATTTGTTGATCAGAGACTCCACCACCACGATCATGGTGTTTTTCAGTGTCTGCATCATCTGTTGGTATCTACCACAGGAAGATACACATTAGTGTTTCACCGCCATGCACAGGCAGTGATTTTATAGCAATGCATCAGCTAACATCTTAGCACAGGATAGTAATTAAAAGTAATACATGGAAGTGAAACTCACTCAGTTGAGTCTCTTGTTCTCCAGGTGACTGCATGGATCAAGGTATCATAACCAGAGCCTATCGCATGTTGTTCATCTTCTGTGGTTAATTTCCTGGTCTCTTCTTCCACCACCATTCCCAGCGAATTCTCCACATAGTGGCGAAGGTACTTGACAAACTCATAACTGCAAAGAGAGCGTAAACAGAATGAAACCTGTTGTTGTTCTTGCACAGCAAAATCATAACAATTAGAAACTGACCTGAATAAATTAAAAACATTTTCTTCACTAAATGTGCAAATTGGCATAAAAACCTAGTATGCAGCCTGAATAAATTGCACACTGTAAAGCCTAGCAGGCAGAGTAGCATGATGTTGTAGTGCAGGGGTGTCAAACTCAGTTTCACCGAGGGCCACATCAGCATGATTGCTGTCCTCAAAGGGCCACATGTAACTAATAAATGTAACTACATGTAACTCAATGTAACATAAATGTAACAACTCCTTAATGTTAAAAAACTCTGAATTTCTTATTCAAGTTACAAACATTACAGTTGAACAGAAAAAATGTTTATCTGTTATAACATAAATTCTTTTAATTTGACAGGTTATTAAACCCACAGAACTCCATCAATCAAGGATCAAACTATCAAACTATGAATAAAGAAAAATAACATCAAACACAAGTTAGAACATTAACTTTGTTCAAAACGTTTTAGTGAGTTAAAATGGGCTTAATTACTGCATTGTCAGAAATGTAGTTTTGGTCTAAGTACACGTTTGACCTATTTATTTTTAGATATTCTGACGTTTTATGCTCTCGCAGGCCACATAAAATGATGTGTAGGGCCACATTTGGCCCTGGGCAATGAGTTTGACACGTGTGTTGTAGTGGATACAATGCTTTATCCAAACACATCCCCCTACAAGAAAACGGTAGCATTAGTAGAAGTAAAATTATTATTTAACAGATGAAGCAATCAGCAGTATTGCATTTCCTAGAATAAGATTTATTGAGTTCTATGGACTAATTTTAATGGAAAATCAGATTGCACTGGATAAATTGCCAATACGCGAGCAGTATTTACTTGTGGAAGTTCTTGTCGGTCTCCTCCAGGTGAAGCAGGATCTCTTCAGCGCATTCTGTTGATGGCGCTTCAGAGATTCTGTCATTGATGCTTCTCAGAAGCTGTTTCAGCAGAGACTGCAGCTCCACCTCGTCCTCAGCTGACAACTGAGACATCTCTTCAGCCTACATTTGAGACGGGACCGAACAGAGGGACTGCTTTTCTAAAATAACTTTGGATAAACGACTGTGTTCAGCTCAGAAGCATTGCATTTGTTTACGCCTCAGTTCATCAACAAGTGTGAGGTAAAATAACAGCAGGTTGTTTCCCATCTTTAAAATAAGGTATTTGCATGAGGTACGGTATACACAGATGTCCTCCAAAAAAATAGAAATAAAGCAAATGCTCAAACAATAATAAATGTTTTATAATATTTTACATTTTGACGATGTAGACAAAAACACTTATCCGCTAATTTTTGCCGTGATAACATTGCTAGCTAACGGCAAACGGGCTACTTTTCACTGGAGGCGCTGCTGGGTGGAAATAAAACTCCATGCCACTGCGCAAACCAACCTCAAATACAGAACGACATCTTATGTCCGAAGTCACCTTTTGCTTCTGGACTTAATAATGCATTTCGTATGTACTTGCCAGCCGCTGCTACGTCTCTATGGAAACGTCCACCGATTCCGAATTGCGGTGCATTGTGGGATGTCCAAAAAAACTAAGGCAGTTCAAATCGTCGTAAAAATAGGTGTCGTGTCTCACAAATACAAGATGAGCCTGAAAAATGCCAAATAAAATAAATAGAATCAAATAATTACATTTATTTTATTTATATGCGTATAAATCTTTTTACATGTAGGAATTCATCAACACAATGTTTTTTTTGTGGTTTCTTTTTTCTATTAAAGGGATTATTCCGACAGTCTGGAACGCACCGCCAGTGACTCAAGCTGTCACGTGCCACAATGTTATGTTCCTCTTTTCCGGATGCAGCTCGGAAACGCTCGTTGGTCGCTGTGGTGTCAAATCTTACTTTTATCTTTATTTCATAATGTGAAATATTATGTTCACAGGTTTGTTTTTCTTGCTATCATATTTAAAATAGACAACGTTAAATTGACTAAATAAGTCTTAGACTGACACACATCAGCATCATTAGTGTCGATTATGGCGGCTGTAGACAGCTTTCAGTTACTATACAGAGAAATCTCTAGGTCATGCGGTTTTTATTTTGAAACCCTGGCTTTGGTTGGGGCTCTTTATGCGGCCAGCAGGGCAGTAATCCTGCTCAGGGACTGTTCTACATTGGTCAGGGTGCATTTCCTGCCAAGAATGATCCCAAGCAAGAGGCTGACCCAAAGATTTGGTGACTGGGCTTTGATTTATGGTAAGAAAACATGATAATGAGGATGCATCATGCTGAGTACGAGTGTTCCATTAATTCTGTTTCAGTGAGATGTGGTTCTCTCGCCAAACTAACTCACAAAACAAGAGCTGATAGTTTCAGAGTGTCAACTTAATTATTCACTTGATTGAAGGAATTGTACAGTGTCTGTCAAGCTTGCCCACAAACTGTGAAGAAGTATTGTGAAGAAAGAAGTTCAGATCCATCTTGTTGTTTGGGTCCGTATCAAAATTTGCTGGTTTCTTTCTGCGTCAACATTTTTAAACTTAAGACCTTTTTTTAAAGACCTTGAAAATTTGAGAAGCAAACAGATGTTAGTATGATGTGTTTGACGTAATATGTCTTATTTAACATAGAGACTACTGCAATATGACAGTTGCAGTGTCAATGCTGAAGTAATATGTCCTGATTTTTTTTTTGTTTTATCTTGTGTGAAGTTTGTTAATTTAATGCTTCTCTTTTTTATTAAGTCATATATCTGAGGATTTAACAGCAGTTTTTATGATTCATTTCTTTTCTTTGTGTGTGATTGTCGTCTCTTTTGTCAGGGGCATCAGAACCTGTGGCTAAAGCCTATGCAGAGGAGCTGGCCAGGCACGGCGTCAGCATTATCTTTGTCATGCAGGACCAAACCTCTGTCAGAGAAACAGCTACATCCCTCTCCCAGAGTTATGGAGTTGAAACAGTCGTCATTCCAGCAGACTTGTCTTTAGGCCACGCAGCCTGCAAACCCATCAAAGAAGCCATTAGGGGTAAAGACATCGGGTTCTTGGTGAATTGTGTGGTGTCTTCAGCTTCCCCTCAGAGCTTGATTGAAATGCATGAGCAGGGCCTGTTTGATTTGGTCAATAAGAACGTGGCAGTCGCAACTCTGATGACGCGGTTGGTGCTGCCAGGGATGGTGGAGCGCAGCAGAGGAGCTGTGGTCAATATATCATCAGGCGCTTGCTGTAGGCCCTTTCCTAGAAGAGTGACGCTCACCGCCTCCACTGTGAGATATAATACTGAATATATTTCCTTATCATCCATATACACACACTGGACACACACTCAGACCATGATCTGCACCATAAATAAGATGTACATGTTATGAAACACTAATTATATCTAATAACAGATTATTGATCCGCACATATCAGACCTTCTCAATCAAACCTGTCACATAAGTTCTCCACTCTGAACCTGATGAGGAGCTGATTTAAACATGTCCAGCTTTAGTTTTGTGCATTGTCAAGTCATAAAGTTAAACTAAGAATTATATTGGATACAGATTCTATATTTGATTTTATCAATATTACCAGGATAACATTTAATCAAATGGGAGATCTCTCTATGCTGAAGGGATTAATATCTCAAACTTGCTTCCCCTTAAAGTTCAATGAAAAGCATGTTGACCTTAGTGCACTGCAAAGTGCATCGATTTACTTGCTGTTGCTATTAATGTGAGCATGAGCACAGCATTTCATATATCTCAGATCCTGCAATATATGAAAATAATCTGTGAATATCAGCATAAGAAACACAACTGATCGCCTCTCCCTTTCCTCCCTTGATGTTACAGGGCTATCTGGATCATTTCTCAAGAGCTCTTCACCTTGAATACAGTGGCAGAGGGATCTTTGTCCAAAGTCTGATTCCTTTTCAGGTATGTTTCCTCCTTTAAATATTAACAAGACAGGCTGACAGAACTTTCTCAGTGCTAAACAAAGCAGAAGCTGTTTTTAAGTTGTTGTTAGGATGGGATCATGACACACATGTATGAGAAATACAGATTTTACTTAAACCTAATGCACAAAAACCTCTTAGTTAACATTTTCAGACGATGTATTGATCTGTCTTGGAGAATTTTATTTTGCATGTAAATTCAAAGCAAAATTTCCCATTTAAGCGTTGGGTAATACAGTAGATTTTTACTATTTTATGTTCACTTTTCTAAGCTCTGTGTTCTCTTGCCAAAGTTTGTATTACTGTCCAACAGACTAAATCATATTATTACCTAATATAAATAACTGCATGTGTGTGGGTCGATATTCAATATATGTGTGTTTGTGTAAACAGATTGCTGTAAATAGGCCACAACAATCCTCATCATCAACACCGTCATCACGGGAAGGCTTGTTTACCCCAAAGCCAGAGGTTTATGCTCGCCATGCCATCTCCACGCTGGGCGTTAGCAACAGGACCACCGGCTACTGGCCTCATACACTGCAGGTCGGCACAAAATATGTTCTGGTGTCAGTTGGTAGTTGCGTACTCACAAGATATTTTTGTATTTTCTGATCAATATTTCTATATGATGATCTGCTTCTCTCTGCTGTTTCTTCTGCTGTTTTTCTCCGCAGTATGGACTGATGAGATGTATTCCAGAGTGGATTTGGGTTTTTGGATCAAACATGCTAATTGGTTCCAGCTGAGAGCATACATGGGCTGACAATTTGGTGGATGTATTCGTTACTTCAACGATGTAGAATTTGTTCTGCTGTTACTTTAAAGTTGTGGTGGGTAGTTAAGAGAAAGGCTTATGTTGTTTTGGGATTAACACCAAACGAAGCTGCTGTGGTATTTGCCTGAAATAATAATTAAATAAACTCATATTACCATATATTTCTCCTGTGTTAGACTTACTGGGTTAACACGGGCCATGAAGTTCCACTTCATTATTAAATAGAAAAACTGAATGTAAATTTGATTTATTTTCTGTTTTGTATTCCAAACAAAATTACACTAAAGCATTTCTATGTTCTGTGAAACAGAAAAGCAGTGCAAGGGAAGCTAAGATGAGAGGAAAATTTCATGTGTTACCTAAAAATGAAAGCAATAGAAAAACAGTCTGACACCAGGAAATGAACCATAGATGAAGGAATTATCATTTAGATGAGGTATTCTGACTCTGTAGCACTGATTTGTCTTTTCTGAATGCTGTGACCTTCTTGTTGTATCTGCTACTTACCTGTGTGTCACAAAAGAACAAAAAACCCAAATTCATTTAAATATTAACTGACAAAACTGATCATAATGTCTCGTAACACTTCCAAATATGTTCATGTTTATTGAACAAAATCTGAATTATGCAATATTTAATTGTCTGTATTTTATTTATTTATCCTTTATTTAAACAGACAGGTCAATTCAGCACCAGTTCTCATTTGCAGTGACAACCTGGAAATAAAGGAAAATTACAAATTCCCATGCACACATTCACACCTAAGGTCAGTTCAGAGTGGTCAACAGAAACATGTAAAACGAAGTACGTCATGTTCCTAGTAGGTATAAATCGGAACACTTTCTTGCAATGTAAACATGTTTTTTGTCTACCTGTAGCTTATATTACGTCTTAAATAGTGTGTTTCCATCAAATTAATGTTTGCTGCTGAATGGAGAACAATAGCTTTCATTTTAATGTGGCGTCATTCCTCAGAATCCAAGATTCAAGTATCTCTTGAGGTGAATTTGAAATGGAATGTCATTCAATTTATTGAGGTTCTATATTTGATCTCCTTTAAATATACTGTATGTAGATATTACTCTCAAATACTTATATTTAAAATGTGAACAGATTGAGATATATTGTGTTGAATGCTTATACAGTATATAAAAATATTGCCTTAAATATCCAATGAGACTAATAAAACACCTTCTCCTTTACATGCTTTCCTGTTTTCATTATGAATACAATGGTGTGTGTCAGTTCAACTTTTTTTCTGACGTAGCTGTTTGCTCCCAGCTTTTAATTGTGCTTGAAGTGTGGATTTAGTTAGAGCCCAAAGACCAAAAGGTCTGTCCTTTTCCCTAAAACACTAATTTTGACGTCAATCATTTACATATGAGAGGTGACACCAGACCAGCTGTTGGAGTTTAGCCTGTGACCCCTTATGGTCAATGCAGTTGGTAAAACTGACAAGCACGAAATGGAAATATACAACCTGGGAATTAGAGATGTTAGTGAACTAGTAAATAGGCAAAAGAGGTGTTAAGGTTGTCCAACATAAGGTTTTGGGCAATTATGGATAAAAAAAAAAGTAATCAGAACATCTACAAATCCATGATTAATGGACAAAAATTATGTCCTGGTTGTAAATGCTTTTCATATCACAGATATTTGGTGTTTTGATGATGAACTGAATGGTTTTGCTAATGGTTTTCGTGCACGTTCCTGCAGATCAATCTACTCTTTCACCTTTCACCTTTCTCCTGCCCAGTTCTCCATCCTCTGTCTAATCTCGCAGATTTACCATAGCAAAAAAAAAAGCATGCTGACAAAAAACAGTTTTTTGCAGCCTCCCACATTCAGCGTCAAGGGCTGGAGGTTTGTTGCTGTGGGAGGAATAGGATGGTGTCCTTCTAGATAAGATCTCAAATGAAGAATGAAAGGACCCTTATTCTTCACTGTCTCTCCTCATCATCCGAGACGAAACGTCGTTCTCTTCATCAACCTATTTTCTCCGTAGGTTTGTTCCGCTGGTGAGTTGACTTAAAAGATAACCTCTACTGATTTTTCCTTGTCACAAAAGGTAACTAATTTTGTAATATATACGAAGTGGAAAAAATGTAGATCAGTAGATTTTTTTTGCGATATGTACGCGGTTAAATAACTAGTAAGTACTCCTCAATATTTGATTAAATCTGATTTTAAAAAATGTGTTTTTGTGCATAAATTTGTGAGTACATTCATTACTATGTTACTGATGTAGCAGTGAAGTGATGCCATAATAAATTACATCCTCAAAAAAAAGTGATTAAAATTCGTGATGAAGACACATTTGATTCTTGAGAGAATGCATTAGAACATGCGGTAATATGTCATAATTAAAAATTGTGCGACATGAGGCAAAAAAAAATCACTAAAGGACCATAAAAAGTCATAAATTCTGAATCAATTCCTTCTGTTATTTAAATGTTTTTTTTTAATGTTTTAACAGCCTTATATTCTCAGTAAGATGAATCTCTGAATTACTTCTTGCGCTCACTGCAGTGTTTGGTATTAACCAAGGTTAAGGTCTTAGTTACAGCAGATAGCTGTGTTTTGGAGCCAAAGAATCAGCATCACTGGCTTCTATCTGCAGCTTACAACACAACAAAGAATAGTTTGGCCTTGTTAGAGAGACCTTCTGTTCTGACTTTGCATCAACAACACTGATTTCCATCAGTTGTGTAACTACAAACAATATTTTCTTCTGGTCGTCCAATGGCAGTTCTCAAATAAGGAGTAATTGTATTGGATTGTTTTGTATTGGAATAGTTTTCATTTTGATTTCCTCCCACAGAAAGCTGGACAACTGGATCCTGACATGGGTGATTGGGATGTTCTCGGCCGCCTGCTGGATAAGGTGCAGAGTCATTCCACAGTGATTGGAAAAGTGTGGCTTACGGTGCTGTTTGTCTTTCGCATCCTGGTACTTCGCACCAGTGCTGAAAAGGTCTGGTCTTCTACGTTCACCATGTAAAACACACTTCATGGGGACCATTGAACTGTGTCCTCAATACACCTGAGATATATTAGCATCATCTCTACCCTCCTCTCTGTCAAGGTCTGGGGTGATGAGAAATCCGACTTCATCTGCAACACCCAGCAGCCCGGCTGTGAGAACGTCTGCTACGACCTCGCCTTCCCCATCTCTCATGTTCGCTTCTGGTTCCTCCAGATTATTGCCGTAGCAACTCCAAAGCTGTTGTACCTGGCTCACGTCCTTCATGTAATCCACATCGAAAAGAAGGTGCGTCACTGTGAGTGGGTGTTGTATGACGATCTGTCTGGTGAATGCTTGACTTGTCAGACAGGACACACCTGTAGTTTCTTATATAGATTTGTTCATAGAACTCTAATTATTGCTTATGAATCGTATTCCCCTTTATTTACTCATACCTCTTGCTTCAGGATCAATAACACCTTATCTTAAAGGTGAAGCACTCATCATGCTACACCCACAGAGTCATCACCATCTCTGCTACAGTACTCTGTAGTAAAATGAGATTTTACTCTATCTTTGTGTCTGTGATTCTTTTCCAACAACCCCCTCAGTTGCATCTAATTGCTTTCTTCTTCCAATCCAAGGAGAGGGAGAGGATGAAGAAGCAAGCCGAGTTGAATGACCATGCCAGTCTGTTCCTAAGGGTCTATAAAGTTCCCAAGTACACCAAAAGCACAGGGAAAATCAGCATCCGGGGACGTCTCCTTCGCAGTTATGTCCTCCATCTTGTGGCCAAGATCATATTGGAGGTCTTATTTATTGTGGGTCAGTATTTTCTCTATGGTTTCACCCTCGAGACGCGCTATGTCTGCTCCCGCCATCCATGCCCTCACAAGGTGGACTGCTTCCTGTCCCGTCCCACGGAGAAGTCGGTCATCATCTGGTTCATGCTGGTGTCTGCGTTGGTCTCTCTTGCCCTCAGCCTGGTGGAGCTGTTCTACCTGTGCGTGAAGGCTGCCAAGGAGTGCATGGCGAGGAGGCAGGACTACACCGTTACCCCGGTGACGCCTCCACCATCAGGCAGGAATGCCTTTAAAAGCCGCAGTGAAGTGATCCAAAATAGCGCCACTCTGGAGCTGGAGCTCCAGGGACGAAAGTTAGGGGTGAACGGGGTCACAGGTGGAGTCAGCGAGGCCAAGGGCGTATCGCCCGAGAACAAAAACACAGGGGAGGTCCACATCTGATGCACAGCCATAATGCATTACCTCATATCTGGATTTTCTGTGCTCTTGTGTTGGTGTGCTTTGGCTCGGGGCATAGGGGGTGTGTGGTGGGTAAATAAAGATGGGAACAAACCAGCTTCTGTAAACACGAGTCATATTTGACACGTTCCTCAAAACAACCAAAATGCCATAAACAGAGCCTTCATTTTAGATTTTTTTTTTTTCATATATTTTATTATAGTGCTTTCTTGAAATGACTTTTAATATGCTGATTCAATAAACTTCTTGGACTCAAATTGGAACTTTTACAATTTGTCGTACTTATGTCTTTTTTGTGGTAGATCAATATTTTTTGTACAATTACATAAAATAGCAACGTGTCATGGCTTATCAGAATCTACATTTTATTGAATGCACATTTAGTATTTTCATGAGGCTTTTTTTGGCGCTGAAAAAAGCCTCATTTGGCTTTTCAATAATCCATTATCCTGTATATAAAGAGCTGCTGTTATTCTATGCCGACAAATGTACTTAATTATCTAGTGAAATAATGAGATTTATTACAGTTTTTAACCTTATAATCATTAACGGACAATAAACCAACCAGGGTCTTGTGTCTTTTATTGTGCTAGTAAATAAAGATAAACAAATGCAATCCAAGTAAACACAATGAAAATAGTTAGAATACCTAGAGATTTACCATGGTAAAAAATAAAGCTACCGCTTTGAGTTATATAGCATAGTTAGCAAAAACACTAGTAGCATTGAGAAACAGCCTAATTCTACAAGCTACAACTTCCAAAACTACACTGAGATCTTCATTATTTATTGTGAAAATATAAGTATCTAAATTTATCTGATGACCCTCATTAGTATACTGTACAAAGGCTCGGTGAAACTCGCATTTCAACGACCCCCCTTTGACACCCCTGGTAACCCCATAAACCATCATTGAGGCCAGATGGGTTTCAACTATGGTCGTTGAAATGTGAATAGCACTGACCACACCTCACAGGGTTAACAAGCTGGGACAAGACCAGCCACCTTCAGAACAGAAGAAGCCTCTTGGATGAGAGGTGAAATGTTTTCAAGAAACTTTCTTAAAGTCCAGTGAATTGATTTAAACAGCTTTGGATAACTAAGAACCTACACAGACATCTTAAAACAAAAAAAGGTGTAAACATATCACTGGGTTTTTAAATAGGTACCAGATTATTGTTAACCAGTTATGACCTAGTGGCATCTGGCTCTGGATGTACATTTAGTATCATTAATGACGTAATAGTAATAGTAAGAGTGATGCTATCTTAATAGCTACAATTAGCAAAAGGGAGAGTGTGTGTTTCCTTACAGGTTTAATTATTCCTTTATGCATTTGATAACTCTTAATTTTAGATAACTGTGCAAATACGATGTATTAAAAAAAATATATATATATCCTTTCTTTTACTTGTTTCAGAGTGGGTGGCAGCTAATTTAAGAAACACCATTTAGTATTGGAATACAAGGTACTGCAGTGTTATCAGTGCAGCTATTTCATAATCTCACTCAAATAAATGTAACTTGTTTAACCGTGAATAACAGTTTTACTCATCCTTATTTCAATATTTATTCGCTTATAATTTTTGATCAATGATAAATTTGTTTTCAAAAATTCAAGGTCATTTGACAAGTAGACTGATACTCAACACCTGTCAATTATTACACAGTTATCTTCTGGTTCTCCTCTTCAACTTTTTTTTCTCATTTGCTGATGGGTACAACGTGACAACCCGTCCTGTTGGTCTCACCCAGCCCTGAACTCCAAGGTCCAACGTCTAAGTTAGCGATCTGTCCCAACCACAGACAGTCCTCTCTGACCAGGTCAGCAGGTAAGATCCACCCGTTACTCTTGTCTTTTGCAGACTCATTTAAAAGACACATTTTTAATATATATATTAAAAATATACTACATTTTATATATTATATATACTGTATATACATATTAATACCATAAATATAATGCCATTAATGATGGCATTAGATTACTTTTTATTTTATTTTTCATCATTTAATTTTGCCCAGAAAACATATTTTTATGAATTTATCAAACCATTGTGTGATATAGACATTTTTTAATATTATTAAAATTATTAAATATGTTAACATATCATGAATAATTTTATACAATATATAATGGAGTGGAAGTGCTTTCTTTGCGTAGATTATTCTCCATAGCAGCCTACTTCTACGATGCCTCTAAATATAACTGGATCCAAGTTCTCCAGTCTTCTGATTCTGATTAATGATTCTTTTAAGAAAATATTGACAAGTTAACTTTGTGGGGCACTGAGCTCTTCTCATGTCTGAAGCGGCTAAGTTCATGAAAAAAAATGTCTTATCTGAATTAATAAGAACAATGAGCGTCTTTCTTTCAGGGACAGCATATTGATTGAGCTGAGTAAGTTGGGTTTGTGTTAATGTTTAGGTTTGGTAAGGTACGGTGTGTGTGATCACTGCCAACAAAAAGATAGTTGTTTGAATGAATTCTTATAAATTATTTTGTTTGTTTTTATCACAGATTTCTAACTGATCATCACAAATAAAGATGGGAGACTGGGGATTCCTATCTTCCTTGCTGGACAAAGTCCAGTCCCATTCCACCGTCATTGGGAAGATCTGGATGAGCGTCCTCTTCCTGTTCAGGATCATGGTTTTGGGCGCGGGTGCTGAGAGCGTCTGGGGCGACGAGCAGTCCGGTTTCATCTGTAACACTCAGCAACCTGGTTGTGAGAATGTCTGCTACGATTGGACATTCCCCATTTCGCACATTCGTTTCTGGGTCCTCCAGATCATCTTCGTCTCCACACCGACGCTGGTCTATCTGGGCCATGCCATGCACGTCATTCACAGGGAGAACAAGATGAGGGAGCGGCTGTTGAGCCCCGGCGGGTCACGGCTTCTCAAGGTGCCTAAGTACACAGACGACAAGGGAAAGGTGACGATCAAGGGGAACCTGCTGGGGAGCTACCTGACCCAACTGGTTGTCAAGATCATCATAGAGGCTGCCTTCATCATTGGCCAGTACTACCTGTATGGCTTCATCATGGTGCCCATGTTCCCTTGCTCTAAGAAGCCTTGTCCTTTCACTGTGGAGTGCTACATGTCCCGACCCACAGAGAAGACCATCTTCATCATCTTCATGCTGGTGGTAGCCTGCGTTTCCCTGGTCCTCAACTTCATTGAGGTCTTCTATCTGATCTGCACCAGGGTCAGATGTGGATCCAGACCCAAGGCTCATAAGATCAATTCAGCGGAGAATCCGGCCAGCCTGTTAGCTCCGAGGTGGACCACAGAAGAGTCCCTCAGGCAGAACAAGATGAACTTGGAGATTGAAAGTAACCAGAGCATTGGTGGAAGTCTGGATGGAGCCAAAGACGAGAAACGACTATTGAGCAGTCATTAAAAGGTCTCCTTCAGTTCTTGATCCACATTCATCTTATAGACTGAAGTGAAATGTTATTTCAGCGTGGTGAACCAGTCCGATAGAACATCTCAGAAGGCAACTGGAAATTTGATCATGTAAAGTGTGCAATATTGATGATGTATTTAAGTTCTTTACTTCTTATGAGTGAGCAGGATTTTGTCTACATGACAAGTTATTAAATATGTATTGTGAGTTTCATTTCCAGGACTTGAAACCATTTACTTAACGGATAATGTTCACGATGAAGATGATTGTAGTGAATGGTCTGTTTCTAATAAATATGCAGGAGACATTTTTCATGGTGGTTTTTAATAAATGATTAAAGTTGGATAAAAAAAACTCTCATGAACATATTCATTATTTCCAGATGACAGGTTCAGATGGCATCATTTATGAGCTGCAACTTAAGATTGTTTTCATTATTTTTTATATTATTATTTATTATAAATATATATTATCATCAACCATGCCTAATTGATGACACATTTGTCCTATAAGACAAACATGTTTATTTTTCATATCCAAGAGTCCAACATGCAAAGATATTCATATTTTTAATGACCTAAGAAGAAAATATTCATTTTTAAGAAGCTGAAGCCTCAATTCATTATTATTTTAGATAGTTATACACATATAGATATACATACCGTAAATGGCTATATACTGTATAAGAATAAGGGTCTTCTTCTTTTCCTTTCGGCTTTTCCCTTCAGGGGTCGCCACAGCGAATCAATTGCCTCCATCTAACCCTGTCCTTTGCATCCTCTTCTCTCACACCAACTACCTTCATGTCCTCTTTCACTACATCCATAAACCTCCTCTTTGGTCTTCCTCTAGGCCTCCTGTCTGGCAGTTCAAAACTCAGCATCCTTCTACCAATATATTCACTATCTCTCCTCTGGACATGTCCAAACCATCTCAGTCTGGCCTCTCTGACTTTATCTCCAAAACCTCTAACATGTGCTGTCCCTCTGATGTACTCATTCCTGATCCTATCCTTCCTGGTCACTCCCAAAGAGAACCTCAGCATCTTCATCTCTGCTACCTCCAGCTCTGCCTCCTGTCTTTTCCTCAGTGACACTGTCTCTAGACCAAACAACATCGCTGGTCTCACCACAGTTTTGTACACCTTTCCTTTCATTTTAGCTGAAACTCTTCTATCACACATCACACCTGACACTTTTCTCCACCCATTCCATCCTGCCTGTACACGTTTCTTCACCTCTTTTCCCCACTCTCCATTGCTCTGGACTGTTGACCCTAAGTACTTAAAATCCTCCACCTTCTTGATCTCTTCTCCCTGTAACCTCACTCTTCCACTTTGGTCCCTCTCATTCACACACATGTACTCTGTCTTACTGCGGCTAACCTTCATCCCTCTCCTTTCCAGGACAAACCTCCACCTCTCTAACTTCTCCTCCACCTCGTCCCTACTCTCACTGCAGATCACAATGTCATCTGCAAACATCATAGTCCATGGAGATTCCTGTCTAACCTCGTCTGTCAGCCTGTCCATCACCATAGCGAACAAGAAGGGGCTCAGAGCTGATCCCTGATGCAGTCCCACCTCCACCTTGAACTCCTCTGTCACACCTACAGCACACCTCACCACTGTCTTACAGTCCTTATACATGTCCTGCACCGCTCTAACATACTTCTCTGCCACTCCAGACTTCCTCATACAATACCACAGTTCCTCTCTGGGCACCCTGTCATAAGCTTTCTCCAGATCTACAAAAACACAATGCAGCTCCATCTGGCCTTCTCTGTACTTCTCTATCAACATCCTCAAAGCAAATACTGCATCTGTAGTACTCTTTTTTGGCATGAAACCATACTGCTGCTCACAAATGCTCACTTCTGCCCTTAGTCTAGCTTCCACTACTCTTTCCCATAACTTCATTGTATGGCTCATCAGCTTTATTCCTCTGTACTTGTCACAACTCTGCACATCTCCCTTGTTCTTAAAAATGGGCACCAGCACACTTCTCCTCCACTCCTCAGGCCTCTTCTCACTATCTAAGATCCTGTTGAACAACCCAGTCAGAAACTCTACTGCCACCTCTCCTAGACACTTCCAAATCTCTACAGGTATATCATCAGGACCGACTGCCTTTCCACTCTTCATCCTCTTCAGTGCTCTCCTCACTTCATCCTGGCTAATCTTTGCTACATCCTGGTCCACAACAGTCACCTCTTCTAGTCTTTGTTCTCTCTCATTTTCCACATTCATCAACTCTTCAAAGTACTCTTTCCATCTTTGCATCACACTGCTGGCACCTGTCAATAGACTTCCATCCCTATCCTTAATCACCCTAACCTGCTGCACGTCCTTCCCATCTCTATCTCTCTGTCTTGCCAGCCTGTATAGATCAGTCTCTCCCTCCTTACTGTCCAACCTAGCATTCAAGTCATCATAAGCTTCTTGTTTGGCCTTTGCTACCTCTACCTTCACCTTACACTGCATCTCCCTGTACTCCTGTCTACTCTCCTCAGTCCTCTCAGTGTCCCACTTCTTCTTAGCTAACCTCTTTCTTTGTATACACTCCTGTACCTCCTCATTCCACCACCAAGTCTCCTTATCTACTTTCCTTCCAGATGACACACCAAATACTCTCCTACCTGTCTCCCTGATCACATTAGCTGTAGTTGTCCAGTCATCTGGAAGCACCTCCTGACCACCCAGAGCCTGTCTTAACTCCTTCCTAAAGGTCATGCAATACCCTTCCTTTTTTATCTTCCACCATTTCGTCCTCTGCTCTGCCTTTGCCCTCTTCATCTTCCTCACCACCAGAGTCATCCTACACACCACCATCCTATGCTGTTAGGCTACACTCTCGCCTACCACTACTTTACAGTCACTGATCTCCTTCAGGTTACATCGTCTACACAAGATGTAGTCTACCTGTGTGCTCCTACCACCACTCTTATAGGTCACCCTATGTTCCTGCCTCTTCTGGAAGAAAGTATTCACTACAGCCATTTCCATCCTTTTTGCAAAGTCAACTACCATCTGTCCTTCTGCGTTCCTCTCCTGGATACCAAACCTGCCCATCACTTCCTCATCACCTCTGTTACCTGCACCAACATGTCCATTGAAGTCTGCGCCAATGACTGCGCCAACTCTCTCACTTCTAGGTATGCTCTGCATCACTTCATCAAAGTCCAACCAGAATTTCTCCTTCTCCTCCAGCTCACATCCTACCTGTGGGGCATACCCACTAACAACATTGAACATCACACCTTCTATTTCTAGCTTCAGACTCATCACTCTATCTGACACTCTTTTTACCTCCAGGACATTCCTAACAAACTCCTCCTTCAAGATAACTCCTACTCCATTTCTCTTCCCATCTACACCATGATAGAACAACTTGAACCCTGCTCCTAAACTTCTAGCCTTGCTACCTTTCCACCTGGTCTCCTGGACACACAGTATGTCTACCTTCCTCCTCTGCATCATGTCGACCAACTCTCTACCTTTTCCTGTCATAGTTCCAACATTCAACGTCCCTACTCTTAGTCCTATACTCTTGGCGCTCCTCTTCTCTTTCTTCATTCGAACGCACTTTCCTCCTCTAAGGGTATTCACAGATAATCAGTGCAATGGCAGGGCCAACATATATTCACAGATAATCAGTGCAAAGGCAGGGCCAATATAAAGTGTAACTTGTAAAAGAGATAAAACGCATCTATAAAAACCACAGGGGCAGCACAAAAATGTACCATATTCAATCTAATATAAAATCTTTTTGACAAAACCAAACTTTATTTGTTCAGGCTTTGTTCAGCCGTGACACAAAAAAAGTTATGTCACGGCTCTGTCTTACGAACAAATGAAAATGACTGTCGTTCCTCACGTAGTGTTCAATGTGCAGGATTGCGATCGTTTGTACAGGTTCATGTTATTGTCTGTGTGTGTGTGTTTGTGTGTGCCCTTTAGTCACAGATTGTGTCCTTTCACGAAAATACTCCCTTTGCAACCTAATCAAATAAAACTTGCAGTCACTGTGTCGATACATACCATAAAACTACATGATAACAATGCAGAAACAACACAGCAATAAAAAAAATGAATAAAAGAAAACGGTAAAAAAAACGTGAACACAACAATCTCCTTTATCCTGCTGCCAATCATTAACCCGTACAATCATTTCAGTACGTGATCCAAAAATCGTCCACCCTGAGATTTTATCATTTTCAGATGTCATGACAACGTGACAGCACACACAGTGTTGCACAAGTTCGTCTGATCTAAAGTTCAAGGCACCACTGGCAGATTTGATTCGCTCCCCTGTGTTTTTTTCTCATTCAGCTGTAGAGTCAGTGGCTGGTCTGAGTGTTTGAAGAGGTCTTTAAATCTAAGGTAAAGTCTAAGATTACTTATATCTATAAATTAATTAATTATATATATATATATATAAATATATATATATATACATATGTGTGTGTGTGTGTGTGTGTGTGTGTGTGTGTGTGTGTGTGTGTGTGTGTGTGTGTGTGTGTATTTATTGTGTGTATATTTATTACTTTTCTATTTTGCTTTCAAAATCAACTTATGTAATTAATTCAAAGTTAAATTTCACTTTAAGATAAATGTGACTGAAAAACCGAAGAAACATTTCCACAATTTGCAAGGATTAGAATCTGTATTGTCCTTTTGGTCCCACTTTTTCTTGGGTCTTATAATTGTAAGAAAATCTTCTGGCCAAGATTTACTTCAACTTTGACCGTATGAAGTTGGGAAGTGTAATTAGAATTCACTGTCTGTGTTGTAAAGAACTTTTGTTCTGATGAAAAGTGTACATTTATGGTTGTTCAAAGTTTCACAGAAACCTCTCTTTATGTCCAGTCACATGCAGCAGAAACAGTCATAAATTAAATTATAATTTTTTAAAATTTGTTTCCATGAATTATTTTCTTCATTTCTATTTTGTTATTTCTACTGTGACAGACTGTTGAAATTTGTGGCGTCTTAACATTTTCCTTATCAGTCTTTCTCCTTAGTTGTCTTTTTACTGAAGTCTTCAGTTCATAGTTGATATGCTGATATCAAGAAATTGACGTCCAGATTCTTATTTTCAGATCGGCGACCATGGGAGAGTGGGGCTTTCTGTCCTCTCTGCTGGACAAGGTCCAATCCCACTCCTCTGTCATCGGGAAGGTCTGGCTCAGTGTGCTTTTTATCTTCAGGATCATGATCCTCGGAGCTGGAGCAGATAAGGTCCATACTTGTTTGTTTTTTCTTTTTTGTAACAATTTATTGCACTGGTCAGTCTCTAAATTACATCTTTGATAAATTAAAAGTTTGGATGGTGAAAAAGAACGCACTCTAGTGGTTGTAATGAAAGCTCGCAGCACCAGAAGAGTTGTGGAAAACTGGATGTGAGATTACGGGGTGTGAAAAAGTTTAATTATTTCATTAGATTGAAGTATTTTAAAATCGATTCATGGCTTTATCCTCTTTTTCTTAATAAAAATAACTTGTTAAACCTGAAACTGGAATATGTACAGAACCTCACCACAACATGTGATATCAATGTCTGTGAACATTACAGGTGTGGGGTGACGAGCAGTCCAACATGATCTGTAACACCAAACAGCCTGGTTGCAAGAACGTCTGCTATGACTACGCCTTCCCTATTTCACACATTCGATTCTGGGCCCTGCAGATTATCTTCGTCTCCACCCCTACACTGATCTACCTGGGCCACGTTTTCCACGTCATCCACAAAGAGAATAAAATGAGAGTGTACATGCAGACCCACTCTAGGAGTGAAATCGTCAAAGTTCCCAAGTACAGTGATGAAAAGGGCCATGTCCAGATTAAAGGCAACCTGCTGGGGACCTACATGACCTCCATACTCGTCAGAGTCGCTCTGGAGATAGGCTTTATTCTGGGCCAGTATTACTTGTATGGGTTCATCATGATCCCAAAAATAGTCTGCTCCCGAGCCCCATGTCCCTTCACTGTAGAGTGCTACATGTCTCGACCCACGGAAAAGACCATCTTCATCATCTTCATGCTCGTAGTGTCCTGCGTCTCACTTTTACTAAATGTACTAGAGATTTTCTATCTGGTGTGCTTGCGCTCCTCCAGACGGAAGTCTAAAACGGTGTCACCTACGGCTCTCGCCATTCACCCACGTTTCACTGGGGACAGTCTGGTGAAAAATGAGAAGCTTGCTCTCCATGATTCCGGTCACAGCACAGCCTGAAGAGTGCCATTTAGCAGCAATGTGCTAAATGTCATCAGCCACAAAGGGAGAGCAGGAGGCCAGATAAAGATGTGACAAATGGGGCAAAATCTGCAAGAGATCCTGGCCTGCATGTGTAAAACAGCACTATGGATTATTTATTTATGCAATGCTTTAAAAATTCTAAAAATTGTGCACATTTGGAGAAGTATGTATAAAATAAATGTCAAACAGACCCAATATGTAATGAGGCTTGACTGCAGAGTCTTTGTCTATATCTCTGTTTATTGGCTAAAAGCCATTATGCAAAGCTTAGCAGCATTCATTGGTTTAAAATATTCATCAAGGCATTTTATGAATATTTGTGCTACTTTGCTTTTTTTCATATTTACCTATAAGGTTAAATTTACAGGCATGACTTTAGTACTGTAAATATTTCAATGAGGAATCATTTGTCTGTTTGCATTTTTCATATTTTGTTTTTTGATAAGGTTGTGTGTTTTCTGACCTCATATTTGTAACTGGTTGTAAAAAAAAAAAAAAAGACAAACATACCTATTCATACCCTTTATAAATTTTACAAATTTTCATCAATCAAAAATTAAAAAAGAATTCAAACATCTCAAACATTTATGAATCCTTTTTAACCTACGATATGAAATGACGGTGTGAATGTGGAGGGGTTCATTTACCAACATGACAACCATCTTTGTGGGTCAGGTGTCTGATGGAGCCAATCTCAGCTGTCTATGGGCAAGTGGCGAGGTACACTCCGGACATGTCACCAGCACATCGCGGAGCCACATGAAAGGTGAACGATGACAACTCAGGAACACTCTCTCACACCTACAGACAATAAACCGTGATAAATTCACCTAAGAGGAATGGTTTTGGAGGTGGGAGGAAACCTGAGAACCCAGAGAGGGCCCACACATAACATACAAACTCTACAACCTGAACCCATATCCTTCTATTGGTGTATTTTATCTATATCTTTATTATTCATTCATGCATTTATTTTCTGCCGCTTTATCCGCTGTAGCGGGTCACGGGGAGCTGGAAGCTGGGAGCTGGAACTCTGAGGATCTGTTTGTGGAAAAACTGAATTACTTTGACTCAGAATCAGATAAAGTGAGGCAGATATGTTCCTTTAGAGCTGATGAAGACAAGAAGCAGAGCTAAAAAAGGAGTAAATGGACGTATTTGTCCAGTCAAAAGCAGTCATTCAAAGGCTGCTACATTAACATTCATTCATTAATTCGTTCACCTTCTTAACAGCTGTTTTCACTTTTTGCTGGTCACAGGGGTTGCTGGAGCCTATGCTATATTAAAATATAAAATGGAAATATCAATGTTGCCTTCATGTCTTGTTCTAATTTGATAAGCACAGCTGTGTTTAAACAATAGAAAAGGAACAATACAACATTATTACAGTCTGCAAAGCAGTTCCTCGTTAGTATAGTGGACAGTATCTCCGCCTGTCACGCGGAAGACCGGGGTTCGATTCCCCGACGGGGAGAGTTTTCAGTTTCTTCTGCGCCTGCGCGACTAGGCCGCAGGTAATCTCTGCTCTAGCTGAAATACATTTCACCACGTCTCAAAGCAAGAAATCTTTTATGAATATTAATCATCAATACAATAATTAATCGAAACCTTTAGGTCAGCTGTATTTGCGGATTTTGGCAGGTAAAGTGAAATCTAGCCACACAGTGACATAGGTGAAATTATTCACTATAATATACAAGTAATTTTAACATGATATGTACCATACACGATGCGTTTTTTTTATCGAGTCGCAACAAGCGAGTTACATTTTCCTTAACGCTACCACTAGATGGCGACGTAATCCCGTCATTTCTCCTATGTTCGTCACGTGACTTGGACAGGCCCCGCCCTCCGCCCAAACTGTTTCCTTTTCACTCAAAATAAACACAGCTGGCAGTGTCGAAAGATGGCCGCCGCAACAATGGCGGGGCTAGACGTGCACAGGATGGAGGAAAAGAAGTTCGAATACTTCTCCTCCATCAACTCCATGGCGAAGAAAATAATGCAGGAGAGAGAAAACATTAAAGCCAAACACGGCTCGTCCTGGGAGAAAATGACACCGCAAGAACAAGACGACGCCATCGACAATGAGATGATGGATCCTCATATCAGAGCCCGATATGCGATGCACAGAGTTGACCGTGAAGAAGTGGTCTGTTACCCGAAACTGCTCATTGAGACGGGTCAGAAAATAGTTCACTTCGGAGAAGAGGTACAGGAACCACTTCAAAAATGATGGTAGCTAGTTTTGTGACTGTTTAATTGGTCAGAAAAGCCAACGTTGTTGCGTTTGCTAATTAGCTACTTAGCCTTTGACGTAAGGTGATAAACGTCATCGACTACGTGACACGTGAACTGAACTCAAATTAATTCAACCTTTTCTCTGGTTTAAAAGTAGTTGTACGTCTTTGCGTATTGCAAGTTTATGATAATACTCATAATTAGAGGTTTACATCACATGATCTTTTTGTTGTGAGAAATTTTTGAGTCTGGTGTATTGTATTTTTAAACGTAATTAGCCGCTGTGATTTTACCCAACTAATCCCAAATGGCCACTTCCTGGTTAAACTAACCACTCTTTTTTAGAAGAAACAAAACTTAAGAAAATAAAACACAAGCATTCAACTTCAGGACAACACAAGTGCCATTGGCATGCTGAAGGAAGGGCCATGAACGCTCCCCATTCCACAGCAGTGCCTCCGTGCCAGCACTGTGCGTGCCCTGGTGAACTAACTACAGTACATTGACCAGTATCTGCATTAACATATACCTGATGCACCTCAGGAACTGTCATTAGTCACCAATGATTCAGTGAACTTCAGCACCATTAATAGCCTGCATATCAAAAAAAAAAAAAATCAAAACCTGATCGACATCATAATCACAAGTTTGCACTGCTGCTGTGCTGATATGTTGTTGGACCAGGGTGTGTGTGCACTTTCAGTAGGAGAGAATGACATCACAGTTTCAGTGAGCTCAGCCTAACTCTCATTGAAATCCTGTGGCATTGGTAGAGCCAGTACCAACATCCTCTGCAGACGCCACAGAAAAAGTTTTAGCTTTTACAGGAGAGTTGGCAGATGTCCCACAGGATGAAGTTGACAGCGCCTGTCTGTGAAGACAAAGATTACTGCTGTGGTGTTTTAATCTGTCCCTTTATTTTTACTGTTGATATTCATCAATAATCAGAATTGTTCTTTTCATGTAAGTCAAACTACTAAAGCAAACTTACAGATCCCACTGTTGCATGTTGAATTCCTTTCGGTGTAGTAATGTAGACTGTTTTATATACACAAAATAATGAAGGAAAGTCATGATTTTTTTGTTTTGTTTGTTTTTTGTGACTGCTTTGTTTCTGCTTAGGATATTACCTGGCAGGATGAGCACTCTGCTCCCTTCTCATGGGAAACAAAGGTAAAAATGATTTTACTTCTCCCTCAAATGTAACTGCAAACTTATTTGGCACAATACTAAAGTGCTACACATACTTTTATTACTTTTCAACCAATGATTTTACAGTAATTAACTGCCAGAGTGTTAGAAATGAAAAGAAATGCCTGCTGCAAGTTTCCTGAGTTGTAAACTTTTCCTCACTTTTTTTAGAGCCAGCTAGAATTCAGCTTGACCTCCGGCTCAGCAGATCAGGGGATCTCAGCTACACCGGCCGACTCGAAGGCTGTAAAAGTTCCTCATTCCAGTCAACTTACTAAGAGTACACCTGGAACAAAGGTGTGATGGGGAGTCTACTGCCACCTCTTTATGTGGTTTTTATATTTATATCCCGCAAAGCGTTGATGTATTATAATTGTCTGTGTCTGTGTGTTCGTCCATCTGTCCACCAAATATCTTCACAACTTTTGCAGATAGAAAGATGAAAGAAAAAGCACATTCCTTGGGTGGCAAAGGGGATGAAAGTTGGATCACAACCTTGACCTTGAAAAACTAGGTCATGGTCAAATTTTCACTTTTATACCTTTTTAGGTACACATCTCTGAAACCTGATGAGATATAATCACAAAAGAAAAAGCAACATTTTTAGGAAGCCAGAGGCACAAAAATTTGTAGGTCAGGGTAAAATTTTGAATTCAGGTGTGTCGTGGGATGTTGCAGTCTGTGACTGCCTTGTTAGTATTTTAATTGACCTGGGTTAGGTCAGTGCAGACATTTGTCTGAGTGAATGTGGTGAAGTTATGTGTCAGTATCACATGAAGATATCTAATAGCTGAACAGTGTGAAACGTGAAGCTACTTTTTGATATACTCCGTTAATCACATTTTTAGACAGTGAACCCATGTACAGGTATTTCATGACTGTAGACATTAGTCTGATCTTGTTACTATATGACTGTTAAGGTCGCCGTAAGCGAAGGGAGAAGGCCAGAGGAAGAATCGTCTTTCTGGAAGATTAGCGCTGAGAGGTCCAGGTTGGAGGGAGAGCAAGCCGACTTCCAGTCCCTGACCCCCAGCCAGATAAAGTTCCTTGAGAAAGGAGAGAAATCCCTCCCCTCCTACCTCCGACAGGTAAATTTTTTAATCTGTCAGTTTGCTCAACTCAAATAACTTTCCAAAGCAACACTTTTCTTTGACGCAATGTAATCAAGCGGTGGATCCTGAAATAGAATTTAGCCTAAAGCTGAGATAAATGGCATCTTTAAAGGATCCACAAGCAGATCTGCAGTTTAAAAAAATTAGTAGATGGTGTCTGACTGTTCTTTTTTTTCACATATTGAATAGTATACTCTAAATTCAGGTTTGTCTTCTTGGCAGAACTAAGAAATGCTCTTCTATTCACCTCTTTTTTCACCCTTTTCTTTGTCGAAGCCGCTGTAGATCACCTGGTTCGTTTTTACTGATCTATTTCTCTACAGGAGACCTCCAAAGAGCCCGAGGCAGTAGAGCCCCAACCTCCAGCTCCTACCAAGTCCATTAAGCAGCGAGCACCCAAACCCCCTGCTCCCCAGCCCCCTGTCGCCCCCACTGTTAGTGCAACACCCGCATCCATCTCCATTTCACCAAACCCGGCCCCACCTGTCAGTGTGCCTTCATCAGTAGGAGGATGGGAACGATCTCAGAGTACCCTGCCATCAGTCAGCAACACTTTGGATGAAATGTTCTCCTCCAGCATGATATCTAAGACCGCCAGTAATGCCTCCGGTACAGAGAAAGAGAAAAGGGAAGAAGATTCTCTTTCTTTTCAACAGGTTAGTCTGAGCTAGAACGCGTGTTACATTTGCTCCTAGTCAAACTCACATTTCATGTCACAGAAAAGAATACTAAAATACAATTCATCTTGCTAACAAACTGGAACCAGATTAGATTATTAAGGTTCTGTCCACTTGTTTAGTCTGGACCAGCGTTTGTGTCAAAGCTTTCATACAGTCCTGAACAAACCAAACCACAAGTTAGTTTTGAAAAGATCCAAACAAGGAAATCCAAAGTTTGTAGCAGCGGATTCAAATGACCAGTCATGTGCTGAGTGTTGCTTCCAGTGTTTTAACAGGATTGCGTCCGTCTCTCCCCTGTCCTTCCCTTCTCCCCAGTACAACACCAGCAACAGCATCCTGAAGACCGGATTTGACTTCCTAGACAACTGGTAAACCACAGCAAACGGCAGTCGCCACTCAGAATGGGTTACCGTCATCGTCACCCTGAAGAAGAACCACACTACCATGGCTACAGACATCCACGTCTAGATTTAACAAACAATGACCACATCAGTTATTGTCATTATCCTTAGTGGCGTGTTACCTCAAGACATTACCTCACCGCCTGTGTGCTGGTATCCCCCCCCCCCCTCTCTCTTAGAGTAGAAAGTCATCAACAGCTCACTAAACACCGTTGGCCAACAAAATCTGTCACAGATGGCGTGTGTGCTCCCTCGCACCAGATCATTGTGGTACGAAGTTTCTATGATTCTAACCCCATTTGCACTTCACCACTGCCGACATCTTGGGTGCAACAAATTTTAAAAATCACACAGGAATGAGACACAGTTCACATTGACATTCTTTGCGAAGCATGTAGCCGAATGCTAGATAGTTGTTTGCTCCATGGGTAAACTTTTGAAAGGTGTAAATGAGGGTTTTGTTTCATCACACCTGCATATTGTGATCTTGGGACACTTGACAAGTGTAAATTGGACATATCACTTTAACTGTTCTGGGAAATTCTGTCATCTGATTTGTTTTTTCCTTCTTTCATTAATTTATAATTGGTTGTCATGGCTAGCTGGCTAGCAAAATTGTCAATTCTCAAAAGCTGATTTAAAAATCAGGAAATGCCAGGTAAACTGGCAAATCTCCAGTCCTTTCCATGGCTGCAGCTGTTTTTCAGTAACCATTTCTTTTACTCTTTCATTCAAAAGTTATTAAATCTGCCTGTTACAGCAAAACTAAACCCTTTTACTGACCAGGATTGTGAGTTCATGAGAAAAACTATTTTCTCAATTTTAAAAAATCATTCATGTCTTGCATGACAGGTTATTGAATTGCTCTAAACATTAACCAGTATTCCTGGTAACCTGTTGTTTTAGTTGCTTGTATTATAATTGCACAGTAATTGTGTGGCTTGAAAGTTTTAGACATTCTAACACGGAGTTCCTCTGTATGTAACAATGTAAAATTTTCATCCTTGAAAAACACTCTTGAAGATTTACTTACTCTCAATATGCTTGTACTTATGTTTGCGTACATATTATTCTAAATATTAGCGCTTCAGAGCTCAGTGCTGGAATCCTGACCTGCATAGTGTCATCAGAAAATAAACTCTCTGGTTATGGAATTCTTGAATATCACATTTTACCATTGCATCTCATTTAATCAGATGGTTTTTATTTAAAAGTGGAAACTAGGCTATTAACTTCTGGCATTCCAAACAGAGCAGAGAGGCCGGAGGAAGCCGTGGAAAACTCGTAGCCAGTATGTTTGGGTGTGTGATCCTGTTACAGATGTTCTGTATTGATTCAGCATCTTGCCAAAGCTTTCTCACCACCTCACCTTCCAAACTGTCATCTTTGACCTCACAGTAGCGCTGAGAAAAGCCAGTGTGTATTTATAGTGTAAAGAGACACACTTGTAGTTATTTGTGCTACTTCTGTCATAGAGTTAAGATATCCATTGTATTTTTCTTTTTTATATTTATCTGCTGATTGTATCTGATGCTCTTTGTGGATATTGCACTCATGCATTGTGTGAACACAGATTGGAAGGAAGTAAAATAAAAGTCATGTATATTTTATCTTTATTATGTGGAAAACAAATATTTGTAAAGGTTTTTGGACTCAATTCTGTTCCCATTTATTGTTTCATAATCTACACTCCTTAATATCAGTGCCTGTGGACTTTGCTCCATACCACCACCTGTAGATACAAACGCAAACTATACAATGTGTTTGAAGTAAATATTAATATAAATCATTTTGAAGCTTTGTCGGTTCTTCATGTACAGTTTGTCCGTCTCCAGCCTCCGAACTGAGGCACCTCTGTAAGGTCCAGCCACCCTGTGTGCAGCACCACCCAAAGCCTCCAGGCTGTGAATGGCTGCTTTGTGTTCCTTCTCATGTATTTATTAACATCAAGATTCACTTACGCCAAAAGTGACCTTTTCAGGGGTTTTTTCTTAAAAGCTTAGTTAAAAGCACAAAACCCTAAAATATAAAAATGAAAACAGCAACACAAGCCAAGGTTAAGACAAGCATAAACACTTCTGTGAGGGGTCTTCTGCGTTTTTAACAGTTGAAATTCAGTCAGCGGTGCAGAAAATGTTTGTTGTGTTGGAGCCGTCCTGAGACTCAAACCGAGTGTGTGTCCTTTACTAACAGCTCGCAATCCCAGTCGTTGCCGGAGCTCCTCCCAGACTCCAGATTCTGGCTTTCCCTGGAAATTCTGCTGGATTCTTGTGGCATTTTAACTGGCAGACCTCCTGTTAGGAACACATAAGCAAACACACACATTAGTTTTCCTTCTAGTGAGTCCATCTGTCATGATTTTCCTTGATTGGATTCCCATATTTCCCTGACTACTAATATATCGAATTAAACTTGAAAAGCTTGGCAAGCAGGGGGAGTATTTAGCTAAATTAATAAAAGGGATGTTTGTGTGTGTGTGTGTTGTGACCACGGTATCCTCATGTGTACAGGCACACTGTGCAGCAGAACCTATTGAAGATTTTAAGCCATAGATAATATTAAGGACGATTAAACAACAAATTAAAAATACATCTGGGATGAAAGTCAAGTTTTGACCTATGAAACTGTCAGTTTGTCAAACTACTACCAAAGGCAAACGTTTTGGTGTACTCCATCCTTATAAGTCCATACATTAAATAGTATGTCAACAGAGACATCTCCATGACAACCAGGCAAACTCCAAACTGTGTCACAGGGCTGAGTGCTTCAGAAAACAGCAAGTTGTGGTTCTTTATGAAACTAATCATTGCTATGAGCTTCAAACGTATTCAGCACTGACAGCATCATCTTTTATCTGAAGTCTGGTTATTTGAGTACCTGTGAAAAGTTTACTTCTCCAAAGTCAGCAGTCAAACCAAAAAAAAATCATGTTGACTTCTCCTACGTCTTGAACCAATGAAATCATTGTTAAAACAATAAAAAATGTTTCTTCTCAAAAAGTGCACAAAGATCCTGTTCCCTCTGTTGAAAAGCAGATGTGTGCTTTCCATGGGACAGAAACCTGTGATGCTGTCCCCTGAGCAGAAGTGCATGTAACAAAGAATGGAAATGGGAAGTGGGAGTCGGAACAAAGAGCTTTCCTGTTGTTTGGGGAGAAAAACGGGACGTCCTGAAGAAGGCAGAGAGGCTCTCAGACAGCTGGGATGTGACTGCAGTTTTCTTCTGGTACCTGATTTTTGGCGTGTGTGTTTTTTAAAGGGGGAGGTGTACACCAGCTCCCATTCACATTTCCACTGGCAGATTCCTGCTGATGTTCCCGCTTCAGTGAGACCTAAACCAGGGTCAGGAGGAAAAGAGGAGTGAAAGAAGGGAGAGACGGAGTCATTGGGAGTTTTCCTGTCTGGGTAAAAGCAGATTAACAGGAATCAGAAGATGGGACCAGCAGTCACTTCGCTCACCCTCTTATATTTTTGTTCTCTGGGCGTTCCTGCAGGATGGGCCGACGCCTCACCAACACAGGTCAGGACCGGATGTGTTCTTTTTATTGCTGGAACATCAACTCTGACTGATGTGGCCATTCACGGTCTATGCCAGTGAGGGTAAATCTCTGTATCCATTTACAAAGTGCTGTGTGTGCGTGTTGGAGGTGGAGCTAAATCGGATATGCTGAGATTTATGTGCCAATAAATGAGTGTAAGGAAGGTACTGTAGCAGGTTAACATTGTGTGCCGATGTGAGAGATGATGTCATGGACGGAAGACATACATCAGGCGAGTTGAACACAATAACAGCGCAGCTGGGTTGGTGAGACTGGTGGTTGTGATGAGGAGGTGGGCAATCTGGTATGTTCTGCAGCAGCATACAAGACTAGGATGACATAAGATAAGAGTTTATATTTGTTCTGGTAGAGTTTACATAGTTGGAAGCTAAGATAGATTTGAATAGATTTTTCTGGATCGCTGAGAAGCCAATAGTAAGGAAGTCAGGTCAGGGGGTCATTAACTCATCTGAAGATTAATGGTTTGATTCCCAGCTCCTGCGGTTGACGTGTTAAAATATCTGATGACTCTGAAGACTCTTTGCGAATGCATGAATGCTGGCTTGTTGACTTGCAATGTGATTGTTGCTCAGGATAACATTCCGATGTCAACGATAAAATGATGTATCGCGGAGAGCTTGAACTGAAACAACTGGCTCAAGTAGCCAGATTTGCTTTGAATATTTCTCTGTTCCTCTGTGAGAAAAATTTAAGTTTGAAAATGATGCACATCGAGATGTTGTCAGGGAATTAATTCAGATTTTGTTTTAAATCCTAATAAGTTTCTTTTGACCATCTTGTTTGGTTTGATCTCAACCTAGACAAAGTTAAATATGGTAGAAACAGCATCTGAGGAATGAGAACATTGTGAACTCTCTCTCTCTCTCCTTCTTTCAGGCATCTCTGCCTGAGGTGAAGAAGGCGAGAGGAGACCTCCCAGATATTCTTCCAGAGCTTGAACAACCAGAACCAACCAGCCCAGTGTCAGACTTTGAAAACTCATACAACTACGTCTGTGAGTCTGATTATTCATCTCCAGATCTGGTCTAAGTGAACACACTCTGTATCATGAAGCATCCACATTCTGTTCCACAGTGTCCAGACTGGCTGCCATGGATCAGGCTATCCACAAGCTGAATGTAGGTCACTACACTCTGGATGTTAAAGTCAGCCAGTTGGTGGACCGTCTGTCCAGGATGGATGGTAAGATGAGGACTTTCTTTCCCACTGGCCAGACACTTTTCCAATCTATATTTCTTTCCAGTCAGTTTCCTTAAAAAATTTACATGGACTACCTGGTAAAGACATACATATCTCCTTGTTGTTCACTAACATGGTAGCTAAAGTGGGGGAGCTGGAGGACAATATCCGAGAAGTCTATCAGCACAGCAAGGACAACCGCAAGGAGACGGGAAGATTGGAAGGTAACCCGATTTCTGTTGCTGAGGTTTCTGTGTTCATCAGCGAACAGATAGAACATTGAACGTGACAAAATTTCTGACATACCGTAATAGGCCAGTAGGGGGAGGATTCATCTTGAGAAAGTCTCCCAAGAACATTACTTTCATCTACTTAGAGTATTCTTTGAACAATGATGACTGGTAGAGTTCCTTATTTTTAGGGCTGAAATTAAGTTTAGGAGAATAAACAAGAGAATAAGTAGATAAATAAATAATGCTACACTGACGTCTCAGGGGCCTAAGGGTGGGGTCAGCTCAAGCTGTAAATACTTTTAACCTTACGCGTGATTTAACCTTCATTCAGCTCATTGTTTTAGTTTAGCTCCATTTCCTCAGACATTTGTCTAAGTGCATTCATTCATTCAACCAAAGTTAGCAGCTAGCAGATAAGAATTAACATTTTCTTCTGTAGTTCGCAGAAACTAAAGACTGGGATAAAATAGAGCAAAAACCAAATGCTGGTTTTTCTTTTATATCACTTCTAAAATATACATTTTACCACATTAAGTATTTTATGAAACGATAATGTCCCTCCCCCTAGTGGGTAGATCTGTTATTGCACATTTTACTGGCCAATAAAATGTAATGTTTTTGTCAGTTTTCAGATCTTAAAAATGTCTAAATAATTTCCTTAATGTCCTGTGCTTCTAAGGTTGTCACAAGGGACGCAGGATCGGATACAAATGCTATCTGGTGTACAACAGCTACGAGGACTACGCCGGCGCATCCCGGAAGTGCATTGAGCGCGGTGGCCGCATGGCGATGCCACGTGACCGCAGGGAGCAGGAGGCCCTCGCCGACTACGTCAAGTCGTTCTTCCACCCAGGGAACTGGCCCGTCTGGTTGGGTATCAACGACCTGCGGGCTGAGGGCATGTACCTTTTCGATGACGGGACGCGGGTGTCGTACTTCCAGTGGCGCAAACACTTCCTGTCCAGCCAACCGGACGGAGGGAGGCGGGAGAACTGCGTGGCGATGTCGTCAGATGATGGTGACTGGTGGGACCACTACTGCGATCGGACCATGAACTATCTCTGCGAGTTTGATGATAGGGTGGCACTTTAAAATCAGTTCTATTGAAGATAGCGTAAATCTGGCGCTCCTTTAACTGTTGGTGGCTGATCATCCATTCATGAATTCATTCATTCAATGAAAAATCCTGTCATGAGAGATTTAATCACACTTTTGTGGTAATCAAAAAATAACAGTCCATACTTTTTCAACATTTAATGACTCTTCATTGATTCAGAAACTGGTTTAAATGGGATGTTTGAGGGACCTCATCACGAACTAGTCCAGAATAAATTCCTCTCCTTCAGAAACTTGCCCACGGCACCAATATAAGATCCTGTCTCAGAAATGTTTAATTGCTTTGGTGTCTACCAGCCTTTTATGGTCATTTTAAATCAGCTGAATAAAATATTTTTTTTCTCTAAAAAAAAAAAGTTGTGCATTTTTAAACCCTTGAGTATATTGTAGATTGACTCTCTTATGTCATACATTTTTTAAGTAAGAAAACAAATGTTTGTTAAATGTTCTGTAAATCCCAAGTGGACTGTCTTGGGTGTTAGTCTTGTACAGTATGGTTAAAAATTTTCGGGGAAAAGTACACCGTACTTCAGACTTTTGAGAGACATGCCTTAAGTGCAAATTTAAGTCTTGAATGTAACGAATAAGACTTCATCAGGTTATATTATTACTAGTTTTTTATTACTGTATTCATAATGACAGTGTCAGTGAGACGTTCTGTGAGGCGGAGACCACAAGCATATTTTCGTTGGACCAGACACATATGTATGTGTTTATATTACGTATACATGCATGAGCATGTAATCTATATCTGTTGTCGCTTTATTGAACCCTGTAAGGATCGTAAATCCCATATGTGTGACCACCCTGCTCTGCTGGTTAGATAAGGAATGGCTCAGGAGTCGAGGTGGATGGATCAGTTGTGTATTTATTCCTGAGAACAATCAACCACACACTAGAATAAATCTAGTGTTGGTCGGGACACAGGCTCCAACAACACCACAGCATGCCTGCTTCTCTCTGCTGTAGGTTACTCACAGTGATCGTATAGTGGTTTGTGTTTAATTACAATAACATTATACGAGCACAATAATGACATTCAACATTTAACATTCAGTCACATGTATTAGTAAATCACATCCTTACTCCATACTGTGGTGCTCTGCTGCCACCGTCTGGCGATCATAGAACATAGCAGGCACCTTCGAACACAAATGATGAACTAACAACAAATCCAATCACAATGACTAACGTTCTAGGACATATTCTACATTCAAGGTGAGCTTAAATATCACATAAATTATAAAATCATGAAATCGTAAATAAATATCACCATGATGTGTTTTGCAATGGGAGGGGGGGCAGACATGCACTAGTTCCGTCGATTAAAATTATTTTGATAGTCACAACCGGAAACTTGACAATCTAACAACGTCTAACTTTATTTCAATGTGTTTGTAGTTACCCACTATGTCCACAAGAGGACATCACGATTAGAAATCCTTCAAGAACGTAGAATTACTGTATACTGTACATAGAATTGACACGTCTTACGAAAAAAACTTTGTTCTGTTGTTTTCCACGGAACAGTTAAACAGATATAAAGTTAGGAAATTTAACGTTATTATTGTGTTTGTCTTAAGTCTTTTGGAGATGTTGTACTTAAAGTATATCAGTAAAGTACTTGTGTTAATTTAATTGCGTGTAGCTATATATTGTTGCTGTTGTAATTCCTCACTATGGCCACAGGAGGGCAGGAAATGTATTTACTGAGCAGGAAGTGGTTTGAGTATATTTACCCGACGTCAGGGCTCGAATATGAATTCACCTTGCATGCCTTATTTTGCTTGTATTTTCTTTCCTTTAAAAACTTTTTGTGTCTGTTTGTCTTTGTGTGTTTGTACATCCTTTAATCGTTGGTTTAACTTATCCAACAATCAAGAATGTTGCACGTTGAAATGATAAAGCTCCATTTATATCGAAACAAAAGCGTCCCATGCACTCCAACTTTGAAGGAAATATTTTAATTCGTTTCGTTCATCTTAACAAAAGGCTGCCTTCTATCAAGTAAAAAATACGTAGTGATATTTGAGTTGTTCAGATATATAAAGTAACATTAAAATTCTTTTCTGAAGTTTTATTTAGAATATTTCATGCAGATGCACTGGCATCGTGTCTGCGATCAAATGACCAACATAAAATGTGTAATACGGCCATTGACCACAGGATGGCAGTGTCACCAATATGTATTCATGTCCGGTGGTCGCTCAAAATAAAAGCGTCAAACGAACAGGAAATATATTTGATTGAATTTCACGAAAAAAGTACGACCAAAAATTGGTGACGCGTTTTTAATGTTTGTACACAATTTTTGAACGATTGTGACCCTCCACAAGTCGGTAACAATCTTGTAGAAGAGATTCATTAAGTGTCAGAATCTGTTAGATTCTTGTATGAAAGTGTTAAAGTTGTGGAAATTAAAAAAGTTGAAACTATACACAAAGTAACTCAGACTTTTGAAACTTTGAACAAAAATATTTAGCCAAAAAATTCCATTTCCAGTTTCATATTTTTCAAAACTTCTCCCCTCAATCACTCAATCAAGCCCCAAATTCATCTTTGTTGTCTCCTGAGGCCCCAAATTTCGTGAGAGCTCTCTGTGTGAAAATGTTTAAATTAACTTTACTCCCCGTCGGGGAATCGAAGCCCGGTCTTCCGCGTCACGGGTGGAGATACTGTCCACTACACTAACGAGGACGTGACACAATTCAAATTCCACTGAAATATTTCTTCCTAAAACAACCTCTTTCCTAAAACTAGATTAAAATTAGATTTGACCTTTTTTTTCAGAATGCTTTATTTTCTCACAGATATTTTCGAACGAAAAAGGAGTTCCACTTGATCATATTTGCTGAGTAGCCTTCTATTTTCTGATAATATTCAAAACGTCTATCAGTTCAATCAGTAATATTGCAATATTAAAATCTCCATGTGAGGATCCAGGGTAGGTTGGTGCTTCATATTCTGTCGCCATCTAGTAAATTTATGACGAGATTGGAGACCCCGGTCATTCTTATTTAATCTTGGCGAGCGTGAGATGAGTTAATACTTCAGTTTAAGACTTCATTGTATTTGAGTTTCCAACAATGACGAGGAAAAATGTTTGATAACTCCCCGTCGGGGAATCGAACCCCGGTCTTCCGCGTGACAGGCGGAGATACTGTCCACTATACTAACGAGGATGTCGCATGCGAAGCATGTGATTGATAATATTCTCCATATTTAAAATATTCGATTACCAGCTCGTCCCAAAACTACCGCTTACGTGATCCAATACTAAACAGGTTGCTTGTTAGGGCGTCATCCTCGTTAGTATAGTGGACAGTATCTCCGCCTGTCACGCGGAAGACCGGGGTTCGATTCCCCGACGGGGAGAAAAGTTACATTTTAACATTTTCACACAAAAAATTCTCAGGAAATTTGGGGGCACATGAGAGACAACATACATACATACATACATATATACATATATATATATATATATATATATATATATATATATATATATATATATATATATATATAGTACTTTTGTAAAATATGAAACAGAAAATGGAATTATGTTGGATTTTGGTTATACATTTCTGTTAAAGGTTTCAAAAGTAAGAGTTATTTTGTGCATAGTTTTAAGTTTTTTAATTTGAATTTTACTCCGTACAAAGAGAAATGGAGAGAACTAACACCACAGGTGAAATGGTCGTATTAAAAAAAAAAAAAAATTAAGAAACATATGAGACAACATAGGCGGCACGGTGGCGCAGTGTCGCCTCACAACACGGCGGACACGGGTTCGAGTCCCGCTCTGTGCGGAGTTCGCATGCTCTCCCCGTGTCTGCGTGGGTTCTCTCCGGGTTCTCCGGCTTCCTCCCACCTCCAAAAGCATGTGCGTCAGGTTGATTGGCCGTTCCCAAATTGACTGTAGGAGTGAGTGTGTGTTTGTTTCTATGTAGCTCCGCGGTACACTGGTGTCGTGCCCGGAGTGTGCCCCGCCTCACGCCCTGAGACTGCCGGGATAGGCACCGGCTCCCCCGCGACCTGCGTAAACGGATTAAGCGGGTTAGGAAAATGAATGAATGAATGAGACAACATTTACGTATAATTGTCTTCCTGCATGAATCATAGCAGTCTCACCTGTTACACGTCATCACTACGTAGGCGTTCATACTGAACATCACTTCCTTGTTGGTATAATAGACAGTAGATTTGTGAGATTAGACAACTCCATAAAGATGTCATCAGGCCGGGTGGGAAGGAGCCGGAGCTTGTGTGTTTGTGTGTGTGGGAGGGGGGGTGATGATGATGATAGAGGTAAAAAACAAACAAAAAAACGCGGAACTTAAAATAATCCACCGGCAGCAAACCAAAATTGCCGTTCTAGACAACCACGTTAAAAACGTTTATTAACTCCCCGTCGGGGAATCGAACCCCGGTCTTCCGCGTGACAGGCGGAGATACTGTCCACTATACTAACGAGGAAGCTGCTGATTAGCTCAACCCGTAACTATCCCATGACGTAGGTGGTAGCTATGGAATGATATGTTATCCGAAAAATATTCTCAATGACATTCACCGAACGTGACATCCTCGTTAGTATAGTGGACAGTATCTCCGCCTGTCACGCGGAAGACCGGGGTTCGATTCCCCGACGGGGAGTTATAAAATATTTTTAAACGTGATTGTCTAAAACAGCGTTCCCCAACCAACCTTTCAACCTGTAACTACAGGATGACTGCAGTGTGTTCCCCCCCAATGTTCAACTCATTTCTACGCCCTTTCATAGAGTCTCAGTGATATGAATCTAAACCAGTCAGGGCTCTGCTCTATTTCACAACAGGAATTCTAGATCACATATTTGTCAGATTTCCTTCCAGATCAACACACATATATAAATGTATTTTTCATGAACGTGCAATTGAGCCAAAAAAATCCCCTTTAAATTACGCGTACAGTATACACAAGTACAATTTAGTCCAGAGTACGTGAAATATGAAGGCTGTACATGAATTGTTAAATGTAATTATTTGTCCTAAACCTGTACCAAAAGGTTGACATGATTTACATTATCATTACATATGAAAAATGAACCAGTCAGGTTTGGTGTTATAGGTGAGGTTTAACATCTGACTTTAATGCTGGTACCAAAATGACTCTTTTGAATGACGACTAAAACTAGAACTCTCTTCAAACTGGAACAATTTGCTCAACAAATTAATTCAATTACCAGATGTGTCCTGATATTCAATGCCATACAGAAAAATATGTCTATTTTTTTAAGGAGTTAAAATACAATCACACTTAATCTAATCAATAGTTTAATTTCAGATAAATCTACTCCAAACACAACACTGATACCACAAAGAAGATCAGCTGTCTTCACAGTTCTTCATCGGTCACACCTCTTCATCGTGTAATGAGTGTGAGACATGACGTCATAAATGTGAGTCAAAGAGCTGTTCTTTCTGTGTAGAGTCAGTGATGTGTTTAACGCCCGATTCTGAAAAGTTTTGCAGCTTTCAAGGATCCACAGTCTGCAGAATGTCCTTCACAGCCGGTCTGTCATGTGGGTTTTTACTTGGATGGCATAGCAGGACCTTTCCTTCTTCATCCAGCAAGAAGTCACCTCCCAACTGCAAAAGAGAAAACCCAAAAGTTGCAATTCTCTGAACGTTTTTATCAGCATGCTTTCAATGAAAGTTACTACAAAGAGTACAAAGAAAAATACAAAAATAACAAATAGAGGAACATTTTCAAGGTTTGACTTTCATCTACAAGGATCTTTTTGTTCAGAAGCTGGCTCTTAGGATGCTGCGTGCTTTCCAATCTCATCTCGAGGATCTAAAAAAAATGTAGTTCCAGGACCATAGTTTTAGTTTTTAGAATGAAACTAGTGTGAAATAGTACAAGTTTGTAGAGCCTGAATTGTTGGACAGGTCACCAAAACATTTATGACTCTATTCAACCTAATTTCAGTCACTTTAAATTTGAGTCTTGGTTCAATTAATCTTCAATCTTCACATACACTGACATGCGCATTGTCTGTTAACATAGAAAACAACCTGGATGCTATTATAATGTAAAAATATCATCATTCATATCCCTAAGAGAAATAGCAACAGCACTAACTTCATGTTTGTATGAAATTATGAAAATTGACAAGAAACACTGCAGCAGCTGAAGAACCAAACCAACCAAAACGCTGTTTAGAATTCAAACACAGGGGTGATGTTATGCAGTTCATGTCGATCAAAAAGACAGTGTAGATAAGAATGAACCTGGTAGAGATCTTCTAACAGGCGAAAAGGGAATTCTGGGAAGTCCCTGCCTGCAGTAATGTACTCTAAGCTCTGTAGCAGGGAGCCAAACTTCATGACTTTGGAATAGGATGAGCCAAGGCCAAAACTCCTGTATATCTGTAGCACATGAAAAAACACCTGCTTAGGATTTAGCAATGTGAGAAGCACAGTGTGTGTGAAGTATTTGGGTTCTTCACACACCCACACACTCATATACATCCTGACCTTCCTCTGTTGGTCCAACACCATTCTGAAGTTACATCCAGTCTGCTCCAGCCAGAGCTGAGCTCCCTCTGCGCTGCCGAAAGAAACCACCAAGACCTGCACCGACCGAGCCTCAAGGTCAGCCTGCAGGGAAAACATCACATGACCTTCTACACCAAGGAAATCGTACGCACAAGACATCATGGGTGTTTGTAATCTGTGTTGTCTAATCTGAAGTCGTCCCGTCAGATTGAAGAGACACTGACCCGACTGGCCTCCAGCTCGGCCACGTGGTCTCGTCACGGTAGTCATCCAAAATGTCTGATGAGAACCAGCAGCAGCTTCTGACCCCGATCCAGGTACTGACCCAGAGTCATACCCCTGCAAACACAACACAGAAAGTCTCAGAAACCACATTTACACGTGATTTAATGAAATACGAAACTTCTCTGATAGGTATCATCAAAAAATTATATTTCCACCTAAGAAAACGCATCAAAACGTACTAGTTTTCCTTTGAAATTTGATTTCATGCTGATTTAGATGGTAAGAACTCAAACGTTCAGTGTCAGGACTTAAACTAACTTTTCACTGTGTCCATCAGTGAGTGGAATATCAAGGCTCAGGCTGTCGGCTATCTTTGCTCCTGACAGCTGCCAGTCTGTCATCTGGAGACCTTCGTCCACTTGCTCCAGGAAGGAGTCCCACTCGCTCTGTGAGTGCACAAACACACACACACACACACACACACGGAAACAAAATAAAATTGCATAATGTCAATAATAAAATGGTTCAAAGACCAATCTTTGAGTTAATGTACAACTTATGACCTAATTATAAGAAAAAAAATTAAAGTTTTTTCATGCCACTGACCTAAAAACAGACCATAGAATGTATTCTGTCATGAAGTTACGGCATGAATTAATTTAGACACTTTTATTTTCAGTCATTAATTAAAGAACACACCAATTGAGAATATATCTCCTCATTTACCGCAGTAATCTACAATACCAGAGCCCTTTTTCTTTCCAGATCATTTATACCTGAACTGCATGAGAGGTCAGAGGGAAACACTTTACTATGTTTATTGTATAACTAAAAATGACCTTTTCATTATTTTAAGAACACACAATCAATATATGAATGAGAATGTATATTTAAAGGTATATATTAATGTAAGTCATTATTGGTCTCTGTGGGAAAATTTTCAATTTGTCATTGTAATAATTTTAGGTGGTTGAACAAATGTGTATTTTAATAAAATTGAAATTACACCATTCTGGACAGGCGATACTGTATAATTTGTACTTCTATTTTCATACAGACCTCCAGCTGCAGAAGTTCGTCTACCAGCTCTTTTACTTCTGCATTGCTGAAAAACACAATAAATATCACGATGGATATCAATGGATTGGAGATACAGTAGTATACACAGTAAATACATATTTATCTAGCTACATTACAATTGTGGGACCATTCATCAAAATTAACCAGAAGAAAAAGAAGAAAAACATCTGAAACTGTTATTATTTAAAAATATTAAGTATAATTACTGGTAAGACTTCTGCCAGAGGGCTTCTGCTTCACTCTTTTTCTTCACTCCAATGCTAAAAAACAGAAACAACACACCCGATGTCATCATCCATCCATCCTGAATATCATCTTAATTTTAAACACAGAAACATCTGGATTGAAGCAGTGGATTGCTTCTATGTATTCTTTGACTCTACAGGTGTTTAGAGTACCTCACCGTTGGTAGAACTGAGTTCCGACTCCGAGTAGACCAAATAACGTGGTAATCTTATGAGGGGAAAACTTCTCCTTAGACTCTGTATGAGAACAAAAGACTACAGTTACTGGCCAGGATCATTATTGGGAATAAGCATGACAGGGATTACATTACACCACCTTCATGCCAGAGTGGCTTTAAATACAAATATAAAATTCCTCCTCCCTACAATTATAGGTAGGGTCCAAAAACATCTTTGGAAACGGTGTTACAGACATTTTCACATAGTTAATGGCTTTATTGCTACAAAGATTTGCCAACTTTTATTACTTTAAAGACACTGTGTGTGTGTGTGTGTGTGTGTGTGTGTGTGTGTGTGTGTGTGTGTGTGTGTGTGTGTGTGTGTGTGTGTGTGTGTTTCCACCAAAAAAGGATAAACTATTCACTTAAAATTTAGCATAGCAAATATTCAAGTAACAAGCACTAATTAGAAACAATTTTCTGAATGAAACAGTTCTCTTGAACTCACTTTGGACTTAGAACACTGAAAACCATAAACATTAGTTACATAAGATGGGAAAGAAATGCACGTTCAGTATTTGACATCTGGAAACGTTTTGTAAGGCTTTTTGATGAGGTAGTTTGATATTTAATTGTAACCCTAAATTTATATCTAGATTTTTAATTTTTATTTATCATATTTATTCAATTTATATTAAACTATTGGGACAAACCCTGGCACTAAGACTGTCAAAAAATATTTAAGTGACTTCACTGAGTATGCGATGCAGAAACAAGTTACATGAGCCGTCGTTTGCAGGACTGAACTACAAAATACAACACGAGTTCCTCTTGATCATTTGAGCATCATTTGAATGCTCTATAGATCGATGACAACCCAATTAAACTGGAACACCTCTCTTACCTCCTGCCTCCGTCTGGGCATCCTGTAGAAGAACTTTGCTCAAGTTGACCAAATCAGTCAGAGCACTTATTAAAGTCTCCTCCGACACCGTCCCGGTCCCAGCCATGATCACGCTCTATTCTCCCATTCTAAACTACACTTCATAAAATAGTACATGACAAATCACTCGTTACTTCCGGTATCTGTCACGTGATATCCGCCTCTGGCCCGCCCCTTCAGGAAGTGAGCTGCAGAAGTGCTTACGCTGTGCCGGGTTTTCTGTTAAGTCAAGAAAGTTTTGTTTGATGATAAATGTTTCCCACATTTTGACGTTGAAATGGATAAACATGTCGCGATTTTACTTTAGTTATTTAGCTAGGTTGTTCACATCTATATTTTGACTAGCGAACTGTTCATATATCGACTAATGTCCTAAATTGTTTTCCTCTCATCGTGGTAGAAATTAGCTTCTGAAGAGTGGATAGAAAGAACGGGATCCTGTTTAAGCTGTCATCCAGATTTATTAAGTAACCGAACATTAATTTAAAACATTCAACCTAGAAGTTTTAATGACTGAGTAAAGAAACTCAACCAATCAACAGAACTACTGATGGGGGGGTAACAAACTGAACAGAGCAAAGGAAGTGTGTAACACTCATGTATTTTACTTTGAGGTTGGTGCTTGTAGATGCCGCATCACCTTTCTTTCCCATATGAAAATATGAAAGTGGCAAAAAGTTTGTGAGTGGAATGTTATTTTCTCCGAAACTATTGCCTTCAGGTGTTAGAATGGCTCATGCAAGCAAATGTAAATCATAAGACAAAAGCTGAAAGTGGTAGATGAAAGCAAACACAACAACAGGATGTAAGTACTTTCTATTCATCTAATCCTCATCAAGCCCAAAGCCAAAGAACATTCACTCGTCTCCTTCTGTGGAATGTTAGATGTGAAACTCAGAAAAGTCGCAACATATAAATATATGGTTAAAAAAAATTATTTTGAATAATTTAATTTGTCAAATAAAGGATTAACTCGCAAATTTCTCCAGCCCTGACACAAGTGAAGACAAATATTTTAATTCAGCAGCCATCCGAACTCTATACAAACCCTTCAGTGCATTAAAACAGTGTTTGATATCTGATGAGCAAAGATCCAAACAAAAAAACAACTTCAAGTATCCAGAGTGTAAGGCAATAGCCATGAAGCTTTTTTGATTTTTTTTTTTAATCCCTTAACTAATATTCTTCTGAGAGGCTGGACAGCAGACCTAATAGTGGTTAGGAAATAAAGTGCCAATTTTAACCTAAATTGTAAATGAAAAGAGTATTTAGACATCGGAAAGTAATTTTAAAAAAACCCTGACGTCCAGTTTTGAGCTCAAGGTAATCAAAAGGCCAGATTCCAGCTCTGATTATACAACGTAAGACTGATGAGAGGAAATAAGATCTTTGGGTGTTTCTGTGAGGATGTAAATCAGAAAACAAAAATTGATAGAATTGCTTCTGCCTCCCAAACAGACATTATCTCCAACAGCTTCCCACAAAGCTACCTTTAAATATGTGGACTCATTCAATGCTCTGCTGTCACTAGCACCAAAAACTGTACTTTAATACTGAATATAAAATAAAAATAATCTGATGAAATGTATCGTGTGAGCCAATTTAAAAAAGGGACAAACTGCGGAGTGTTGTGTTGTTAGTTGGGAGACAAACACCTGTCTGCAACATTTCAAATTGGATTCCAGTTCAAAAATAAATGATTTAAAAAACTACGTTAAGACTGGTGTAAGAACACAAGCAGTGAAGAATCATGAGTGAAAGCATTTTTAAGGAAGGATGACAAAAGTGGATTGCGGGAGGGGGGGTTGATCATTGAAATAAGACGAACTGTAAAGCCAATATGTCACCTCTTCAGGAAGTTGCTTTGAATTAATGTTTGATGTATCAACATCACCGGAAATGAACACAAACTACTTCTTTCCCAAATGCCTCAAGCGACACTCCAATAATCCACCTTAACGTGAAACAATAAACATTAAAGCGAAGAAGCTTTTGTAGAAGTGAATCCATTTTCTTTTGAGGCGCGTATGAACACAATCCCTTTGTTCTGCTCAGCGCAGCAGCTCCATTGTTAAGACTTGGTCCTCCCCTGCAGGAGTTGTGTTAGGACTTCTTGGGACAATGTGAGGATGAGTCCGTGTTGAGAACCTCTATCATGGTTCTGGTAGACGGGAAAGTCTCTGCTACAGATGGAAGACTCTGGTACCAACTTGGCAAACTGCTGAGGAGGAAATGTGTTTTAAAAGAAGAAGAAGAGCAACAAAACAAAACAAACTTAAAAAAAAAAGTTTCAGTCTTACTTTTTGAGATTCATCCAGGTTTTTGCTGTTTTGCTGAAGGTATCTGGACTGGGTGTTGTCATGGCTTCAAAATCCACCAGCTGAAAGTAGATTGGATAAAAACATTGTTCCAGATCTGACACAAAAATTTCACAACCTCAGGCCTCGTAAGCTTTTTTCTTAAAATGCTAACAGTTTACCTTTCCTTTTGGGATCCTACCGATGACCTCTTTGCCGCTGGCCATCAGTGCCCCCATCACGACTGAGTAGGCCACCACACTGAGGAGAAGACGACATGACAGTTTCAACTGACTGCCACCAAGCAGACTGACGGTCAAACAAACTGTTTTTTACTCCTCTATGTTGTCAGAAAATTTCTCAACAAGTGTGAAACATGATTTGAGGGAGACACATCTTCTGAATTTCTCATTTTGTCGTTTTACCAAAAGTATTGCTCCAGAAAACATCTCAAAGGAACACAAACTTTCTCCTAAATGGCAACTGCAGGCTCTCAGACGTTACCTGGAGCCTCTGGAGAGGGGCATGAGGTTACAGAAGTAATAAACCAAGGACAGAATCAGGTTACACACAGCCTCTGCATCCTGAAACGACATATAATAGTCACAGTCAGAGATCTATCAGTCTATCTGTCTGATCGATTCTATTAATGCAGAATTCTTACCCCTAGTTCTGTGGACAGCATTAAAGTCTTTCCTTTGGCGGTGAGGTCTTTATAGATGGACTCAACCTCTGACTGGTACTGCTGTGTCCGTTCTTCTGTTGTCTGAGTCTCTACTGAGAACAACATGTTTCCCACCCTAAAGTACAAACAGCAAATCAGGAGAGAGAATCAGAGGTGTCTTTGCCATCCTCCATCATCACACACCTGGCAAATCTAACAGACCAGCAGGGGGCTCCACGGATGACTCGTCAGTCAGTCAGTGCTGTAATACAGTTTCAATGGACAGTGGGCATACTTGCTAATAATTAAATGCCTAAATGTCCTGGATTAAAAAAAAAAACATTCATCAACAAATGTAAATAAATGCATGTGCACACCTTTACTTTGCTGCACCAAAAAAGCAAGACAGGCTAACCAGGATATTACTTTAATGAGATAAAACCCTACCTGTCTCCAGTGATGGTGATGGTGAAACCGTCGTATTCTTTCCCAGGATCCTTCATGCTCGGTACTTTGGAGTTGACTGTGAAGCCATCTCTGGTTTTACTGTTGAACTGCTTCAAGAAATAAACATACAAACACACAAACAACCGTTCTGGGGTTTCATTGCTGGACAACTGTAATACAAATCAGGTGGGAAAAAAAGTACTTTTCACTCTTACCTTCATTATGGGAAGCAGATCTTCTACTTTATTCACATTTTCAAGAGCCTGACGGACCTCTAAGAGTCCTCTAGGATTATATGCTCTGGGACAGAATACAAGAGCTGGTTAGTCAAAACAGCCTGAAAGAAAACTGAAAAATATTAATTTCACAAACTCAATGCAAAATGAATAAAACTCGGAAATAAAATATTTCATATAAAATGTAAACTGCTGATTCTTTATGCTGGTGTTGCTTTAAGTTAATTTTTTTAATGATTGAAAAAAAAAAAAAAATCAGTAAATATCGCCATAAAGTAAGTGTTATCCTTTTTAGATCTGGTATGAAATGTAAATTTACCCATGGTACACCAGTATTCTGTCTTTAATAAAGTCGAGGATGTTATCAAAGTATGCCAGGTATCTGATGTTGATGATCTGTCCCCTGGAGAAGAAGGAGAAATGTCAAGTTTGTATCTGAAATATCTCTAACGTGATTTCAGTGAGCTTGCTAGAACGGAGGCTGCAGGGCTTTAAAATTGGACGGAATGGGGTACTTTATCCAGGAATTTAAATAGGTTTCAAACCCTAAAGCGAGGCAATGAGGAAATTAAATATGCTAGGCCCGGGGAACTGATGGTCTGACACCTAATTTAGAAGCAAGTTGTTACCTTATGAGGTTGATGTGATTATTGAAACCTCGACTGAGGCTCCTGGCCGGCATTTGGTCCAACCACAAAACTGGCTGGTCTGGATCTGCAAGCCTGTTAGCACAAACACAAACTTGTTTATTCTGCCATCACTGGCATCACTCCGCTAATTACCAAAGAGTCTTTGGTGGAAAATGATTTAATTTAATTCAAGCTAAAGAGGTGTACAGCTGCTGGAAAATCATCCCCACCTCCTCCATTTAACAGCTATGTCAAACATGTCTCTCCACTGCATTTGCCTGGTCTTGCCGTTGACCCTGACTTTGGAGTTGCTCCACGTCCGATGCATAGCCTGCATCACCTCCAGGGTAGCTAAACCCATGGCTGAAAGAAAAAAAAACCAAAACACACACAATGCTATTGAAAAAAAAATTTAATTTATCTGTGTGAACCAGAGGATTTATCAGTTGTACCTCTGTGTATTCTCCTGTTGGGTAAGAAACCCGGAGTGTCGTATTGCATTAAGGCCCCCAAGTGGTCAGATGTGCAGATCAGCTTCTGGACTTCACTGCTGTAGCTGTCAAAGTTCTGCGGTAAAACATCCCTACAAGGAGAAAAAAATGGACGTTTTAATTTCTCCATCTGGGCTGATTCATCTTCCTTCAGGAATTAAAAACATCAGCAGCTTTCATAGAAAATATAAAAGTTGTGGCTTGATCTCAGTGATATTTGTAGGGACCAGGATCGGTTGTTGTAGACCTGTAACAAATCCATCAAACTTACTTGATGTGTGGCTGTAAGCCCGGCTGTTCTTCATAGTCCTCTATTAGGAAAGGCAGATTCTTGGCCCAGTGATTTTTAAAATTCCCAGGTAAATCCTGATCCACGTTGTATTCTGCGACCGGGATGTCGAGGTGAGAGTGCAGGTAGCGAGAGTACTCTGGTAGAAATGCAAGGCACGTTTAGTAGAAACTCTATGTTAAGTCGGTAATATAAAATCCTCAAAGTTAAGGAAATTGATCACTGGATGTCAAACCTCTGAGGTATTTCACTTTGAGGTATTCAGAGCTGGCCTTCTGACCCAGGAGAGGATCGTTCAACATGACTTTAGTCTGAGCTTTGATGCCCTCATAGAACTGCCCCATCGCCACGTGGCTTAACCCCTTCATGTACTGACACACTTCATTGTAGGGCTCCAACTGGAGACACCTCTGGAGGACAAGTGTGAGGAGAGAAATTCAGAAAATTAAGCTGAAAATAAAAGGGAGGACAGAACTAGTCCACTCAGCTTTGGATACCTTAAAGTTGCTTATGGCCTCCTGCAGTGAGCCGTGGTGGTACAACATCATCCCTCGGAGCTGGAGAGACTGGATGTGGTTCTGGTCCAACATGAGGGCCTTCTGGAAGCTCTCCATTGCTGATTCAAAATCGCCTAGCTCTCTGGAAAAAGAGGGGAAGACACACCAAGAGATGAACGTAATACAAAGCTAATCAGGAGGAGGGGTTGGTGAGGTCTACTGTTCTCTAACTTACTCAATACACACATACATAAAGGTGTGTGTGTGTGTGTGTGTGTTGTACCTGTAAGCCTGTCCAAGGCTCTTATAAGCATCTATAAAGTCAGCCTTCAACTTTAGAGCTTCTTTGAACGTCTCTATGGCTTCCTGGGGAGAAAAGTTACAACCAGCTTTCAGGCTCACGATGCAGACTTAACGGGATATATTGCAACACATAGACAAAACAGCAAAGTATTCAGATCATGGATATGGGAAATGCAGGTTTTGTTTTGTAAATTACAATCACACATCTTCACATCAAATGCACCTCAGAGGTTTCTATGTCTACAGGAGACACTCATACAGTTTGTTATATGCAACAGAACTTTCCACTCAAGTTTCATTACATTGTCGTACGCCTGCATGTTGCGAGTTGTTTCTATCCTTGGATTTGCTTTTAGCTATTATGTCAATTCAGCTATCATCTTTTTTTCTGACAGTTTCTGTCTTTTTTGAAGTTGTCTTCCTTGCGATTACTTTCATTGTTGTTTAACTGTGGGGTGGAACACACTGGCTTTGACCTTTTGCTCTTTGTGGTCTGGTTTAAAGGTGCCTCAGAAGCTTTAGACAGCCCTTCATTACATTGTCTCAACCATGATTCTCTGACTGTTCATTAACACATCAAAGTTTACAACAAGCATACTGCTGAACATGCCATGAACTCAACAACCTATTATTAACATTAATAATACAGATGTGTCATTCGTTTAATGAAATGTTTACTGCAGTAACAGATGATGACAACCTGTCACCTTTTCAGCCAATAGAAAGCTTTGAATAACACAAAGTCTGTGTGACCTCCTGTCTCCTGCTGTCGCTTCTACATGTCTCAGCACTAAAAGAATTGTAGAGCTGAGGAGGATGAGTATATCACTTTCTTCTAATCAGAAACAAAAGTGTAAATCAGTGTTGAGTTTTGATCACCTTCATGTTTGTTTGTTTTTTGTGACACAGAACTACAGCATTTGATTATTTACAGAATAAAAAACAAAGCAGAGTTAAAAGTTGGTTTGCCATCCTTCTTTCATAACAAGGAACAATGTTATCCAGTTCTTTCTCATGGAACCAAACTGATTAAAAGTAAACTGTGTAACATTGACCTTGTTTCCACAAGGACTCACCACAGCAGATTTCACTATCATGAAACAGGACAATCCTCCCCCTCCCTGTATAAACCGTCACAACAAGCATCGACAGAGGTACCGGCTCTGGTTTGGTACATTCAGTGTCACCTGTGGCTTGTCTGAAGTTCTGTTCAAGGACTCCTCAGAAACTTCTGCTTAAATCTCAGTGTATTGGGCCACATAAGCATGATTCTATGAAGTGATGTTGAACGCTCAGAGTGCAACCTACATATTTGTCAGATTATGCTATCGGTTGATGGGGGCCTTGGGACTGTGTTTCTAATTTTCAGATGTTTCAGTGTTTCAGATTATTTTATTAAGTTTTTTTATTCAGATTATTATTAAGTTTTTTATTACAATGTTAAGAACTCATCTATGTCCCTAATCTTCTAAAATGTCACAGCAGCTGATGGTAAATAAATGCTTCTTGACACGCTGACAGTTTCTAAAAAAGTGACAAGCAGGGATGGAGGCGGGGCTAAGAAGTCACCTGATTCCATCAAATTGAAAGCAAAAAGATTTTGTTTCAGATAAAGTCTGAATTACCATAACATAAATAGTCAAACTGGAAAAAATGAGTCACTTAGAAGGCTACCTTGAGCATGCCTCTGTGGAAGAAGGTGAGGCCTTTGTACAGCATTGCAATAGGCTGACTCTTCTTCAGCTCTAAAGATCGCTGGAAGTCGGCCATCGCTGCCACATAGTCCTGGTGGGAAAACAAAGCAGAGGGTGAGATCAGGTCACAATAGAGGCATCAATGTACTCGTTCAAAGGCAGCACAGACCTCTGAAATGAAGAGCAGCGTTCCTCTGTGTCTGTAGAGACGGGCCGACGGCTGCAGCTGGATGGCTTTCGTCAGATCAGCCAGCGCTTCGCTGATGCGACCCAAAGGAGACAGGATCTGGGGATGCAGGCACACAAAAACAAAAACAGACCAAGCTGTCAGAACAGTCTGGAAATCATGTTTTTTTTTGTTTTGGATTCATTTGGTAGTAAATCAAAACTGCTTTATTTGTAATTGAAAAAACAAGACCCTTTAGTTTGCACGATACAGGTGATTTTTTTTTTTTTTATGCATTTGCTTTCGTGGAGCTTATAATGACATTGAATCTCAGTCAGGATAAAGACGGTACTTTCGTCTCATGCTGATTACACCGAAGACCAAGTCAAGAGGCTTAAAGGTCGTAAAGCTGCCCATGAAAAGCCGTTTGTGTTTCTAAATATTGCTGGCTAGTGCTGGATACAACTGCAGACTCATACTGAACATCTACAACTTTATAGCGATGCATTTTCTTCCAGGCTCATTGCTATGGTAACTCTGAGCCAGCAGGCTGTAAGGAAAAGGGCATATCAGGGTTCCAAAAATCAGATTTGCCACAAACTAGAGCACTGTGGAAGAAGTGAAAGAACGGTGCAACAATCAATAAGAACAACACAAAAAAGGAGCATAAAAAGAACCAACATTCCCTGGAGGAGAGAAAGAGTAAAACCATTTTACACTGAAACATAGCCATGATACTTTCAGGTAGTAGCGCCAACCTATAACTGATCAGACAGGTTTAGTGGTGATTCATAACTAAATATGGACATTTAATCAGTTGAATTCCCACCATTTTGTGGTAGAAATATTTACAGCACTTGTAAATATGATATTTTCTATCCAACAGATGGATTTGAAGAGGCCAGATGATTATCATGATTTCTGGAGTTAGACTCTTTTCACCGCTTCTCTCTGAATGTTCGCGCCTCACCTCCGCTCTCTGTTCGTAGACCTCTGGCCAGTTTGGCTCCAGCATGATGACTCGGTTGAGCTCGTACAGCGCCAAGTCAGCATTCTTTATGTCCTGGCATGAAGACACAGGAAGGGCAGGCGGTTACATTTTGTTGACATAAAGCCTCATTTACAGTGAACAAGTCTGGGAGCAGAAAAGCAAACAACTTAAAACCACAAAACCTGCTGTTGAGACTTTGTTTCACAACGACATATTTTCATGCATGGGGAGAGCTGACAGTCACGTAGTCATCATGTTCCTATCTAGAACGACTGCCTGTTGCCAAAACGTATGCATTACATGAGAATGAAACTCTTTCATCCACCAATACATTTCCAATCACTATTTAAAACCAATTCAATACGTTCACTTTCACCTTAATTGCACATTTCATGTGCAGATTTAAAGCTCAGAACCTTTAACGCCATTAAAAGGTATCCGTTTAGATATATGGAAAAATAAAACTACTGGGTCTAAATTACTTTAAAAATTGATAATAAGCATATTACGAGGGATAAGCCTGGCAGTCGTTCCGCTTCTCTCTCACCTGAAGACTTTTCTTCCCATAGGCTATCCCTCTTCCATAGATGGCACTGACCAGCTCCGGGTCACCCTTAATCAAAAACAAATCAGGAAAAATAGTTTTGGCTTGAACGCAAAGAAAGGAAGAGGAGTTTGAATTACAGAATGCGTTGAGACGAAAAAGCAAACTGGCTCAATTTTAAATACAGTATTGAATGTAAATATCTGCTTCATAGGTGGCAAACGCACCTGTAATATGAGGGAGAAGTGTTTGATGGCTTCATCATAAAGACCGTTGCCAATGAGAACATAGCCTATAGCTGCAAGGATGGAACAGTGATGATGAATCTAGGTTAGATACATCTGTTGAACATATAAAAGCATTTAGAATATTATACAAACTTACCAAGCTCTTCATTTGTGTTGTGATTGCCTGCAGGGAAGGGGATTTTCTTCTGTTCTATGAACACTTTTGCTTGGTTCTACAAGATATTAAAAAAAGCAAATAAAACATATGGAAAATGGAACAAAGTCAAGTTGAATGAATGAAGAAGAAACACAGAAAGAAGAGAAGCCACAGACTTAGCTAATGTATACAGCAAAGAAAAACAAGTATAAAACCTGAGTCAAGAAGATTTTGGAATAAAAAAAAATTGCATCCCTATGATGCAAACAAGCAAAAAACATTCAATTTAATGCATCCAAAAAAGCGCCTTTCTGTCCTTTATGGTGTGATGTTGCGTTTACTGTATAGTCAGGAGAATGGCAGAGTGACAATGTACACAGCATTACAACCGGTGTATCAGACAATATGCAGTGGAACAATTAAAGACACAAGAAAGATATTTTGTTTGCACAGTCTTGTATTTAATAAATAAACATGTTCAATAGTCGGTTGAACTCGTCATATACAATTTTCACATGTCAAACTGGTCTAAATACAACCTGTAGCGATGATGAAGTGATGCCCTCGGGGAAGGATCAGTGCACTCTGACAGCGGTGGGGTTTAGTTACAGATGCAACAAAGAAGGATTCTAGGTACACCTAATCTGAACTCTCAACCAGAGAAGGTTGTTGTTTCTGCAAGGTTCCTCTAGTGTTTGTGTGTGTGTGTGTGTGTGTGTGTGTGTGTGTGTGTGTGTGTGTGTGTGTGTGTGTGTGTGTGTGTGTGTGTGTGTGTGTGTGTGTGTGTGTGTGTGTGTGTGTCTGTGTGTGTCTGTGTCTGTGTGTGTCTGTGTCTGTGTGTGTAACCGTGATCTCACCAGGATCTTCTCTGCATTAAGGGAGAAGACTGACTCACAGGGTGGGTTGCTTCCCTCCTCACATTCTGGGTCCTCCAATTGTAAAATCGAGGACTCTAAAAGGACAAGTGTTACATAATCCATGTGTGTTTATAACAATTACATGTAAGAAATAGATTTTTTTTATTTTGAATTAACTGCCACATTAAATTGCTTAACTACACCACTATACATAGCTGTGAGGTCTTTCTGGTCTATTTTCCATGGCAGCAGCGTCACAAGGACGCTGCTGGTTGTCAATAGTAATGTTAATGTTTTTCTTTGTTCCACTTGGAGAATATTTTTTCAGTCTCAGTTTTGCTGCAGCAATATTTATATAGAAATAAAATACATACACCAAATGTGTATCCAAATATCACTTGAAAAACAAACAACAAATAAGTTTTGCAGATTAAGAGATACTTTGATGAACGCATGAGCTTTTGTCGTTTCTAATGAATGGATAACATTATTACCAAGGTATGAAATAGCATTGAGTAACACAGCGACGATGCTTTGAAGTCTGTCAACAATTAGAAAATCATATTAAGTTCAGTCCAGGTGAAATTAATCTCAATAGGAATGTAAACACGAATGACTAGTTCAACCGTCATTCAAATCACCTTCCTGGAGCGTACAATCGTCTGCCTGTCTAAATGAATGAATGAATCGCTTGTGTTCGGAAACGCACGAAACTCAGTGCAACAGGAAAATGTGAGTTATCCTCTGATAAGCAGGTAAATCAGTATCGAATAAGGTAATAACATAATGGTGCATTCTCTGAGCGAAGTTTGGTGTTCACCTGCTGGGGGTGAATCAGAACAAACGTATAGTTAGAGGTAAGGGAGTCTATCGCGGAGTTTGTTTCCATACTGTCACGGTCCATACGGAATAAAATATTATCAGGCCCGCGTTCTGTTCGCTTTCTAGTTACCACTCCCTCGTTACTTCTCTTTTTCTTTTGTTTCAAATCCCATTCAGCCTGTAGAGCAAACGTGCTGTATATTATCTCCTCTCGGCAGCCACCGTTTGTTATTAGCCTCTTGTCGTTAGCTTGCAGCGGTTTAGCTAGCCGGGTTCAGTGACAGTTGAACCGGGTAGGACGTGGCAAAGTAACAGCAAAAAGAGAGACTTTACCGCAGTCAGCAGCATATTCTTCCCACTCGGACAGCGAGCTGCATCCCTGCTTATGAAGCTCATTGTTGAATAAAGTGAGAGTGGAGAAATATTCGGACGAGAAAATTGCCCTACACAGGTACAGTAGTGAGAGCACAACCACAACAACAGACCGGCTGACAGAGGCCATGTTGTGCTACATGTGTGATGCTACAGAGCGGAAGGTGCAGTCCGAGCAAACCGTTGGGACACGCCCCCCTCGAATAGACCAACAAGAACGCTGCAGCTGAGGGACGTAAGTAAACAACATTTCCCAACAAACTCTGCGGCAGTCAAACCGGTCCCTCCAGTGCCAAGATGGTTTGAATGAACCAAACTGTATTCCGTTGTAACATTCAAAATAAAGTTAACATTGACCACTTGTAGTTTCAATTCATTTATGTAAATTAGCAATCTGTAGACAGAGGTGAAATCGAGAGATGTAATGGTAAAAATATTAACAGCACAATGCAATACTAAATAAGATAAGACAAGACAAGATAAGAGCAAATCAGATACATCTTTATTAGTCCCACTGTGGGGAAATTTGCATGTTTGCGGTTCATAAATACATATTAACATATACAACATATGATATTATCAAAATAAAATACTCTTGCATTTGAAATGGACAGTAAAATATGCTGCACAATATGTACAACATGCTGTTTTGTATGAGTACAATAGCACTCATTCGGCATTAAACTGTTAATACTTAAACGTACATATTATGAGAGTGTATTCATTATGAGCTATGCTCTCTTTCTCCCCCCCCCTCTCTCTCTCTTTCTCTCTCTCTCTATCCCCCCTTTGTGTGTGTGTGTGTGTGTGTGTGTGTGTGTGTGTGTGTGTGTGTGTGTGTGTGTGTGTGTGTGTGTGTGTGTGTGTGTTGGGGGGGGGGGGTGCGCACACCTGCTACCTTCATGTCAATTCAATGTCATAGATGTTGATTGTATATTCCTCCATCCATCCCTTCGTTTTTTCTTGTTAGAGTAGTATATGCAAAGGTAGTTTCAGAATCGAAAATTAGGCGAATAACAGAAACATGACTGCATTAAAGATAAAAAACACAAATCTAAAACATGATACTGAAAGGCAAACAATGTGGCTGTGCCACTGTACTATCGGATAGATGTGACCAGCTGATGAGTAAAGTTGACATTACAGCACTTGAACGCTGGACTCTGAAAGCTTCACGTTGACATGTTACACCTTTATTTTGAAGGCGGAATTGTATGTAAATGTCCTTCCGCTCTTACAGTCTGTCATGCTAGCTGCTTTTAGTACATGGCGAAAATGAAGAAAGGTGGTTTTAGGTGTGTTGAGTGCAACGCAAAAGCATCGGAGTTGCACAGGGACTACAGCAATGGCATCCTGAAGATAACCATATGTGTAAGTTAACTATTACATTATGAAATTGAGTGGTCTGGTGTGAAGTTATTGTTTATATGCTAGTAGCTAACATGCTACTAGCAGATTTACTACACATAATGTTTGTGTAGTTTTATGTGACAGGTCAGTTAATCATTTGGTATCACTATGACATTTTGTTGGTATTGGTGTTGTGTTGATCGATAGTAACGTTGCCTGTGTTTCTCAATCTCCAGAAGTTGTGCCAGAAGCCAGTCGACAAATATATCGAGTATGACCCTGTGATCATCCTGATTGATGCCATTCTATGCAAGACGCAGGCATTTAGACATATTTTGTACAACACAAGTCTTGACGTAAGTAACATATAACAAATGCCAATAAGCATTCTTCTTCTTCTTCTTCTTCTTCTTCTTCTTCTTTTTCTTCTTCTCTTTCGGCTTTGCCCCTCAGGGGTCGTCACAGCAAATCAGTTGCCTCCATCTAACCCTGTCTTCTGCATCCTCTCCTCTCACACCAACTACCTTCATGTCCTCTTTCACTAAATCCATAAACCTCCTCTTTGGTCTTCCTCTAGGCCTCCTGCCTGGCAGTTCAAAACTCATTATGTCAGTAAGCAATGATTACTGAAATAAACCAGATATATTAATTGTGTGTGAATGTGAGCAAGTTCTCTGTGTCTAAAAGTCGAGGTGAGCCCTCCAGAGATTTCTTTAGAGGTGTGTTGTGTATATGTTTTCCTAAATCTAATCCCCCGCCTCTGCAGATCCACTGGAAGTTGTGCGTTTTCTGGCTGTTGTGCGAGGCTTACCTCAGGTGGTCTCTCCTCCATGGCTCCAAGCAGAGCGGTGACCCCGCTGACATCATCAGGTACGCCAAGGAGTGGGACTTCTATGGCAAGTTTGGATTGGCTGCCCTCGGTAAGATGATAAAACCAATGCTATACTTTTATCAGATGTTTTCAGTGCCACAGTGAATGCTCAAATGTGAATATTGAACAGCAGAGCCATCTGTCTGCTGGTCAATCTGTTCATCAGGTTATCTTAAAATACATTTTTACCAGTCTTTCATTTTAAGGATAAAATTAAAGACAAAAACAGGAAAATCTCCACAAGCTAGAAAGTAGAGAATGGTTGATACTGTTGGTTTTTATAAATCCCTTAATTACTTTCCAAACATTGGAGTCAGTACCCTTTGGGATCAGGGATAAAAACGACAAACCAGTTACAGATTATTTTTGTTAATTCTTGTTATGACATACTCATTACTTTTGATACGTGCTTTTCTATCGCACCAAAAAGAACTTTAGATCAATCATGATATTCATCCTCCTGTGTATGACACGTCTCTCTGCCATAGAGCTGTGTGCCTTCTGCCTTGGCGTGTTGTGTTTCCTGTGGTTAGCGGTGGGTCGCCTCCAGGGCGGGACCGTTGAACTCGGCCCGCTCCTCAGGGCTCTGCTTCTGTCCTGCTACGGCAAGGTTCTCCTCGTCCCAGTTGTTATCTGGGAGCATGACTACTCCCTGCTCTGCTTGGGCCTCATTAAGCTCTTTGTGCTCATGTCAAACCTGCAGGCCGTCAGAGGTGAGAGGACGTCTGTTCAGAGTGAGATGCTTTATTTACAAGTCTCCCACTTGTCTCCCATGTTATCTAGCCATGAGATAGCCATTTCTGTTTCCACAATGTGACTTGTACTCTAAATAACGCAGAGGCTCAGGATGATCAGGCATCTACTGTTTGGAAGCACTTCTTACTGAAAGAATAGAAGTCTGTTAGCAGTGTGACAGGAAATGAGATGGAAATGTTTCCAGGCGCCGATGCTATCGCAGTTTTAGCCACGTTAGCAGAATGGCTCTAGATAGTCTGTTGTTCCACCACTTTGACTCAGAAGTACTTTGACCACTATTTGTTGGATTGATGTAATATTCATGTTTCATACATGATGGATTTGACTGATTTTGGTATTGTCTTTAAACATTTACTTGCACATCAAAAAGAGTTACCTTTTGATATAAAGTGTGCCCTCCTCACTCGTGGTTAATGCCTTCCAGGACCCACACGCGAATCACGAATTCCGCAATATAGCGACAAATTACTTATCTTATTATTTACTGCAATCTAAACGTTTATGAACCCTCCCCATACTGATATTAAACAACCTTCTATCTGTATTACTTTTTCCCACACTCTTATCGACTGTTAAAAGCACCTTTGTGTCTCACGGAAGTCTGAGACTCATGGAACGTAGCGTACTACCGGATGCCGTCAGCCAATAGAATGCATGTAGTGTATCACGTGACTACCTACCAAAAATCTGCGATGAGGTAAAGTCGCGAGTGTTGATGGGCGAATGCGCAAGGGTGCGCTGTATTATGTTATAACAGTCCGTACAGCACAGGCCAATGTTTCTTCACACATCTGTTTAGCTTTTGGTACCTGTTTCACACCCCAGTTCCTTTGTAGTGACTAATAATAATAATACAGGCCGGTAATAAGTGAGTAATTGTGTAAACAATTTCTAAAGGTCAAAAGGTGACTGAGAAAATACCAAACATTTACTGTCGGGGGTTGCTTTGTACAAATACTCAAGTTATGAAATTCTTAACTTCATTTCGTCAAACAACATTTTAAAACACAAAAGTGTGATTTGTCTGCGACTAATCCTCCCTGGCTCCTGAATACATAGACCAGGAAAATACTGTAAATTTATTGTATGAAAGGTTTCAGTTTGCATTTCTGGGGTTGTATAACTTATGTCTTTATCAGCAGTTCTGGAATTAATGTGCTCATTGAGTTTGGCTCCCTGCCTGTGAAAAACAAACAAGATCTTTGGTCTGTTCATTGATAAAGAATGAGTAACAGTGTGTCTGCCGTAAAGCAGGAATGTCTTTTCAGTACTTTATTTATCCTTCTCAATCCATCATAAAGTCACATTGTTGTCCTTTTCCACTTGTTTCTTCCAGTTGCTTCTGTGCCTCCTTTTCAGACATATTTTAACTAACTGAAGAACTAAATATACAGTATTTCTATTAACGCATGTGCAATCATCCATTTCTCTGTCCTCCATCTATCCTGCAGTGATCATGAACAGCAGCAGACGTCTGTCCCTGATGGCCGTGTGTTTAGGCCTGCTGACAGAGACATGCGTGGCTCAAGCCTGCAGACGTCTCCCATGGAGCATTCAGGATGTATTTGACTGTCAATCCTCTTCACCACACTGTGACAAACTCACCTCACCTCAGGGATGATTAAGAGATTCAGGATGGCAGCCTGAGCTGGAAGACGCATAAAGGAGAAAGGCACTTTTTTTTGTTTTGTATTCTTGAAGTTCCAGTTCTTAAACAGAGACAGAACGATTCAAACATGATATTATTATTACATTTTCTGCTCCTACTTTAATTTGTATGGACGTCAGGGTGGCAGTACTTACTTTGGTTTTAAAGTGGGCAAGTGGTTCGGATTTTTAAGAGGAGCTACAGCCTGATCTTTCTTACTCTGATGCTCAGAGCCGCTGTCAGAACTATGTAATAACCTCTGCTCTATTGGGACAGGAATCAGCCTAAGTCTTCACATTCTTCAGGTCATTGCTGAAATGCTTTCCTTGACTCGTGCACAGAAACACACAGGGTATACTGTCAGAATGTGAAGTAGAGATAACATTATAATAGTGCAATGTTAAAAAAAAAAGTGCCATTTAGTCTATAAAGTGTTAAACAGAAAGAGGCTAATGTGACATGTTTCTATGACTAAAAATTTGTATTATTAATATTATTTTTACCGTTAATTGTGTCCATTTGCTTGTTGGATTGTCAGTAGGATTTATGTAAAACTATTGAATGTATATCCATGAAACTGTGTGGGAGGATGGGTTCTCGGCAGTAATGGACGCGGCTAAATGTGGGGGTTGGATAGGGATATAGGGACCAATCCAGGATTTCTTGTTTTTTTCTCAGATTTTTTGGTATTTTTTTCTATATTCTCAGGGAAAAATGAATGGACCTACAGTGTGTTAAAGTAAAAGGGACAGATAAGTTACCGTTATTTTAAAAATCTGCAAACAAATTACGAATCATCAAAATGATTTGCATAATTTATTCTTTGCTACTGTTATTCGGTGCTAAAGCTCACCACAGGAACCAATTATTTCAGGATTATTTGCTGTCAAGGGACCGTCTGCAACTTACTGTTTCACAGTTATCCTCAAGCAGGAACTTATGTCTATTAGATTTGTTGTCTTAACACTAAACCTCCACAAACTATGTGTTTGTGTGAACAGAGCGATGTTGAGTCAGTAAAACAAATGTCCAGAACAGTCTGTGGAATGAAGGGAATGCATTCACCCCAGACCGGTGCAAATGAACATCTGATCCTGCCCCGGCCCCCAGGAGTCTCTCCTGGAGCCAGGAAATTATTGAAACCTGCTGCAGAGTTGGACATGTGAGGAGAGACGAGGCGGAATTCTTCGTGAATGAAACCATATGTGGCGACGCTGATATCCTCTGAAATGAGATCATAGATAACAGACATTTAAAAACTGCATGTAGCATCACTTTACCATTAAATCAGTAAATTTCCTACAAAATTTATCCAATTATGTCACAGTTGTTCCTGTTTTTATGTCATAAACTTGTCTGGTCATAAACTTTGTGTTTCCTATTTATTATTTTTTGTCTTTATTTGGATGAAAATACGTTTGCTTGCTCTGAAATCTGTTCTCTGAATGAATGAATGAAATTAATCAACAAAGCAACGTTGAGGACATAAAGTGGTGACAGATACTTGCATTCCTGAGTTTACAGCACTGGGAGGCAACTGTGATAAATCAACTAAAATAAACAAGCGAGTTTGGACTGAGCTGCAGAGAAACCTTGCAGATCAATGCTCCAATCTGATTTGAGTGCTATAGAAGGGCAAGAAAAAGATGTATTTCTATTTTAATCAAATTATTCAGGTTTTGAAAGTGATGCCTCAACCTCCTGATGATTGTGCTCTGCATCTGAATGTGGATACATGTTATTACAAGCCTGTGAATACTTGAGGAGACAGCACACTAACCTGGAATGTTTTGATGGTGTCCGGGGTGGATCTGTGCACCAGCCTCTGTAAGGATGAACACAATCTGGAGCAAATTAGAGGTCAAGGTTAACTCAACCAGATATAAATTGTTAAAATGCCTTACCCTATCCAGGTTTATTTCAGTCTCACATTTTTAACTTGTTAAAACAGTGATAAATATTCCAGGGCAAAATCTGAACATTTTCTAAATGTGGAGTCTGGGAGTTGTTGGTCAATTGCTGAGGCATGCAGTGGTTTAATCTGAGACGGACTGATCAGATTAATCTGGACTTGCATGTAAAACAAGGACGAGCTGGATGGGAAGTGCAAGAACCCTCCAGGTCTTAGTTACATTTCATCTCTTCAACTGTTCCCAAACAAATCAGCCTTTTCTGACGTCATCAATCAGCCTCCTGCTGGTCTCTCGCTCTGATGCGATGGTCTGTTCTGTCCTTTCCCCTGCAGAGAGAGTGATGCACACCTTGGATTTATACTCTCTCAATCAAGATTATGTTAATCTGCTCTAATCTCCTAACAGACGCTCGGACGGGAAGCACAGGATTGGAGCAAAACACAGAGAAAGGAAGACGACAATGGACTTCAGATGGTTGTGTAGGGAGCCTTTCAAAGAAGAAGATATCAAGCAGCTTTATTTTATGAGCTATTGTTTGATCCGTTCACTCGAAGTTAATGTATAAAGCATGTTTTAATTACACACTGAGGTACAACAGGCAGTAAAAATACTCTATAAAGGACAGCCGACTATCAGCCATCTGTTAGCACTTGCTGATAAATTGCATTTTAACACATGTCTCTGATTGTAACACTGCCAGCCTCTGAGATCTAAAAAAAAAAAAGGGACAAAAGTTCACAAATCATCAAAAAACACACCACAGTGCATAAAGACTGCAGCATGACCCATTTCTTCAGTTTTGCAGGGAGGCTTTAAACCTGCTCTCGGAATTTGAAATTCCAAACAGTGCTACTTATCATCAGTAATTCATCTGAACCTCCCGGGATGAGCTGCTATACTTCAAAGATGTGTGTCTGGAACATCCTTCTGTGGTAATGAACAATTAAACCGGAGCTGCAGCACCATGACAGCTCCTCCACAATAAAATGCAGATTGGTGCATTTAAATGCAGGTCAGAGGGAGATGCATTCAGAGAAGGAGAAAGAAGTAGGGCAGCAGAAAGGAAGAGAAACAGTTTGGTGAGGGAGGAGTGGCGCTTTGTAGCGTTTGGATGATGTTGGATGGGATTTTAAGGATTGAGGATAATCTAAACTCACGTTATCATATTATGGCATTCTTGAGAAAGCGAGAAAGAGTTTTGGTGACATTGTGGTTCAGAAAAATCAGCTCTCCACCCTCACCATCCCTTCTCATGGGTCCTGAAGTCATGTTTATTAATATGTTTGAAAGTCTTCGATCTGAGGTCATGTTTGGGGTCGGATGATGCCGCACCTGCAGAAAACATTTACTTTAGTCTGAGGAGCAAACATCGTCTGAGGTTCTTTCTTTTCTTTCATCGGGTTTTAAAGCAAATTCATTCCCATGCAACCTGAGGAGAAACGTGCAAAAGAAAAACATTCTTCAGGCATTTCTTCTGCTGGGAGTTGACTGAGAGCTGGTCTCATCCTGAAATACTCGTTCAACTAACTTCTACAAAGTCTTATTGTTCACTTTCTTAAACTGTGTTACATGTAAATGAATGAAAAACACTCTTCCAAGACTGAAATATATGGAATCACTTTATTAAATTTGCATCAATACAATATCTATAATAGGGTTGAGGTTAATTGTCCAAATAAACAGTATTATGGTCATTCATGGGCGAATCGATGAATAACAACAAAGCCATCATGTGATCTCTGAATATTTTTTTGTTTATGCAACACGAAATACAAATAAAACTTTTTTTTAACAATAATGATTGAACGAATGATTACGATGCATGATATATAGTATAGATATGATATGGGGCTTTTCTGGTCCCTCTTTCCACGACAGACTAAAATCAATTCAACGGCTGCAAACAGTAACTGTAAAAGTGGAGAGTAATCTGAATACTCTAATAATCTAGTACAAAAGTTGTATTAAAAAAAAGTTTTGATGCCTTTTCAGCTTTTTTTAAGGTTGTTAATCAAAATTTAGGAGCAGGATGTTTTTCCAGTGAGTGAAAAACTGCTTGACGGATCATGTTAATAAAAATCTTTTCATGAAATGTCCCAAATATGACAGTTAATATCGCCAGTCTCTCACCAGACTGTTATTTCAATTTGACATTGTTCTTCATTCCACTTCCTTGACGTGGCTGTATTTCCCAGAATTCCTCATAAACAATCACTAAAAAGAGCTTTGTGAGGCAGGAATAGTCCTTACTTCAGTCATGACATCTTTTGGTGGTTTGCACTGCGTTCTGCTCTATCGAGGCCACTTTACTACAAAAATTGATCCTTCTGACCCTTAATGATCAATTTTTTTCATGTGATTATTCAAAAATGGTGCAAGAACAGTGATTTTAGAAGGAAGCCCTCGTTGTTTGAGACACTCGAATGGACACATCCATTGCATTTCCTTTAAGTGTGTCACCTTCGTGCACTTGGATAATTTATCTTGTAAGAGGACAAGAAAACATCAACCACCAAAGAACAAATGTCACATTACAATCAAATATTGTAAAAATCTTTAGTACCTCCGGGGGTGAAGTCGTGTTGATAAGTTTCCCCTGAGATGACGTCACACATCACATGATCACACGGTAAAGGAGGGTTGTAACAGTAGGAATCACATTGATCAGCTGCTGACGGTACGACACTGAGTACATTTGCTGGTGTTTAGCGCAGCTCTTTTTACACTCTCTAGTGCTGGATTGAGTTCCAGTGGTGTTACTGCACATGCCTGTGTAATTAAGACCAAGTGAAAGGATCAGGTAGTTGCATTATTAACACAGTACAATCACTCACAAATGCACCACTGTTGACAAGTGAATAGCACAGCTTTTGACTGGTTTATAAGGCTGTTACAAGTTGTGGAAATTAAAAACTGCTGCGTTCTTTTAATATTTCAGGAAAGCATCAAAGGGTACGAACACAAAATTCACAGAGAGGACGTGTACAAAATGTCAAACTCCCGTTAGCATCATGGTCGTCTGTAAAATATAAAAACAACCTTTGATGAAGGAGCAAAAAAAAAAAAAAAAAAAAAAAACACTAAATCTTCCAGATTTCTCAGATTTTCTCGTCATAGTGACATTAAAGGAATTTGGAGGTTTGCCAACAAGATTTAGATATTTAGATTTACATGTCAGCTTTAAGTGCACGTGAAATCCTAGTTTATGGCATACGGTCAAACCGTCTCAAAGAACAGCGAGCCTGAAGCCTGGAGGTCTAAAACCTGGAGGTTTTTACGAAGGCACTGACTGTAGACATCCAATAAAACATCTGGAGCAACACTTTGACTGAAACATTTTTTACAACTGCATTATTTGATTGCTTTTGATGCAGCAGACATTCAGTGCTACTTAGAAAAGGATGGAGCGAATAACAACCCATTTTATCAAGTCCATTTAATCTCCTGTTCCAATTGAAAAACTCCTTTTAAGGAAATCAGTGAAATATGATTTTTTTTTGTCTCAAATTATTTGATAGAAAAAGGATGAGTTAAAAAAACAGAATTATGGTTTAATTGCCTTCTTCTAGTCACCAGTGGAGCCCCAAAAATACAACTGCATTAAATACATGAGTACAGACGATCCGCCTCGACCATTCTGTTCGTCTTCCTTAGGTTAAGAACGTTTCCCAAACTTCCTTTACTTTACCTTTAATTTTAATAAGCTGTAATAACGTGATAGGTTTGTACAGTTACACATGACGTACATTTGATTTCACGATTCTTGACACAGTAGTTTTATGATTTACAATGCATGACTTTGTCTCATCAGTTGGTGAGATTTTTTTCCAAAGAAAAATTGACAAATGAAAATCAAAAGTCAGAAAGACATTCCTCGAGACATCTGATGTCACGGTTACCTGTTTGACAAAATCAAACCATTGGAGCTCCGATAAGTTGCTGCAGTCATAGTAACCGCCAAATATTTTTTATGCCAACTTCTGTGTTTTCTTTGGTTTGTGTTTCACAAGCTGTCGCCGAACAGACGACACCAGATGACATATAGACACGATATCGACTGTAGTGAAATCTGCCACACCTTCTTGTAGCAGTGGTGGGTGTTGGGGGGGGAAGGACAGCTGCTGCATGCTACAAGCTCATCCGAGATGTTCAGACATTGAAGAATGCTGCAGAGACCATCCTGTCTTTAGGCTTCTTTTTCGCTTGCTATGGCTACATTCATATTAGCAGACTGAAGTCACCTCATTCTGATTTGTTTTTTGTATTGATGTGACACATATCGGATTTTTTTTCCAAGGCTATGTGAACACAACAATCTGATCGAATCAGATTTCAGTCTCTTTCACATGTGATCTTAGATCTGATATGACGGGAACAACTGGTGAAGTGTCACGCTTACATTCTCTACTGGTGCATTTATTTCAGTTTAAATATGAATCGTCATTCAATATAAAGTAATTTTTTTTGTTGGTGGTGAATAAAACGACTAAAACATTTTGGAGAAACATGTAGTCCATTTGATCAGAAAAACAATCCACTTCCGTCTACGTTGCTCAATTTTCAGGGACCAGATTTTGTAAACACAAGAACGGCTTTAAACGCTACTATCTCTATGATTTATGGAGAAGTTCATAGACTCCTTTCCAGATCAATCACAATCTAATGTCACTGGACTGCCAACCCGAACGGAAAGTCAATTGCAATTACAAACACTCAGTGTTACAATCTTGATAGAAATCCTTCAGGTTTAAATCGGCCAAAATCTTTTAAGAGGCACCCGATGATGATTTGTAGTTTTCTGCACGAAGGCCTCAACCTGTTGCACTGTTTGAGCAAAGTGACAGTAAAATGCCCATGTACTGATTTCTCCATTACCGCCAATGGGATTCATGACGAATGGCGGCCTTTAGATTGGCTTTGGGCCTTCTCTCACCGCCCACTGAGGAAACAGTGACATGGAGTTTTATATACTGTAATACATCCAAGCACTCACTGGTTTGAAAGTTCAGCTAAATGCATTGTTGGCAGCCTAAAACGCTGGGCTTACCGGTTTATCCAAACACCTTTTTCAACATTTCACATTTTTTCAGAGCAAGTTCGAACTCCATCAATAAAAAAGAAAAGGAAAAAAAAATGAAGAAAGTGAAGCCCTCACTCCTGACAGCTGACTCTTTTTTTTTTGTGAAGGTCTGAGGTCTCCAGATGTTTATCCATTCTTGAGGTCTGACAACTTCTGTACAAATGATTTCACCACTTAATGTCTCTGAAGTCCCAATCTGCATTCACTAAAAGTCCAAATTTCCAATGCATAAATGCTTGTAATCCTTGCATCCCGGTTGAATAGCAGGAGAAATGGAAAATCAAATAGCCTGTTATTTATATTATATAATAAATACAATTTTGTTCATATATATAGATACTGTTTATGTATAAAAGTTCTGCCAAAAATGGTGATTGGCTTGCAAAACCCTCTTGATAGAGAAGCAGCAGAGAAGTCTATAAAAAAGAAATGGTATATATTGCGTAATTTCGAGTATAAAAAGTCTCTCAAAACAGTCAGTCTCTGCTCCTGAGTTGAGTGTTAACGCCATGCTTTTCAAAACACTCGACCTCTCAGCTCTGCAGTCCGGTGAAGCTTCTGGTCATGCTGCAAAATTTTTTTGAAAAGCTTCTGCAGCACAAGCAGGGCAGAGTCACACCTGCTGAGAAGCCGAAGATGAGCTGGAGCTTTATTTTTGAAGTCTTTAACTGAAATCAGACACCAATAACTTCTGTCTCCACATAACCGGTTCCTTCTCGGAGGCAAGAAAGCTTCCAGAGCTCCATTCGTGTCTTTAAACCCCCTAAAATGTTTCCCTCTGCAGAAAGAAATGTTAAGAATGAGGCCTTAGATAGTAACGTGAAAGGAGCCCCAACTGTTGTCTTTGCTACTGCTGCTACTCCCATTCTTATTTGCCGTTGCCAACCCGTCGCCGACGTCTCCGTCCGGCTGTTCCCCGGTGGGAGTGGCACCGGGCTCTGGGTAATACTCATCGTCCTCGTCAAAGTAGCCGTTCTCCATCATACTGAGGCTGGAGGCGGCGCTCAGGTCCTGGCAGCTGCCCTTGTACTCTTGGATCGACTCGTGGAGCGACCACAGCTGGCAGAGCAGCGACATGTCCTGCTGGCGTAGACCCACCTGGAGACGGTGGCAGTCAGATCTCCATTAAGAAGCAATTCACTTAACTCAAAGTGCTTTTTATTTTTGTCAGTTAGGGAATAAAGATGTATAGATTACAAATATCATTTATATCTACAGGAAATAAATGCGTGTCCATAATTTCCAGAACAACTAGAAAAATGACATGTCTCGCTAGTGCCACTTAAAAGTGCAACTTTCACCTATATGAACAAAATATGAGAAGCATGTGCATCAGACCAGCAGTACATCTCTATTCTCTTGGAACCATGATCTTAATCCAACAAGTAGTTGGACAGGTTGAATTATTTCCCCCCCTCATTTCTCGACACAAATCCTGTCGTTAAAAACTTAAAAAATTTTAACAGTGAGGACCTCCTCCATGCATGACTACTATGCTTAAAACCAAATACTGTAACCGTCCATGTTTATCTTTAAGTCACATTGCTAACTACTGGCCTGGAATGCATACTACTCTGTTTAACTGGTTTTTAAAGATCCAGTGGAGGACAATCCATTCGAAGTATGAATGAATAACTTTTCAAAACTTTTCATGTTTAGTAAATCTTGTCACATAAATGAGACTTAAACTTTGCACGCTCCTCTGTAGAATCACAAGTTGTGATAAGATACGAGATTCAGGAATTACGTGGCAAAATGTCTCAACTATGCTTGTACAATTTTACCCAGAAATCAAGTTTTAACTGATCAAAACAAAAAACCCTGATATCTATAAATTGCTGTACTACATTTGTCTGCAAATGAGGTAGTGGCAGTTGATTCAAACAGGTGAGAACAAACCTCCATAAACTGGTGGAGCGCCCTATAAAATTTACAATATGAAAGAGACAAGCCATCAGATAATATCTGCTATAAAATCATTGTATGCTGTTAAACAGAGAAGCCTGGAGCAAGGAATTTGCTGCAGGGAGAGCAGAGCACATGACACCAAACAGGATTTGGTTAAGCCTGTCTCAAAAAAGGCAAAGAGGTAGAGTTTCAGTAACTGTGTGACTTTTCATTGAAATTACTGGTTATGACGAAAAAAGACGTTGTTGAGAAATGACCAAGAGTCATGCTTGATTATGAAATCTGATTTGAGTTTGTTTGTAAAATCCCTGCTTAGAGCGTTAAAGAATGCGTCTTAACTGCATTATCATGTTTACACCTTAATGAATATGATTTAATCACAACCACCATGACACGATATAAAAGGGCTGTCAGTAAAAAAACAGAGATCCGCATTTTAAAGTAAATATAGTATGAATATAATCTGGTATGTGGTTGGTGCCATGTATGCCGAATGAATAAGGAGACTCCAATAACATGTATAATGTGTTTAATTGTGTTGCAAAAGATGTGTGAGTTTGTCTAAAGGCCGGGGAAGTTTAAATTGTGAGAGTTCCTAATGGAATCCTTGTAGAAGCGAAAAGCACAGCGCCGGGATTAAACGGCTTTCGCCAAACCTTAAGTGAAAACGGATCACTTTCTTGACGTCAAACAAAAAGAATATTGGAAATTTTACCATTTCTTTCCGCAGGAGAGCCAGAGCAGCGTCCAGGTTGGCCGGCTTGTTCGCCAGGAGGTTGTCGGTGTTGTTCCTGCCTCGGCTCAGGTCGTCCTGGATCATGGTTTTCTTCACGTACATCCTCTCCATTTCTCTCCAGGAGCCGCCGCTTGAGTTCAGCAAGCCGCTCAGGCTCTTCGGCAGCGGTGGAAGACCCTCGATACAGGCCATGCCTCCCATCGAACCGTTCGTTGACTTACCATTCATCGTCCTGAGAGTTATTTCGTGGAACAGTGTTCGTTTTTTCACTTAAGTCGACTGCCCAGTCTTTAAAATCCTATAAAAGCAGAGACAGTTGTCCCCCTGCAGTAAACCGAGCAACAGCCGTGGTTTTTCTCTGCCGCGGGCGGTCAGCGACGACACGTCAAGCTCACCGGAATTGGATTTCTGCTTGTATAATATGAATATCAAAATAAAAGCACCACTCTTACTCTGTTGTGTTACCATTATTACTGGATCTGCGAGGCACAGGGAAAATAGTAAATAGCCACTCATAGTGGTAAAATTTGCAAGGACAACCACCCCACCCTGGGAGACCTCAATTTACAGAATGTAAATCAGTCCATGATCTGTGTTGTCATTTTGCAAAGGAAAATTTTTGATAATATTTTCTTGTTGATGAAATATACCAGGCAGCAAACTGACATCCATAATTATAATCTTAATCGGTACTATTAATATTCTGGCTTCAGCAGTTTTAGAATTTGAAAAGGATCAAGCGAGATGAAGACTCATTCAATGTAGAATAGCTGACAATACAGCCTGCGATTCAGTCAAGTTTTATTCTGAAGTTAACTTCCGCTGTATTTTGATATATTACCAAACACTTGACGATACTGAATTCAAGCTCCGAACTAAAATCCGTTTCCTGTCCTTTTAACAAAGTAGCTGCTGGGCGTCTCCCAGCCAACATTAACGTCTAGGAAAACTGTATTTTACCCTTAAATGTTACATCTTTTCAACATTCATTTTATTCATGTGTAAGTTTTGTTTTTTATACAATTTTTCCATTGCACAATATAATTTAATTAAGCATGAAAAATAGGACCTACATTTCTTTTTGAGCAAACTTTTACTTGAGGTGCTGAATAATTGATACACCTTGCAACCCTCATGAGTTACATAGAAAATAGAATTTTATAAATAGGATTATCAGTAAATCAACATATCAGCACACAACTCGTTTCCTTTATTTGTCAGAACATTTTGGGCATTAGATGCTTCAGAGATTTTATGATGTGCGAAACCTGCACTGAGCAGCAGCTACATAAATACCCCTTTGAGACTGTGGAGTGGTGGTGGTGGTGGTTGATGACTCTGCTGAGGCTGGAGATAACATTGAGATGATGCAAAGAATGACTTCACACTGCGTGTGCTTTCGACCTTTTCTTAGCTTCTCTGTTATTGATTGTTTTTGTGCTACAAACATGGCTATAAAGTTTGTCAGTAATTAATTTATTTAATTGTTGTGTTTTTAGAGCTCATTCACAATGTATTCAAGTGTATTCAAGACGAAGCAGGAAAAGTTTAATACATAATCTTTTAGATATATTTATTGTTATTCTGTATAATATTCTCCTTCCAACAATGAATCACTGATGCCTGCCTCTCATAAACATTCTGCCCTATTTAGCATGAAAATAAATGTATCCTTTTCATTCATGGCGATTCTGTTTATTTTTGTCCCTACATTTACACGCATTGATAGATTTAATCCAGCGAACAGTCAACAGAGGGTTTGAGGTCATGACAGCGTGTGTGTGCAGGACAATAGTTGTAGTATAACGGACAGATGGTGGGCTTCATTTCACCCCCCCCCCCAGCCAGCAGCAGCCGCGTCACAACGATAACACAACAATAACCCCGAAATCAGCACACAAAAGAATCCCACACACTGCCTGGAAAAGAGCAGCAGTGCTGTAACATGCACACACACACACACACACACACATACACACACACACTAGATGAAGCCTGTCTCTATTCATATTAAAGAAATACTTTAACACAATTTAAACTTTGTTTCCTGTTAAAAGACGTTGTGCAAGCGTTTGCCAGTGTTTAAGGGCCTTCAGGCAGGAGGTTTAAGGGCCTCGTGATCTGACTTATTGATTCTCTTGCATATTTTGGCACTGATCCGTATTTTCAAGACACAAACACAACACTAGGGCTGTAACATTGGTTGATCTTGTTGAGAGCATTTTCATGAAGGACCTGTATTGTTATATTTACATCCTGCTTCCAAACGGTCGTGTATTGTAATTGTCAGTGTTCGTGTGTTCGTCCATTCGTCCATACGTCCATTCCGTCCGTTAGTCCACCAAATATCTTCGCAACCGCTGCAGATAGAAAAACGAAACAAAAAGCACATTATTCGGGCGGCAAAGATGATGAAAATGAGATGATGACCATGACCTTGAGAAAACTAGGTCAAGGTCAAATTTTACCTTTTGTACACTCAGGAACCAGATAAGATAGATAGATGAGGGAGAAGGCCAGTGTAAGACCATAGATCAAAGCTAGTGCTTTGATCAAAGCTAGTGCTTTGTTCTGTTCTGTTCTTTGATAGTAGGTCAGAGCACTAGCTTTGACCTTTGACCTATGCAAGTAGGTCAGGGTAAAATTTTGAATTCAAGGGTGTCGCAGGATGTTGCAGTCTGTGACTTCCTTGGTTCTAGTTTCAACCTGTTTGTAGTTTCAAGTATTTAACTTCCCGGACGTTCATGTCTTTAAGGTCACTGGTAGCAAGGGTACTGCTAGCAGTTTTGGTACTGCTAGTTTTTTAATGCATATTGCTGATTAAAAAAAAAACATTTAACAAACACCGTCTTGATTTTCCAGCTCTGGAGATTGCCAGTACACAATGGTTAACATTGTTCACACTAACTATCTGGTCATTTTAAGACTCATGTTAACTTGGTGGCTAGTTAGCTAGGGGGCAGCTGGAAGAGACTAATGCCCTGATTGGCTCCACCGCTACACTTCTTACTCCAGTTAGTAATTTCATGATTTTGTCACTAAAAGGTGTTACGGAATGGACGATCACATAAAAAGATACGTATTTTGCTCTGAAACTGCTAAATCTTTCACTCTACATTGATGCCATGCGATCAGTCAACACAGTATAATTTCCTATACTGTATTTGCCCTTGAAAAGCATCACATTAACATTGTTTAGCCTAATCCTGCTCTTAAAGCAATTAGCCATCAGCTGACAGTCAACAGCTGCATCACTGAAAGAGACCGATCAAGGACAATCTGTTATGGGTGAGGCTTTATGGGCCAAGGGACCCCCTCTATAAGCCCTCATTGCTACCACCACCACCACAACTATCATCATCATCATCACTGGGTCCTCAGATCAAAAGGATTAAGAGTATGATGGCACCCCCTGGGGATGTCTGTCGCCAGAGCAGGCTCGTATTAATCTGCCTTGCTAAAAGGCACAATGACTTTGTGCCACTTAGGCGGGTTAATAATGGTCTAAAGATATCCTCTTATGTCTCTGCTGGAAAGCGATATCTTGCTGAAAGCCAAATAAATTACATTAAGTGCGCAAGTAGACACAGAAGCCCACCCCCCCAGACGCCTACCTTTAGGAGTTCTTTCATTGCCTAATTTTTATTTTGTCAGCTTTCATTTGGTTTTATTCCCCTCTTCTACCACATTTTGTCTTTGAATAATTTTCTGTGTGTAAGAGATGATATATAACAGAAAAATTACATACTGTAAATGATATGTTTGCACTACAATGTGTTGACTTTACCAACATTTGCTTTAAATGTTGAAAATTTGATCTCAGATTTTGTATTTTGTTCAATTTTAAATACCGCTCAGCTTTTTAATTTTTATCTGAAACTTTCAATTCAGAGGTCACTGATTTCCTGTAATGTTTCTCATCTATTCACTGACTGTTTAGTTTGATTGTAAAATGCAGTCAAATTTCCTGTGGACAAACCAAGAGTAAACCTGATTTGGTTCTGACTGTGGGCCGCGGGCGCCCTGAAAGAGTAGGGTGATTTTTAAAAGTTTTTTAAATGTCAAACAACTCAATGTGAATACAATCACCTCTCTTTAAGATGGTGGTTTGGGTACTTTTAGAAGTTTCACATTGCACCGACTAAAGAAGATATAATGGAAATATGCTGATAAAAGATCTTCACAGGGAAATACTGTACCTCACATTTCAGATTTAATGGATGCAAAGTGTGCTTCATTCCCATCAGGTCGCCGCCGCTGCCGCCGACGGGACAACTTTGCATTGAACTTGAAGCTTGTATGGGAAACGTCACTGCCAGAGAAACACAATAGGTCTGAAAGGAGGGAAGGATGGAGTGTGTGTATGTGTGTGTGCGTGTGGAGGTCAGCTTCATTGTTCAGTGGGTCAGGGAAGAGGAGTGGTCATTCAGACCAGCTGCTGACGCTGACATGAGTTTTACCTCTGGACAGGATGAGGCTGCCGGCTTCTTCCACTGGTCAAACAGATCAGACTGAGATATGGTAATTATAGTGACAATGGGTGTATGTTAGAGGCCCGTCTACAATAGCATCATAAAAGCACATCAATGTCTAATTTAGGTGGTCAAACGTGTACCTTGACATTCTTTTGCTCTGAAATCACTAGATGCATTGAGCAGCTTCCTCCTTCTGTTGGAGACAGGAAACAGATAGAATGGCATTCAGATGAGCGCACGCCGCTGCCAAAGTAAACCTTACACACATCTGTTACGTTTGTCTAACCCATCCCCCTCTTTGCAGAAAATTTTGCGGAAATTGGTTCCATATTTTTGCGTTACTGGGGATCATATGGAAAACTTCCCTAGCTCACATTATAAAAGAAAGTGGAAAACAATTCCAGGATCCACGTCTTTATTCAGATCCACTCCAGAATTGAAAGGGTTCTTTCCTGGTCTGTGCCCCATCCTTCCACCAAGTGTTACCAGAATCCCTCAAGTACTTTTTGCATAGTCCTTCCATCAATTCAACAACAAACCAGTGGACATGTCCGATTATAAAGTTCTTTTCCCATTTGTTTTCATGCATAGCAGTTTACTTCTGCACAGTTACGGACACAAACGTTAAACAGCTATAGTTAATTAACTAAGATTATACCAGTAGCTCCCAGTATTAGTACTGTATTAGTATGATATAGGAAAATATTACTAGTTTTGATTACATTTCATTCGTAAATGTAACTTCACAAATTCATTGTACAGTATATGAATACATTTTCTGAGAGACGGGGCTATCCCATGACCCCTCAGATTTATTGATCTTTTGACCTTAGAGCGTGTTGTGTTCAAGTGCATCTTGACAGCTGCTACTTCAGTGTACAGATTTATAATTGACTAGTTGTCTGTCTTTGTGTGGCTCCGCGGTGCACTGATGTCACACCCGGAGTTTGCCCCACCTCACGCCCGAAGACAGCTGGGATAGGCTCCGGCTCCGCTATGGTGGATAAAGCGGTTTGGAATGTGAATGGATATTCTTCAAAATATTCTTTTTTTTATTAAAATGAGCCATTTTTGTATATATAAATAAAAAGACCAACAAAACCCAATTTACTCGATCTGTTCTGCATGTCTGAGGCTGATGATGTGCAGCCAGATAGTAATCAGAGCTGTGCAGCAGCTGGCTATGGTCTTTAAATGGGATGGGTATTTGCTGACGTTTTGTTGTTGCCCTCGGCTTTGTTCCAGTCCATCCTGCAGGGGGAGGAGGGCAAATCCTGAGCAGCAGCTGGCCTCATGCCGTCTGACCTCCACTTTCACCCTTCTTTCAGCTCGCCATCAGTTCTTTACAACCACCATCTATCTATCCTTCATGTCTTGTGCTCCACCAGACGATGCTGCTTGACTCATTAATATGCTTTAAGATTACTGTTTTTTGTCCATCAAACTAAAGTCTTAACGGGAACAATTCTCTTCCTCCACATTTTATGGAAATCAATCTTGCAGTTTTTGTGGAATGCTGCTGACAGACAAACCAAACATGAGTTAAAACAAAACGTCCAAAGCTGAGATAAAAATGTTTTATTTCTCTACAAAGCCTAAATATATTTCAGTTAAAACAAATATACATATTAGAGCAGAACACTGAAAATCAAGATGTTTCACTTTAAAACTACTGATCGTCGGGGTGCGTCGCTGAGGCCAAATCAGACCCGCGTGCCGTGCCTCACCCTGCAGATGGCGGTGATGCAAATGTGGACGCGAGCAGAAATAAACAGCGAACGAGTGGGAAATCTGAGCCTCACAGATCAGCAGAGGTCAGGCGGCGTCACCTGCTGTGTGAAGGACAGCAGATGTAAAAGGTGTTAGATAAAACTGCAGCAAACAGCCTCTTCGTATATCACCTAACACACAGTCAGGTACAACGTGAAAGAGACACCGACATAACAGCAGAAAACACCTGAGGTTTCTCACTGAAACTGGAGAATATTAAATATTCAACATTCCTAAAACAAGAATGCTTCAGTCTTTGGTATTGTATAGTATTTTTTTCAACAAATTTAAAACTCTCCCACTTCTCTGGTCTTTTGTTATTAAGGCAAAAACTGTCAGAAAGGCACTCCAGAGTGAATTGTCATTGCTAATGTGGGAATAAAACACCACCAACCAAACATTAAACCACACAGAACCAATAAGAAGTGATTTACTTCAACTTCTAAGATGTTTTCATTGCAAGCCACAAACTTGCATAACCCTTTATTATTTCCTGCAATGCTCCTTGGAATACTTCTTACTGATTTTGCAATGAAACAATCTCTCAGCAGACATAACACTGTCAACTCCTTAAAAGTTAGTTTTATTGCATCATCCCTTCTCGTGCACCAAGTCTGAAGTTGCCCCCATCAGGAGAGGCAGGAATCCAAATGCTCATTGATTTGAGACTCCTTTACCTTGGCTTGACACACAGGACAGCTGACCATGAGTGAAGGGGAGGAAGAAGAAGAGGGAGAAGAGGAGGAGGGAGTGATGCTGTTTGCTGCTGCAGAGGAAACAAGTGTGGAACCAGAGGAGGATGAGAAGGAGGCTGAAGTGGTACTTCTTTGCTGCATTGCAGCACCGGTACACATTGCAGGTGATTTTGTCTTTCCAGACTCCCTCAATGTTGCTGATTCGCTGCCTAGTCTTTTCTGAAAGAAGTCAAAGATGGTCTCTGAACTGCTGCGGTTGTCCCATGACCTCTTTCTCGATGCATGACCTCCAGCTAAATCTCCATTAGAATGATTGAGATACTTGGACTGTGTTGGGTTAACAGGGCTGCCTTTGTTTCCAGTCAAACCTACCTGTTTGCTGGACTTGCTGGGACTAGATATTTCGGGACAAGAGGCACTGTTGGAACTTTGTTGTTTAGGAAAACCTGATGAAACAGAGGTAGCACTCGCTGAAGCATTTGGTGACTTCAGTGGCTGTGGTTCAGCGTCGGAGTTTGAGCTGAAGGACTGAGACTTCCTGTTTGTGCTGCTAAAGAGTTCTTCAATTGACCTCTGCTTGATTTTACTTGTTTCTTGGTTCCTGTTGCTGCCACGGGGTCTGTCGATTCTCACTGGTGAACCATTGATATTCACATAAACTCTTGTGTTACTGATGGACCTCTTCTTCTGTCCAGTGGAGGAAACTGGTCTGATGGACGGAAAGACGCTAGAGGTTCCATCGTCATCCAGGTCGGAGCAAACGGAAGAATTTAGACTTCTAGCTGTAGGTGAAGTGGTGATCAATTGTTTCGGAGAGGAGATTGAGCAGGATGATAGCGTTTCGTGAGACGGGGAGGATAACTGTGACTTCCCTCCGAGTACAAAACCTTTGCCACTGAATGGAATAATGTTCCTTATGTCCTGTGATCCAGACCCTGAAAAGATGAATAGTTACACTATCAGAGTCAAGCAACAGATTGTTTTGCTTTATAGATTTCAAAATACAAATCTTTCTATACGAAAGGTATTTATTCTAAGATATTTAACATTAAAGTCTGTTGTACCTCTAATAATGGACAGGTCTTGTGATTAATTACAACACAAGATCAAACTTCACAGAATTGAGCCTTAAAGAAAATCGCTTGAGAAATACCCATGCTGGAAACATCCCAGAATAAGAGCTTCTATAAAACTCAATGTGCTACGTAAACATGTCGTACGGTTAAACCAAACAAAACTCGAAGTGTTTATCAGAGCGTGCTGGAGGTTTTGCCACATTTGGACAGCGCTAAGCTAGCCGTTTTCAAACGTTTACATTCTTCACGCTAAGCTAAACTACTTTAACTAGCCGCTGACAGTAGATTCATATCTACTAAACACAACAAAACAAAGAAACAAAATAAATATATATATGAAAGGTGAGGAATAAAGATGACTTCTTACAAAAACATCAAATATGTGTGTTTTGATCTTGAGAAAATATGTATGTTTATTCTTATGTCCAAGTAAACACATTTTCCTGTGATCAAGACCTATTTGGTTTTCGACCTTTATAAATGACTACAAATAAATTCCTAACTTTCTACCTGTAGTTGTAGTCGAAGGCCTTCCACTTCCGGGGACTTTATTCTCTGAGGTCTTCCCGTCCTTTTTAGAATCCTTTTTTCCTTTTTTGCTGTATCCTTCAGGTTCTTTGACCTTGGTGTAGGTTCCTCCACACGTCCTCTTGTGGTCCTCCCACCAGGGGTCCAGAGCAGATGGGGCCCTGTTCATGGCTCGCTTCACAAAGCCAAAGTAGGGTTTACGGTTCTGGCAGGGCCCGTTACACTTCCACCAGTGCTGCCGGTACACATCAACCTCATCGTGGAAACTGTGGTAGACCTGACAAGAAGACCGGGTGAAGCTTCAATTCAGAAATAATCTGACAAAATAGAATCAAATCAGTATCAACTAAATAAAAGTGGAATAGCAGATAGGCTTACTGTAATCTTGGTGCCGCTGGCTTGGTTGATCCTGTTCATGTGTTTGCAAAACTCAGGGCCATGTCCGTCTCTGTCTCTGTTGTTCTGGGTCACAAACAGTAACGCGTGAATCATTTCATGAAGGAGGGTCTGCAGAAACAAACAATAAACACAATGAGGAAAAAGAAAGGACAACTTCATGCCTTCATATGTCATAATCATATCCAGTATTGTATAAATGAAAGGGGCTATTTGTTCTTGAATAATGTGTTTATGTGGGCATCGGTAAATTTTGTATTATATTCATATTCTATTGTTATTTATTATCCAAGTCTGTGTTGTGTAGTATGTGTTGTCTATTGTTCTGTTATACTGCCATAATAAGGGAATTTCACCTTTTGGGGAGGAATAAAGTAATATTCTATTCTACTCTACTTCTACAGTATTTGCATTTATGGTGACACACTCAACCCATCCATCCATCTATCTTCCTCACCTCCACCAGGTCTTTTCTAGGCCTAAGCTTCAGCAGAGGCTCACTGAGTCTGATTGAACACAGTCCACCTCGGCCCTCGTAGGAACACACACCAGCACATCTAAAAGGAAAAGCAAGAAGCTTTAGAGGCAGATCATCTTCCAGAACACATAACCCAAAACAGAACTTACAGTGTCATTCTTGGGCTCCATTTCACCTCGACGCCACTGAGCTTCCCCCAGAAGAACATGTCATTGAACCCCAGAAACATCGCTCTGACATCGGGATTAGGGTCCAGCATCTCCCAGGACTCATCCACAATAGACAGCGGTCTTTTGGGACGGACGGCCAGCTTCGAGTAGGGAACAACATCACTGCCAGCTACCTCCACTTTACGTTTCTTACTGTTTTGTCCGAGGAAGTTATCCTCAAAACCATTTGATGACAACAGTGACGTCTCGTATTCATTGTTAAACTGCTCCTGTAGCTTTATGGCGAGAAGAAGATCGTCATCCATTGCCACAACGATGCTAGCTAGTCAGCTTTCGTTTGTGTTAGCTTGATGGAGCTAACTGGCTAACATAGGTCGTGCTAGGCTCGCAAATGAATGACAATATCAGGAGCAAGAAAACAGTCTGTAATACGCTTTCATCTAAAAATACAGCCGGACTTGTGTGTCATTGTTTTATAATACAAAAATATCCGGATTTCCCTAAAAAACAGAGATGTTTTGCTCAACGTCAGTCCCAAACTTCCGCCAAAAGCTCACAGGGAAGTCAAACACAAACCAACCCACGTACTTCCGTTAAGGACTTCAAAATAAAATACATTACCTCGAGAACTCTGAACATTCGTTTTTGTCAAGTGTGTGAATGATGATTGTTTACCGAGGTTTCCCTGTTGCTTATAGAGAATGTTAAAGAATCTTTTTCTTCTTCTTTTCCTTTCGGCTTTTCCCTTCAGGGGTCGCCACAGCGAATCAATTGCCTCCATCTGAATACTGCTGATATATTGATGTTCAGCATTACAGATTGATATCGAGGCAAGCTTTGTGTGTGTGTTCAAAATAAAGAAAACACAATTAATTGTCGTTTTATGCAATGTTTTGACATTTAAATTGTATCAATATCATGTCCCTGTTAGGGCATTTTCCATTCTGGATATGAGTAACTGTCGAACACTTGACAAATCTTCCTAACGTTTGAAGGCACAGAAGGGCATTCTGGGATTAGTTGTCTTCTTTTTAAATTAGTGGGCCAACCAAAAACTCTCTCTGGGATATTGCGTTAGAAATTCGTAAGCAGTGGGGTAATGATTAGTTGTGTATTAAGTACCATAGAGCTTTAATATAATTTAAGAATTTCAGTGCTATATGACGATTATTAAATAGGTTATAGGTCAAATTTTATTGAAAATATTAATACAATTTGTTGGTCATCGCTTTTGCAGAATCACGTGACGGTTCGGGGTGTTGACCCGTTTACAACTTCCTGTTTGGGTTGCGAGCGGAAATGACTCGAGTACCCTTAACGAACTCTTTCTGTTGCTAAAATTATCAATAATTCTGAAGCATTTTGGGACAGACACTGTGTAAAATGTCGGAAACTGGAAATCGACTGCGGAAACTGCTCGAATCACCAAATTTCGATCCACAAAATTACGTCAAGCAGCTGTCGCAGCAGTCCGATGGCGACCGAGATTTGCAGGAACACCGTCAAAAAATCCAAAACCTGGCCGACGAAACGGCTCAAAACCTGAAAAAGAATGTCTACAAGAACTATAGACAGTTCATCGAAACGGCTAAAGAGATTTCCTACCTGGAGAGCGAGATGTACCAGCTGAGTCACATCCTGACGGAGCAGAAGAGCATCATGGAGAGCATCACTCAGGCCTTACTGTCCACGGATAAAGACGAGACCTCCAAAGAGATGCAGGCCGCCTTCCCCAAAGAAACCGAGGAGGTGAAGCAGAGGACACTCACCTCACTGCTGGAGAAAGTGGAGGGGGTTAAAAACATCATGGACACCCCAGGGAGGCACCTGGTTTACAATGGTGATCTTGTGGAGTTTGATGTTGACAACATGTCCGCTATCCAGAAGGTGCACGCCTTCCTGATGAATGACTGCCTGTTAATCGCCACCTGGCTGCCAAACCGCCGAGGAGCTGTGAAGTACAAATACAATGCCCTGTACGACCTGGATAGCTTTGCTGTGGTCAATGTCAAAGACAATTCACCCATGAAAGATATGTTTAAGATCCTGATGTTCCCAGACAGTCGCATCTTCCAGGCGGAGAACAGCAAAATCAAGAAGGAGTGGCTGGAGATTCTGGATGAAACCAAGAAGAACAAAGTCACCAAGGACAGGCATAAGAAAGAGGAAGAGCAACCAACTTCTCCCGTAAGAGCAGAGGTGTCCACTAATCCTTTTGATATGGACGACGACGAGCCCGCTGATGCTGAGGAAAGTGTGGACCTCAGCCTCGATTGGATCCAGGAGCTGCCGGAGGATCTGGATGTTTGCATCGCCCAGAGAGATTTTGAAGGCGCCGTGGACCTGCTGGACAAACTCAACGAATATCTGAAAGACCAGCCAGTCACGCAGAGGGTCAAGGAGCTGAAGCTGAAGGTGGATGAGCGTGTGAGGCAGCTGACAGAGGTTCTGGTGTTTGAGTTGTCACCGGATCGCTCGCTTCGTGGTGGGCCCAAAGCCACCAGGAGAGCCGTGTCCCAGCTGATCAGATTAGGTCTGGCATGGGTTTCTTATTAATGACACATTCAAATTGATCATTTTGTAATTATGACTCTCTGATGTTATCATTTATCACAGTTAATGAAATTCTAAACTTGTGGTTTGCCGGAGACGGAGTGTGTGTGTTAAAAATCTTCTATGGTTTGCAGGCCAGTCCACCAAAGCCTGTGAGCTATTTCTGAAGAACCGCGCTGCCGCCGTCCAGACAGCCATAAGGCAGCTTCGCATAGAGGGAGCGACGCTGCTCTACATCCACAAACTCTGCAACATCTTCTTCACCAGTCTGCAGGAGACGGCCAAGGAGTTTCAGATGGACTTTGCAGGGAACACAGGCTGTTATTCTGCCTTCGTAGTCTGGTCCAGATCGGCAATGAGTATGTTTGTTGACGCCTTCAGCAAGCAGGTAGGTCGATGAGGTAATCTCTGAACTTTGGCTGTAAAATATGTGCTGATGAAGTGATATTTCTGTGTCTTGCTCAGGTGTTTGACAGTAAGGAGAGTCTGTCGACAGCAGCGGAGTGCGTTAAAGTCGCTAAAGAACATTGTCAGCTGCTGACTGAGATCGGCCTGGACCTGACCTTCACCCTGCAGTCCCTGCTGGTCAAAGACATCAGGGCGGCACTGCTGAGCTACAAGGACATCATCATGGAGGCCACAAAACACCGAAACTCTGAGGAGATGTGGAGGAGAATGAACCTCATGACCCCCGAGGCTTTGAATAAATTAAAGGTGCATCTGGTCGTCAGGCTGTTGGTTCAGGGTTGCATCTGGATGTCTTTTGGTTCCTCTCAGTAACCTACCAGATATTCAATGAATAAACTAAATCTTACATCACCGTTTCATTGCACTTGTCAAGATTTCAGTATCCTGTGAATGTTTCTCTGCAGGACGAGATGCGAAGCTGCAGTATGGGCAGCTTCGAGCAGTACACCGGCGATGACTGCTGGGTGAACCTGAGCTACACCGTGGTGGCCTTCACCAAGCAGATGATGAGCTTCTTGGAGGAAGGCATGAAGCTCTACTTGCCCGAGCTGCACATGGTGCTGCTGGAGAGCCTGAGGGAGATCATCCTGGTGGCCGTGCAGCATGTGGACTACAGCCTCCGCTGTGAGCAGGAGCCGGAGAAGAAGGCCTTCATCATGCTGAACGCTACTTTCCTCCATGACACCGTGCTGCCGGTTGTGGAGCGGAGGTTTGAGGAGGGAGTGGGCAAGCCAGCCAAACAGCTGCAGGACCTGAGGAAGAGCACCAGATCCATTCGAATCAACCCAGAGAGCACCGTGTCTCTGGTCTGACACTGCAGTAGAAGGTGGTGGACAAAAAACCCACAAAAAAAGTTCTACTGTTCGGGCAATTTCCCATTTTAGAAATACTTCATAGATAACTAATTTTGAGATTAAAAGGCACTAAGTGTCGGAATCCAACATGGAGAACAGTAGGAAACAGTACCTGATGATAAGAATGTTGACTTTGCACCTGAATTTGTACAGAATTATACAAAATTTCTGAGTAATTTGGTTGAAAAATGATGTAATGTGTTCTTTCAGAAACCCCGAATGCTGCATTCGGTTTTTGTTTTTGACAAAATAATGCAAGGCAGACTTCCTGTTTACATCTTAGGATGCAGTATAGTAGCCTAGTCTATCATGAATGAAGGAGGATGTGTTAACTGCACAAGAACACAAAAGACAAGGACACATTTCACAGAAATAGCTTCTTCACATACGTTAATTTTCTGACTAGAAAGGTAACGTAATGTGTGCAGTTTTGAACCGATTCCTGAAAACCATGTTTATGCTATCTTGAGGGTTGAAAGCAACGTGTTACGGTGTTTTTCTTCAGTTGCTCACCTTTAACTTTAATGCTGTTGAACCGTTAATAGGCAGGAACCAGGATTCTGGTATGTAAGAACTAAAAAGGGATGACTGACTTTGAAAATCATTGGTTAATGTTCACTGTTGTTATAGTCAAAGTTTAACAGTTAACATGAAATTGAATAAAAAATAAAGCACAAACGTTTCTAATTCTTAATCATTTTAAACAGATCTGTGTTGTATCAAAAAATGTTTTTCACATTTGTATTCAGAATGTTTCCCTGCTGCTGACAGAACTAAGAGCTCTGTTTAAAGGGTTAAATTATGGGATGTATTCATTTCAATTTTACAAATAAATCTGCATAAATCATATTACCTTTAAACATAGCAGCACCAGAGTCATGACTGCTTAAATGTTCTCAAACATGTAAGATGTTATTTAAGGTGAAGATAAATGGGAAACGATCTGCTTTTGTTTGAGTGAGTAGGAGACTAATCAGCATTGAATCATCTTGTTATTCCTGCAGTTTTTCTGCTGTAAATGAAATTTGCTTCTTTGCAACAATCGCTCCTCTTTCTTTGTGAAGCATTTCCTCGCAGTGACAAAGCCCAGCGTGCCACGAAAGGCAGACACAGATATTTTTAGACCTTGTTCGGGATTCAACACATGATTGTTCTCTCTGCTTCCAAGCTCATCTCATTATAATCGCCAATGTGATCGAGGGATCCTGGAAAGCCTTCGGGTGAAGTTATCAGCTTATCCTTTGGAGAAGAGGCGTCTGGCTGGGGGGATTATTCCAGTGGAATTCATTCAGTCAGAACTGAAACAGTGTGCATTAAATGTTTTACATGAGAACAGATGAAAAGGTTTAGATTGTGTGGGAATGCTTCACCTCAGCAGCTTATTTGATGAGGATGGAGACTCCTCTTTAATTCCTCATTGAAATGTCATTCATTTTTCACACACAATGGCTTCAAATACAATTCAAATAATACCATAAATGTTAAAGTCTCATTTATTACAGTTATTTAGTCTGTGGTGGTTTTCTTAGTGTTCTGCCCTGAGTTTGTTGAAATGTGTTTAGAATGTTAAAATGCCCGTTTGATTGTATACATGTGTTTTATTTTTGTTTTAGTTGTGTTTTAGAAAGAAGATTTGTATGTGTTTATGAGACAACCTTACAGCTACCTATTTACCTGTTGCGTGTCCGTTAAGTTAATTGTAAATTGTTTATACTGTTTATAACAATGTTTTACATATATTTTTTGTATTTTATTGTACAGTTTCACTCCAATGTTTCACCGCAACTAAACTGCTGTGTGAGAAGTTATTAAAGGAGCAAGGTCGCTCATTTCCTGGCTCTTGAAAGGAGTTTGGCTGGCTGTTTATTCATGTCAACACTTTGGAAGTACAGTATAACACAGAGAAAATTACACCTACATTTAGAAGAACATATACAAAGATGAGATTATTATTATTTCAATGTATTTTAAATGTCATGGAGACCAACTAAGTATTTTATGAATTAAAAACCTACTTATATACTATTTTAAGGTGCTTGTAGATTACCTTTTCATCAAATGGAAATCAAAATGCTAAAGATTATTGTTTTTACATCACTGTATTAATAGAACCCTTAACTTTGCAGATCTAGAAAAAAAACAAAACATTTTTATATATGAACAGTTGAAATCAGATGAAAAATATGAAATTATGTTATAAAAAATACTTTAGAATACTGTCCAAAAGTAACCCTCAATTGTGACTGTGATTTTTAAGGGTCATCACCGTTGGCTGTTCAGATGTTCTTTCAGAAGATCTTACAGGGATGGCTTCAAATTTTAAAAGCTGTTCAGACTTTCCAATCACTGTCAAAGTGAGCTTTCATCCCCATTTCTCACACTGAACCTTCTCATTCACAGGCCTGCCTTTACATATTTATGAGGACTGAGACAAGGGGAAGCTAAACCGTTTCATAGCATAAAGATTTTCATGTCTGTGTACGTGTATCCTTCCATTAAAATGGGCATCAAGTATATTTGCACTCATGTTACCACAGAGATCAGCGAGTGTAAGTACTGGGATGCTAACAAGGCTAATAAATGGGAAACCTGTCCTGATGGATTATTCAGTCGTGGCTGCTGTCTGGTGAAATTAAATGATCAGGTAACACTAAGGGCTAATGCTGCACAACAGAAAGGAAACAGGATGGAACTGCCTACAAATCAGTTGTGAGCATCTGTCCTCTTTGGCAGAATCAAAAGGTCTTTCACTTCATTTTTTTTGAGTTTTATTTGATTTAGGGTATTTTACCTCATCTTGTCTCTGATGAATTATGCTTGACTTTTAATTCCCTACATTCTTCTTTTTATATTGCTGCATTTGCTGTACATACACTTTGGAAGCTCTTTTTCACTTATTAAAAAGAGCTTCCAAACACCGCAATATTTAAGAGGCACTTCCACACATTCACATTTTTGTGACAATATATCCTACTCTAATGTATTTTCTTTCCAATTCAAATAATTAATTTAGCTTAAACAGATATATTTAAAATTACAGCGTTTTTTACATATTAATGTAAGAATATAATGGCACATAGAAATAGTCTGAATGAGGCATGACATCTACGGTATATAGTACTTTTGATTTTCCCAATATTGCCCAGTATTTCCTAATATTTCCCAGTACTTCCCAGGTATAATTGTTATTTAATCAACTATTATTTTGACAAAATCCAAACGTTTTTTAGATTCTGTAACTCTTTTCATTGCCTCTGCTTTACAACAATTCTGTGTTCTGTTCATCTGTCATGACATAAATGGGATCTGTGGCGTTTCCAAATCTTAATTTAATCTAATCAATCATCCCACAAGCCCCGCCCCTCCTCGCGCATGCGCAGAGCCGCTCGGGGAGCTGTCCGCGTCAGTCGGTGCTAGAGAGTGTTCGCGCTGCAGCTGCGTTCTCCCCGCTGGACCCACGGAAACAGACGGGAGCGATGGAGGAAGAGTTAAAATGTCCCGTTTGCGGTTCCCTGTTCAAGGAGCCCCTCCTGCTGCCCTGTTCCCACAATGTCTGCCTGTCGTGTGCTCGGAACATCACCGTCCAGACCCCGGAGGGGGAGACCCCGGTGCAGAGCCGCACGTCAGCCAGCTCCGACTACGACTACCTGGACATGGACAAGATGAGTCTGTACAGCGAGACGGACAGCGGCTACGGCTCCTACACGCCGTGCCAGCTCAAGTCTCCAAACGGGGTGCGTGTGTTCCCCCCGGTCAACCCGCACCGGCACTGCTCGCTCACCTGTCCGCTGTGCCACAGGAGCGTCTCCTTAGACGAGCGGGGGCTCCGGGGTTTCCCTCGGAACCGGCTGCTGGAGGCCATCGTGGCACGGTACCAGCAGAGCCGCGCCGGTTCCGCCTCCGCTTCGTCCTCCTCTAACGCGGTGAAGTGTCAGCTGTGCGACCGCAACCCCGTGGACGCGGCGGTGATGTGCGAGCAGTGTGACGTGTTCTACTGCAACGCCTGCCAGCAGCGGTGCCACCCGTCCCGCGGTCCGCTCGCCAAGCACCGCCTGGTTCCACCGCGGGTAAAACCGGCGGGAGGAGGCGCGGCGAGCGGTGGAGCGAGCGGCTGCAGCGGTGGTCAGCAGCCGCCCGCCACCGCGCGGAAACCCGCGACCTGCGTGGATCACGAAGCGGAAAACTTCGGCATGTACTGTTACAGCTGCAAGTGTCCGGTGTGCATGAAGTGTCTGGATGAGGGGAAACACGCCAAGCACGACGTCAAACCGCTGGCCGTCATGTGGAAACAACACAAGGTGAGCGAACACACACACACACACACACACACACACACACACACACACACACACCTGAGTCCTATGACCTACATCCAGTGTTTTCCGCACTATAAGGCGCACCTAGAAGCCTTTGATTTTCTCAAAAACTGACTGTGCGCCTTATAACCCAGTGTACCTATGTATGAAAAAAGTTTTAAAATAGGCCATTCATTGAAGGTGCATCTTATAGTCCAGCGCGGAAAATACTGTATATGATCAGGGACGCATGGGCACCAAACTGAAGGATCAGAAGACACACAGACTCAAACTGCCTAATGAACCCTCACAGCCTGTATCAGTTTTCTTTGATTATATGTTTTAAATTTGTGATCTAACATTGCTGAAATGTTGTGTATAGACGGATCTTGGGCCAAGGAAGCGTTACTCAGATTTTGCAGCAGTTCCGAGTACAGTTGTGAATTCTGACTCACTTTTACACCTTCTGCAGCACCGTCAGATGGGGCCTTGTGGACATTTTGTCAGTACCACTAAAATAAAAATACCCAGACACAGACAACTCATGTAATTTCACTCCTGGTTGCAGTTGAATCCAGATCCAGACCATGATCTAGATGTAGGATGTAATGTGAATGAGACATAAATAGACAAAATAATGCAGATTCAGGGTCATTTAAATGACTTTCATGTATCTTAAAGATAAGAAGCGACACCTATATGAAAAAATAGAACCACCAGTGTGGAAAATTCAGGATTGAGGAATCCGACGGTGCTCCTTCATTTGGTTTGAGAAAAATATGATGTCATCAGGGTGACATCAGCATCTTGTGTGCAATGCTCTGATGGTGCACTGATGCAATCATTGTTTTCCTCATGGTGGCACAGAATGGAAGTTTGCCGGAATTGTGTTTTGAAATATAGTCTGAAAACTGCTCTCTGATTGGTCAAGCTTTAGTGACAGCAGAGGTATTTGCTTCACCACAGGTTCCAGGGCCAGTTCCTTGATAGTCATAATGAAAACTGTCATGTCTCCTCTGAGAGAGGATGCTAAAATATGGAGGCTGAAATGTAAAGTCAACTCAAAAACCTTTTGTGATCCTGTGTCGAGACTGTAAATGACAGAACGGTGAAGGGTTCACACACAACAGCACAATTACCATAAGTGTTAAATCCCTGTTTGTGTTAGTGTGTGTGCAACATGAGTCAGCCCTGGCATAGGTCACACAGCATTGTGTTGCCATGTTGTTTTTTTTTACTTCTCCTAGCCTACATCTGTTTGTGATGTGAGTAGAGGTGCATGAAGTCCAGTGTGGAGCAATTAGATTACAAAATACCTTCTTTCAATGACTTTTAATCCATATCACTAGTCATGTAAATATTAATTTGCTTCAGTCATAATTTAGTGCAATTGCGAGACATTTTACCTTTACTTTAATGTCTAAAATTCATTTGATGTTTTGATGTTTGATGTTCCATGTTTTATTCCACCGTGTTAAAAAAAACACTTTATTTTGGTTGTCAGATTTTGAGGCAGGTCCAGTTGAAGGTGTGAAATCAGGAAATTGTTCAAGCCTAACTGACCCCTGTTTTGAGGACTTTGACATTTGTAATATTTATTAAATTTCACTTTTCAGTGTTTATACTATGATTATTTAAAAGATTTTGTTATTCCTGAAAACCCCAAAAGATTCAGGCGTACAAGACCCCCCCCCCCCCTCAGCAAAAAATAAATAAATAAATCATTCATTCTCTTTGTCGTCTACTGGGACATAACACCACATTTAGTCACCACCTCCTTACCATACTCCCCCTCATTGCCTTCATTAAGGGATGATTACAATGATTTATACTTTAATTCATTTCTAAATGACTTTCATGAATTTAAAAATCTTTTCCAGCGATGGGGTCAACCACAGTTCACTTTTTTTCCTCAGTTGACCTGCTTTCATTATTAAAATCCTAATTGATTTTTTTTTTTTTACCTAATATGCATTTTTTGTGATAATTTTTATCCTGAAGGAAACATTTAATTTCACCAGTGCTGATGTGATACATGCAACATTTTAGCAAATAATTACAATGTAATCTCCATATAAATGATGAATTTGTGAATAAAAACGCCCTGGGGACACGAAGCAAACGGGTTCATTCAAGATAAATAAAATGCAACTGGATTTTATATCTGTCCGTTCTTTAATCAGATAGCTCTCTGTTTTTAATGCAGCATTTCACGAGGTGCGCATCATCATCTCCACAGTCATCACACTCACATTTCCTGGGTGTAAATTAAAAACCATTTCCGCCCGTCTCCTGCTAAGTGGGTCACTGGGACTCATCTGCCTGTCTGGCTTTTTTTTTGTTTAAACGAAACTGAACGCCTCCAGTCTTTCCATTCATCATTTCATCAACTTCTTTCTGCTCGTCATTCACCTTCTCCACATGCCTGTATCCCTTTGCTTCTCATTCTCCTGTCTCTTATTTACATTCTACTCTCCTGGTATTTAACCCTTCTCCCCCTCATCCTCCCTCCTCCTCTCCCATTTATCACAATGTCCCATAAATGGGCCGTGAAAATCCCATCAGAGGACAGGAGTGTGAGGGCGTTAGTAAGTAATGAGCAGCATATGAATAAGAGGTGGCTGCCACTTAGTTAATATGATGTCCTTCATGTTGAGAAAGATATATGACTGATGCTCAGTCTGGAAAGTCTGAGTTTTTGACTCACGGAGTTCAGACATGCAGATCTGGGTTTTATTGTGTAGGTTTCTCTTCCTCTAATCTTCTCCATCTTAGGTTACCCTCGTCCGTCTGTTCATCCATCTGAATAAACGTCCATATGTAATCAAGTTAGGTCCACTCACAGCTCCTTAAAAACTGCTGGACAGAATTTGATGAACTTTTACATGATGCTTTAGGGGACCCTTAAGGTGTGCATCTCATAATTGGTTTCTTAAAAGCCAGTATGTGAGATATCAAAGACATTAGATCAGAATTATATTTGTAAATCAAATATTAATTACATCATGATGCACCCCTAGGGTGACTCTCTCTCTCTCTCTCTCTCTCTCTCTCTCTCTCTCTCTCTCTCTCTCTCTCTCTCTCACACACACACACACACACACACACTTAGAAAACATGAATATGCATATGCAAAGTGACTGAACCTTGGAGAGAATGCTGAGAAGGACACACTGATCCAGTTTCCACAGATCAGTCAAGCAGAAAACACGCAGTCTATTAAAAGCCTGCATGCATGCACACATATGTGCATCCACATGTGTGTGTGTGTGTGTGTGTGTTTGCATGTATGTATGACCTAACTCAGCAGTAAAGAGCAGTCAGCTCTGGAACTGCTCTGGATTAATTATTAAAAAAAGCACAAATGCAAAGTTGCCTGCTGAGTGTAATTCACTGTTTGCGGCATCATGTTGAGATCATGGATTTTAAACGGGACAGATTTATGTCACATTAGAGATGTTTACTAAGCTTTTGTGATATGTTGCAGCCATGGTCTTTGCGAACTGAAGCTGTTGATTGATATTTCTATCATATTTGACACATATTCTGAACCGGCAACCCGACACTGACTTTTCATCAATCTAGTCTGAACCATCAACAGTCCCAATCTACGGCTTGATCTTCTATTTCCAGTCTACGTCCTCCAATATCATGTTCTCCTATGACTAATGAGGTGTTTAAAGATAATACATCTGTTCTTACATTTATAATTGTAAGAGGCAGCTCAGTGTGGTAAAAGCCAAACATTTGATCCAACGAGGCGAGGATTGTGGTGTTGTTAATATTACAAATGCTAGACGTGATTTTAAGCAGGAGAACCGGCTTCAAAATTTTTTATTTAGATGTAAAGAAGTCACATGTGGGATTTGGGATAAACCTCCATCTTCTGTGCCAAAATGTCTGCGACGTACACCCTCCATCTGCCGTCATCCACATCGCCGCCAAACAAAGACAGCAGTTATGTTTTCTTCAGAATTTATTTAGCAGAAGACATTAGAGCCAAATTTCTTCTTTTCTCGGCTCAGGTGTATCCCTCTAATGCGGTTTCTGTCATACAAGTCTTTCAACCTGTCCTCCTAGAAATCCACGCTCTCTCTCTCTGTTCCAAACACCTGAAACTCAGTTGATCCAAAAACAATGATGTAAAATATCTGCCATTTCCTGTCAAAGGAATTTTTCCCCAATTGTAGGCGGCATCAAAATATGTTCTATTTCCCAAGATGTTAGTGAATCTTCTGCTTTTCCTTCTTGGCTTTTTAAGATTTCTATGTGGTACCCGAGTTTGGCCCTATACTGAGTGAGGAATGATGAGGGATTCCATATAGCAACAAGCCTTAATGGCTCTCCTGGTACTTTGATGCCCCAACACAAGCCTGTTAAGAAATACTGCCATGTCTCTTGTTATTCTTCCTTCTGACACCTGATCTATCCTCATGCTCTTCTGTTGGGATTTGTTTGAGTTGTTTTAGACCCTGAAATAAAAAGGTGCTGTTGTTATTCTCCTTCCATGATTTGGAAAAATATATGAAAAAAATATCTGGAAAAATATATGAGCCTTACTGTCCCTCCCTGTGTTGGCATCTCTTCTGAAAATGATGCTTTCTGTTACTTGATGATGTTTCACTGCAGTTTCACCTTCTGCTGCTGTTAGGCTTCCTCTGCCTCAGAATATGCTAAATGCCAACTGATGCATCCTCAGATTGTTTCATAATTCATATGCACACAAGGATTTTGAGTCAACCAATGAGATTCATCTTCAAGTTCACAGAACTATCAGCTCAAATGTGTAATAAGAATGGATATACCAAACAAGTAAACGAAGCTCTTTTCCTTTTGGCTTGTCCCGTTAGGGATCGCCACAACGTGTCATCCTTTTCGATGTCAAATATCAAACTTAAAGTTTATGAAATTGCTTTATATATTAATAAAGCAAATTTAAACATTTTGTGACTCCACTCTTTGTAAAAATTCTGTTTTACTTGAGTCTATATTATCTGAATTTAGAAAGAAGTGACTTCAGTTCAGAGCTTCATGGCTGCTACAACAACAGCTTAGTTACAATAGCTGATGGTAGGATGACACATCTGAGCCTCCAACCATTCCCCAGTCAATGTGCATTATGGGTAATTTCAGAGCTCTGGAATAAAAAAAAACCCAGTACGTATATCTGTTTCTCCAGAGTTGTTTCTAATATCTCTTTTAAACTATCCATTGTGAATCCAACATAGGAGTGTGAAGTTCCTCTGAAGGCTGTGCAGGATTTCTGCATTGCATGTAGGTTAATGCATACTCATCCTCTCCTGAGGCTGAAGGCACACGCTGAAAGAAAGGCTGTGTGTAAGTGCTGCTGACCCAGTCTTCTATTGCATGTGTGTGTGTGTGTGTGTGTGTGTGTGTGTGTGTGTGCGCACATGCATGAAAGAGAGTGTTTGTGGTCTATTTTTGGTAACAAAATGAGAGCTGATGCCAGACCTCTAAGGAGAACGTGGACATCCAATAGTGGAAAAATGAGCATCGTTACCATGGTTTCAAGCAACCACTCATTCATTTGGAAGCCCAATGCATTAAACTGGCGGAATAGTGGATAGATGAGTGTAGTGTGCATTTGCCTTCAGCCTCTCTTCTGTTAGCTGCAGTGTAACAGTGAATCGTACTAAACTCTTTACACACAATAAATGAATGGAGTCCCATGAGAGGCTGCTGTGCATACATCATCTCCAACAAACCTAATTTACACTTGTTCCATGATAGTTACACCCTCAGCAATATACCTACCCTTTGCATTTATTAATATGGACGATGCCCCGATCAATTATTGATTAGTTGAGCTATTCTGCAGTTCATTTTGTTGCTTCAGGGCTCTCTCTTTAGAAGCTAACCCCTAGGAGGTAAAGCAAGGGTGATTATAAAGATGTTTCCTCCTCCCTCCTGAAGCTACTTGCAGTAGCCACCGATCTCTTAAAGTTCTTTTAAGACAATAATCTTGAGATGATGTTGTATATTGGTTGGCTGGTAGATTGTGGGAAGTCTGACAGAAAAAAAGTGGAAGCATTTGAAGTAGATCTTTATGTCTCTGCAAGGATATGATTTTGATTTATTAATAAAAAAAGGCACATGAAAGTGAACTTGAACTCTGCATTTTACTGTAATATATTAAGCATTTTATGGCTCATAAGGGATGAACAGTCACTAATTATTTACGACAATGTAAAATGTTCTGACTCTGGGATTTGAAGCAGGCTAAAACAATCTACACAATCTACATGTTTGACCATATAGGACGCTTTTTCACCATTTACATGTAAACATCAATATTAACAGCAGTGTAACTGCGTCAAGCCTTTCATCTCTGTATGATGAACAGCTTTTGCTCCACATTGGCTTATTGAATCTTAATCTAATGTGCGTATTTGTTTCTAAATGACTCAATGAGATGTGCACAGGTACATTCATTGATACATAAGTACATTGTCCAACTCTTGTAGCCACTCAGGTTTTCTTGCTGTAATGCTGCTGTCCACCCTGCTGTATTAACATTTAAATGGCTGTGTGGCGGAGCAGAGCGAGGATTGGGCGGTTGGCCGCTGGCGGATGAGAGGATGAAGGGGAGTGGAGATTGGTTTTGACCTCCAGGTGTGGAACACTAATACTGTGTAACACAGCCGCTTGACTGGACTGAGGGAGGAAAGACTGACTGTTCTGGCGTAGTACAGTTATATTGTAATGCAGTAAATGTAGTTAAAATATCAAAACCAGTTTAAGAGTGCTATGAAAGGAGAAGCTAGAGGCTAATCGATGCAAACGAGGAGGAATATAAGGGGATTATTTTGGAGGTACACAACCCCTCCTCCACGTCCCCTGGGTGTGATTTTGACAAGGTCAACACCACCATCGACCATTCAGCGTCTGACAGCCAAACACAAGAGCAGCCCATAGCTGTCATCTGGTTCTGGTTCACAGTGACCTCCATCCTGTCTAAGAGAATACTAATGGTTGATCTTCAACAACATAAATCACCAAAAAATGAGCATCAAAAGTAGGAATAGTTCTTTTGTGCACAACAAAAGGATAAAATTGTATGTGTGGATACAGACTTTGTAATTAGTCATTTTTTAGTTTAGATGACCTCAACAAATAAGACACTAATATACTGTATGTGTTCCATTGGATTTTTATTTTTAAACTAGTTTTCTTCATATTTCTGAACTGTTTTACGTGATATATTGTGCAACGTTATTCAACATTTTGAGCAAGAGTTATCTGACAACTTCACTTTAAAGTGCAGTCATGATTGAAAAGAGACTCTGAAAAAGATTTGTGCTCTGTCTCCTTCATTTTAGTTCAATCCCTGATTTGTTGTGGGTTCTAGGAAATTCAACTCAAGAATAGTTGTCGACTTACATAAGAGATGAGGTCATGTATTTCAAAATCAGAACTCCTTAACCTCAACTGTGCCAAAAAAATGATATGCAATCGTTGATAAAAAAAAAAAGAATGCCTGCTGTGTTAACCAAGTTGTTGTCGCTGGTATTCAGGTAGAAATCCTCCACCAACAGCCAGAATCACCAGACTATCAAATGTTCCATCGTTGTCTGGGATTGGTCTACTGAGTATTTGATTTATTACCCTCTTTAAAACTCTAAAATCACCTCCTTTTTCAAGCCTCAGCTTGACGAACGTGATTGTCTCTTAAGACATTTATCATTACAATTTTTACTGAACATTTCATCAGTCATTGCTGTAATTAACAGTAATATCCATATTCAATTTTTCACAGTTTGTAAGGGAATTAGTTTATCTCCTCTGACAAATTCCTGTTCTGAAAGTTATAATGCTCATCCTACTTGACACTCAGCCGTCATTTTGCTTTAACATCCTGATATTTGCGCATCGGCAAACCAACACATCTGGAGCTTGATGAATGTCAGCCGTCTCTCTGAATGTCACGGACTGAATAAATGGCCCTCCATCGTTCCCATAATAAGATAATGAGATAATGGCACTTGTCTCTGAGAGGAGAAGTGAAAGGTGCTGACAGCTGGAAAAAGAGAAATGACTCTCCTGTTTGGAAGAGTAATAAAGGATGGAAAAGGTCGAGGGGAGGAGAACAAAAGAAACAATGAATGGAAGAAATTGGATTTCTGAATGTACGTTTCAGATCTGCAGACACATTGATCTTTGCTCAGATGGATTTCTCTTTTTTTTTTTTTTTTTCTGTTTTATAGTCACGCGTTTCTGTGTCTCTTTTGATTCAAATATCTTCAGTGGCTTGCTGGTCTTCTTCCTGCTGGGCAGACTTGTCACATTTGAAAGCTTTTACTAGGGTCTATTTGATGTTGAAGCACATGACTGTAGCCCAATTTAGACCTCACAGTGACTGTTTTCAGGCTTTGCATGAAGTTATTTGTGAGGAGTTGTCCTTCAGTAACCCTTAATCTAACAAAAAAAAAGGCTACGGCAACAACAGCAAGTCATTTTAAATGAACGGGGTTATTACCTGGCATTGCATTGTGGGTAAAACAAAAACCCACTGAGGGACAATTTGAGAATTAATTTTGTTGCAAACCAAACAGCTGGAGACTTTTACTACATTAGAATAAAAAGCTTGGTTTTAATAATTTAGATTGCTTTTGTTCAGTTTATCCCACTGTTTGATTGCGAAAATACACTTTCTGAAGAATGTCGCCACATCTCGCAGCCTCACACACAATGCCTGCTGGGAAAGTTTGTAGGTCCCCACCACTTTGAAAATTTGAAATACAACTAGTGGTTTAAAAAAAACAATAAATGAGTTAAGTGGGTCTGTTGTAAATGAAGGCGCCGACAGGCAGGTGGGTGGATGACGTTCAAAATCCTGAGCTGCTGTTAAACGATTAAATGAATGAACCAGACGGTTCAAATAAGAGAGGAGGGGGGTGTGCCAGGGTGGCCCTGTGACGGCGCATCCGTCATCCTCTTGTTAGCATCTTGGCATACGCACATGTGCGCACACACATCCACCCATACAGACATACACACACACACACACACACACACACACACACGCACACACATACAGATAACAGCTTGCAGGGACAGATGGCCTCTTGGTAAGGAGCAACGAGAAGCTCCACAGAAGGGTTGGTTTGATTCATGAACCCTGACCTCCACACGTCCCTCCTCCTGACTCTGGACCACACGTGCAGAGGAGAGATAGAGGGATGGATGGGGATAATGTGTGTGTGTGTGTGTGTTTTTGTGTGTCGGACCTACTTTGATATATGACAGAGGGAGTAGTGGCAGAAGAATCACATGATAATGAATACTAATTCAGGGTTAAAAGGTCATCACTCAGAAGTTTGTGTATTAGTTCACTTATTCATTGTCTGTTTTTTACTCATTCACTGAGAATTAGAAATTTTTCATTCTAACTCAAAAACTTAATCATGTGTGGATGAAAACATCATCGTTCAGTGTGTGCAGAGAAGAGAGGAAGACAAAGGCCTCACACAAAGCATGTGAAAGAGAATCAGTAAATTATATCTAGCTCGCTAAGTCTAAGCAGTCATTCAATATTTAACGACTGCTTAGACTTAGCGATCACTTCTCCACCCATAATTAACGGCGAAGTCATGACAAAATCCTCCTGATTTCTCCCTTCTTTCCGCTTTTATCAAACCTTTGCCTCAGCAATGAGACAGCAGAGTTGCTGTGATGTTTGTGGGTATGTTTGGGCTGATCCCGTCAGAAATCACATCACGTTTAAATCCATCAACATGACCAGACCTTTGCTCCATGTAGCAAATATAGCGGTTATTATTCCTACCCACAAAGAAAGAGCTACACCCGCTTCATCTTATCACAGTCTGGATCTTTGTGTGTGTGTGTGTGTGTTTTCTTTTTTCTCATTTACCAGTGGCTGATGCACTGATGATGATCTTGACTTCTTGACTTGTCTGTTTTGACTAATGACTGTTTAGAAGGAGTCCTTAAAATGTCTTTATTTTAATCATTTGAGCTGTCGTTTTCAAATCTCGCAGTATGTTATGTGACATGAGCTTAATTTTAATATTATTATTATTATTATTATTATTATATAATTAATAAAACTTAAAAAGCATAAAACTAGATGATGGATAAACTTACTCCTATTAAAACCTTTCAACCTCAGATGGTTTGCATTCATCATGATTTACTATATTTATAGAAATGAATAAACCAACACACCAAACAAAACATTCTGTAAGCTATTGTTCTAAACATAATTAAGAATGTGAAATTGTGAATCTTCATAAACAATCAAACTAAACAGCAAAGTCAAAGCACAGCCTTGTTTTTTTGCATGCCAGGACATTTACAGTTAGATTGTTGAATCCAAATTCATCCGTCTAGCATACAAGCAGAGGTTAAATCAATGTGAACTGCCTAAATTCAGCCTTTTGAGTATGTGAGGCGTGAGCAGCACTGCTGGGTTGAACTTTTTAATTAACCTATGTTCATAGTTTTTACAGCAAAGTACAGTATTTTATCTGTTCTTGCAGCTGCGGGAGAGAGATGCATTAGCTGCCTGTTTGCTGTCATTTTCTGTTGCTTCTCTTCTTTCAACATGTGACTATCTACATACTATAAATAAATAAAATGACAAGCTTCAGTTTATTTTCATTTTATGCTTTTCAGTACATTTTAAATTTCCCAGTAGGTCACTCAGTGGTTGAAACCTGAAAGAGTAACTTTCACACTCCTTATGTTTTATGTCTGGAATGAGAGGATCATTTGGATTAGAGTCAAACCAAAGCCTTCAGCCCCTCTGTTTTTTTCTGGAAGGATCCTGCCTCGTTAGCCCAGTAATATCTGATCATAAGCAGTGATTTGTATCGGTAAATACACATCATTTTGAGCTCTTCATCGTAAGTTATTCTATTATTTTCTTTTCTAAATCAGGTTGTGAGACAACCCGTTTAATGCAGATTTGATTATGTAGTAGTTTGTCATTTTTAGAGCATAAACATAACACTAAAGTATTAAAAATGTCTCATGTGACCCGAAACCTAATTTTCAGGCTTATTTCATTGTGTGTCTCTGCAGTGCCAGCTTTCCCAGGCCCTGAACGGCGTATCCGACAAAGCTAAAGATGCCAAGGAGTTTCTGGTTCAGCTCAAGAACATGCTTCAGCAGATACAGGTAACACTTCTGTTTAATACTGGACGAGTTATACTCTTTAAATATCTCCATCTTATCAGCTGGACATTTAAAGAAATTTTCATTTTTATCAAATTGAATGGCTTTTGAGTCCTATGATCTGTACTGCTTTTAAAGCTAAAGCGCTTTAGAAGGGTCATAAATGCATTTCCTGTTCTTGTGCTACCATGCTTGTTATATACTATACAGAATAGCAAACTAAACAGTACATGACACTGGTTGTTTACAGTCAGTATCCCGATGTTTGACAGGTGGAATTGTGACCCATCTTATGATTTGATTCACACCCATCCTCTATTTTGAAAGTATTTATGTAAAAGCTCAGAGCCAATCACACGGCCGCCTTCGTGTTTGTCCCGTCTCAGGATCTCTGTATGGTCAGGTCATGGGGGGAAGGGGACGTCAGATTTTACCAGAACCAATACCCATGTCTGATCAATTTTCCCCACGCGTTGAGGGCTTTACATAATTTCTATCACAACTAAATGCATTTTGCTCAGGAGAACCTGCTGGTAATGGACAATAAGCTCCAGCTGAATCAGTCACAGAGAATCAGTGTAGCAGGAAACAAAATCCACTGAACCACTAAACTAAAACAAACCATATCAGCCAAATGTGTGTAGAGTGTGTGTTTATGTGTGTGTATTTAACGTGTGGACAGCAGCGCTGCGTCGCAGACCTCTCCCACAGCATCTGCCGGTCATACCCACTAACACACATGCTGTGCACACACTGTCTGCACGGGCATGCGAGCAGGAATTAAGAGGAATTAAGATGAAGAGGATTCATTTAAGCATGGGGAAATACAACCTTCTTTTGCACTCTTTCGCTCTGTGTAAGATGCAGATAGCAGAGGGAGAGATGATGGATGGAGAGAGACAAAAGTGTGGGAGTGAGGAATCAAGATCTCACTCATCCTCTTATAGAGCTCAACTGTGTGACTCAGCAGAGGAAGCTTGATTGGAACTCTCTATGACTTCATCATCTAAGAAAAAATAAAAAATACTCCTTTATTACTGTTAAAATGAATGATTTTTGGACCCATCCAGCCACCATCCAACATGCTGTACACAGCTTCAGTTCTTTCACACCTTTAGCTCCTGAAGCCGATAAGTCAGGAGGCTTTTTTTTAAATCTTCAATGTTAAAATGTTTGTGATTCATGTTAGCATGAGGATTCTAGTTGTTACTCTGCAGTACCATGGTGTTTCTTGATCTTTAATTATAGGACGTAAGGTCGGATGCAGGCTGTCGCGTACATTTAAATGTAAGAAACTGAAAACTGTGGCAACAGCTGTTTTCCCGGATGGACTTGCGGCTGTGACCGTGTGTCCCGGCTCAGTGATTTATGGTATTAACAGTTTTGACCACTAACATTTTGATGTGAATTCAACAAAACTCAAAACCAAAAAGTGCCCACAGTGGCACAACTAGATGATTCATTAAACAAGCACCAGTCAAGAACCAGTCAGATGCTGTAAACTGCTGTGGCAATAGGGATGGAAATGTGACAATTATGCAAAAAAAAAAAAGAAATTTTGCAGTTCGCTCAAATAAACTCGATAAGGTGATTATGTAATGACTGTGACAGCTCGACTGAAAAAAACACATCATCCATGAAATTAAGCAAACCAATAAATGGTTTTCTGACCCACATTGGAATCTTTCAATCAGAATTTTTCTTAAATTTAATACATGTTCCAGAAATTTAATTATTGTATAAAGCCCTCATCATCAAAATGGCCTATAAAACTGTGGAAATAGAACAGTAAGCTTTTGAAAAGCATTCCTAGAGGAGTGGAGGCTGCACGTAGTCATCTTCCTGTACATGCACTATATTTTCTATAGTATCTTTTTCTATGTACGAGGGCAGCAGAACAGAGGTGAGGTGTGCTGCAGGTGTGACAGAGGAGTTCAAGGTGGAGGTGGGACTGATCAGGGATCAGCTCTGAGCCCCTTCCTGTTTGCAGTGGTAATGGATAGGTTGACAGATTACGTTAGACTGGAATCCCCATCGACCATAATGTTTGCAGATGACATTATAATCTACGGTGAAAGCAGGGAGGAAGAACTAGCGAAGGTGGAGGACTTTAAATACTTGGGGTCAACAGTCTAGAGCAGCAGTGAGTGTGGTAAGGAGGTGAAGAAAAGGATCTAAAAAGACATGAGGGCATTTGGTGTTAGAGGGAAGGATGCAGAAAGTAGGCAGACATGGAAAAGGATGACATGCTGTGGAGACACCTAACAAGCCAAAAGGAAAAGACCTTTTTCTATGTATTTGTGTGTCTTGTGGGATATTGCTGGAATGCATTGCAGCCCCAACAGTAGTGAATATGATTCATTTTTTTGTCTGCAGTCTGTTGAAGTGACTCATTTTGTTTGTGTGGCAGAAACTAAAATAGAAACAAATTCTGGGTGTGAAACACCAAAGCAAAGCAGCTCTGCGCTGCTAACCGAAGCAAAATACATCAGTAGGTCTATTTTTGTCTCTGTGTTGGTTTAATTATTTCTGACTAATGAGAGAGGCTTTAGATCCTATATTAAAGTAAAAGTACTAAAACCAAACTGTAATACTCAATTATAAGTCCTTCAATCAAAATGTTACCAAAATAAAAGCATGAATGCATAATTAGGAAACTGGACCGATACTGTGCTAAAAGCACAGTACAGTAATCACTTTATGAAAATGTCCCATGAGACTAAGTGGTGTAATGTGATGATTATTGATCAGACATTAAGATTTAAGCATGTTTGCTGTTGTATTTGGTAGAGATGGAGCACATTTTTATTATTGTTTCCCCCTTCATCAGCTGACAATAAAGATTTTTTTTTTTTTTAATTTTAGACAGGGATGTGTCCAAATAATTCAAATGAATTCAAAGAAAATCAACAACTATTCTCATTTAAAAATCTGGAATCATTTTGATTTTAATATGACAAATTATTGAAATGAAAATGAACATAGATGCCAACGAATATATTGACATACATTTTTAAGAGATTTTTTTTTCAGCTGTATATGTTATATGATTTGCGGGTTGAATTCTCACTGCACTGGTGTTGGTGTTTTTTGCTCCAGGAGAACGGAGTGGAGTTTGAGGCTTGTGTCGTGGCTCAGTGCGACTCTCTGATCGAGGCTCTCACAAGACAGAAAGTCAAGCTGCTCACCAAAGTCAACAAGGAGAAGGAGTACAAACTAAAGGTGGGATCGAGTGATCTTTACATTTTTCTACATATAGAACATAAAGGCACTATGTCAGCTATTTTATGTGACCATTATGTGATCACTATTGCAAACACATCTGTGTGTCTTTGCGTACATCAACACAATCCTGTTTAAATAAGGAGAAATCTCTTTGAAGTTATGGCAGAAAAAACTTTTTTGTCAAGCTTCTAGACACATTTTCTATTCATTATTTATAACAAAGCAATCAAACATCAAGTGAGATTCAGACGTAATTGTTTTATAGAATAAAAATTCACAAACATCTGATTTGAGTTTGTTGCGTTAAAAAGCCCACAATTGCTCGACTGCTCATGCTAAAGCATTCAAAGCTAAATTCAAATCAGAGTCGGGGTCAGAATCAAATCTGCTTTTTAAGTTTGGAAGATAATAGTTTGTGCATTGCTGATTATAAAACGTATTTTCAAAGTTGAAGAAGTTCCTAAACAGCTGATATCAACTGTTTATTATTTTTTCTAATTTCCACTGTAAATCCATCACTGGGGTTTTCCTAAGTCTTAGAAAAACACATGGAAGCCTGCCCAGTCTCAACGTGCCCACCAACCGACTGACCGTCTGTCTGATGGCAGGGAGGAGGTTGGGTAGGGGGTGGGGGGTTGGACTGAAGCCCCAAGGACAGCTGTTGTCATTATCTGCAGGCTGGGGATTGAGATTTAGTCAGAGGGCAAAGAGCTGGAGGCAGAACGAGAATAGAGAAATAGTTGCCTGTAGATAAACCAGACATTTTTACATGATGAAATATTCAGGACAGCCTGATATTCATGAAGTAGACAAGCAAAATATTAACCCATATTTATGTATAACCTCGAAATAAGGTTTGCTTTTGGAAAGGCATGTAATAAAGACATGCACAGCATCCCAGAGTCTGCCAAATCCCTCTGATGGTAAGTCTCCATGCGGGACAGAGGAATCACCAGACGAGTGTTGGCTGATGATCCGAGGCTGCTGGGAGTGGATGAGTTCAGTCTCATATCTGTCAGCCTTTAGACCTTTTTATTAAGAGGCTGAACTATAACCCTGAATTAAAGAACCTTCTCTGCACTTGTTTCATTGAACAAACCAGTAGAGTTATAATTCTGCTGCCAGGGAGAAATTACAGTATATTAATGTGATAAAAACCAGGTAAATAATGTGGTACCCTGACAGCAGGCTGAGAGATAAATGACTATAACATGAAAGCAATGACTGAAGTCTTTGTGACATCTTTAGGACATGATTTGTATTTTCTGCCATCAACCAAGCCTCTGCACACTTTTTTTTCAAAAGCACTTACACGCTATTTAATCTGTTTTACTCAACAGAGCTGCGACCAGACACAAGGCTAAAAATAATAAAATGAAATCTGGGAGACTGTCAACACCGGAGCCAGAACTTAAGCTGTTAAAAGCAACATATTGAATTTCTCTTTCAAAAAAAAAAAACTTAATTTCATGTTTTGTTACAACATGTCATTCTAGAAGTATTATATTTCTATCCATTTACACTAGTCTCACAGTTTAACTCGTCACAGCTGTTAAAATTCCAGTTGGCGTGAGACCCAGAGACGCTGCACCCAGAGTGGAAACATAAATCTTAGTCAAGAATTTTTTTTGCTGTGAGAAATCTGAGGAAAGGTGAGTTAAATATTCAGCCCTGAAGTGTTGATGGCTTTTACTCTAGTGTTAACTCCAACTCATGTTTCCAACGGCAACAACGCACATCGCGCAAGATTTCAGGGATAAACATCTTATGTATCTAGACAAAAAAGGATTTTAAAAAAGTTGTATCTCTGTAAGGATGTTCATAAAGTCCCCATCCACTCAACTATATACATGGAGGTCTTGTCCCAACAAATAAACCAGTGCTCCAGTGAAAGATTATAAACTCTATTCTGGCATTAAGCAAGCAAGGCAGGCTTGAGTATAACATTGAGGTGTCAAAGAAAAAGAACTGCAGATATAAATCTAGAATAACAGAAAAATGGACTCACAACAAGTTTGTTTGGTGACCCATATAAAATCTTTTGGATCACAGATGTGGGTTGAGACGGCGTCTTTGGTAGACACTGACCTAAAGGCTTGTATTGCAGCCCGTTTACCCAGCTGTGGCCATTAAGTGCACCAAATGTGTGGAAACTGTGACTCATTTACATACAAAAATAAGTAAAAAATGAGGCCAGAGTTTACAGAAGAACCCCAATAGAAATCGCATTCCAACACAAACTCTTGCAAGCCTAAATCTAGTTCAAACTGTTAATATAAAATTTATTGCAAATACTCAAACAGCTCTTTGAAGGAGTTAAAATGTTAGGCAATCTCTCTTGCACACACTCCCCCACAAACATAAACACACACACACACACACGGAACCATAATCCAGTGATTGATGGATTAATACAGTATTCTCTCACTCATGCTCTGCATGTCTGAGTCTTTCCATGAATGAGATTATGATTCATGCAGTCTTGCTTATTGAATTCCTAACCTATTACTGCCATGTTCCTACATAAAACCTGACAGTCGTGTTAGTTAAAGTTTAACACTTTACTCACAGAGAGCTGAAACGTTAGGAAGATTTAAATATCTGTTCCCTTAAACACAGATGACACGAGAAATTCTTGTAACAGGAACAGGGAACATTTGTATTTTCTACATCGTCTGATGCTCTACATAAATTCCTAGATTCTCAATGGTTTTCTACTTGTACTCCAAACATATCCAACATTAAACAGAACCTAAAGGTTCAAGGTATGAGAAAACAGGATGGGAATAATGTTAGCAGTATCTCATATCTAGGTTTGCATATTTTGATATTTGCACCCTCAAATTAATTTCATATGCATGTGGAATATATTGAAAAATCCCTTCAACCAAACCTGCCAGCAGAGAGTAGGAGGCGGATGACGGCACATCTCAGCGGGACAGGAGGAAATGGAAATTCATCTCAGATTTGCTCAGGCTTCACGCGTCATCTTGATGTTATTTACACAAGAGATAAGAGCGTGGTTTTTGCCAACATGAAGTGAAAAGCCAATTTTCTCTTGGCAAATAATTTGAGTGACTGTTTTTTGACACGGCTAAATTCTAGCAGGGTGGTGTGAAGACGACATGTAGGTGCAAGAACATAATTGTCCGCTGACCTTTGATTCAGTCTTGGATGTGAGAGCCTGACTTGAGGCAACTAAACTTTTTTTGTACTATACCAATTTATTTCAAACTATCAATGTTATGTTTGTGGGCTATTAAATCACTGATGACAACCAAAATAAACATGAAGACATGCTGAAGATATAGTAAAGAAAAAATTCTGGACAAAACAGACAAAGTCCTCAAAAATAAGACAGAAACGCAAAATACAAAACCAGAAATACCAAAGACATAGCCAGGCTAGTAATGTGTTTTAGAGGCTTTTATGTCCCTGCTGCTCATGTGATTCTGTGGTGACATTTGACCCAGTAAGCATGCTATGACACCACATCTTCATCATAGATTGGTGACTTTTTTCCTCCCCTCTCTCAGTGGAGACTTAATTCTCTTCATACTTCAGTTTATACAGCAGTTGACAGGTGAATAATTGACTGTGATCTCATTAACCACCAAATAAATGAGGGAACTAATTTTGAAGACTCTGTCTAATTAACTTGCTAAATCATTTAGGCTGCCGTTGGTTGACGGTGTAATTAATTATCCTGGATTCACCAACATCACAAGATTCAGCCTTGTATCACATCTTTGAAAAACTAATATGTCTTAAACATCCCAACATACTGTACATACATGAACTGCACACACTGGCCTATACCTTGCTTGCACTTTGAGCAGATAGTCACGGATCACCAGTCAGTTGAAGATGTTATGAAATAAACAAAAGGCCAATAAAGTGGTGACAGTTCACTGAGTTTCAATTAGCATCAAACGACCAGTTCTGACATCCATTCAAATCAGATTTCTTCAGATCTGAGCTGGCAGAAAGTGTGAAAGACAGACGTGAAGGAGAGATCCAAAGAGCTGCACAGTGGAAAAGTCACACCCACCTTATTAAGGCTGGGAAATACTCGTTTAATAACATGTTATAATAGTTATTCCTTCTCTCAGCTACGCTCACATTGACAGCATCATTTACGTTCATAATGACCAGACAACGATGAGTCAATGGAAGTCTTGTTCCCTAACGTAACCTTACAGTCTGATTTATCTACTGTGTTTCTGCAGGTGGTGCGTGACCAGATCACCCACTGCACCATGAAGCTACGTCAGACCACTGGCATGATGGAGTACTGTCTGGAAGTCCTCAAAGAAAACGATCCCAGTGGATTCCTCCAGGTACGGTTAGGTGGTCACGTAATCAAATACAGTAGAAGTATTTCCTCTTTCGTATTTGATATTTAAGTGATTCATTGGGTTTGTCTTTGGTTAAATGTGAAGTTAAAACTGTTTCTGATGAATCTTTAATGGATCATGACTGAGTGTTGAACGGTGAGCTGTCACCCTTTCATCACATCTTATGGCGTCCCCCACCTCCAACATAGTAATCAATCCCAATGCGTATTCCTCATGAATTAATTTTTATCTTCGGAGAAGTGGGTGAGTTTAATAAAATAAGGGAGGGGGTCTTTTGGGATACATGGGTTAAAGTCAGTGTGGTGATTTCTTCACTTAGGAAAGCCTTTATACTCCAATTCAAGACGGCTCACAGTAAATCCTGATGTGTGTTTTGTGCCACTGGAAAAATATTTATTCTCATCAGCCGGCTTCACTTGAAAAAATTACATGAAGTGACAGTAAGTAGATGGAATAATAGCACCATAAATATGATTCAGTGTCAGAAGTCTCTTCAGAGAAATTTACAGTATAATTATCATGAAAAAGATCAACAAACGCCAACCTACACCTTTGAAATAATAAAGACAATAAAGGTGCATACAAGGATAGACAAGATACAGCACAAGAGCTGCACATTTGTAAAATGTACATTTTATGTGTTAGTAAATAAATAAGTAATTTAAGCATTAAAGGAAGGAGAATGCATGAAATGTTGGTTTGTTTGAGCTTAAGAGGAAAAGAATGGGGGGGCGAGGGGGGCTTCCGATGTGTCAGAAGACGATGACTTCACTGAAGTGAAAACAGCATCAACAAGGAAAAAACACAGCCGTCTGCTTCACACACACACACACACACACACACACACACACACACACACACACACACACACACACACACACACACACACACACTCCTGTAGATTTTCTAGTTTTAGTTGACTTGTGTTGAATCATCAGCTGAATGTTCGTGGATCAATATTATTGATCAGTGACTATTAGGTCAAAATAAGAAAGGTCAAATGTGACACATGGCTCTACTTAGAAGACATGAACTCTTAAGGCCTTTAACAGCCTGATCCTTCATGACTTCTTTCAAATCTTATCACTAATGGGGCAGTTGCATCTCCGTCCACTAGGGGACCAGAGGGTGGTCGTTTCAAGGCCCGTGTGGACCAAAAAGTGGAGAAGTTGATTAAGGTCCCGACCCCTTACAAGCTGCCCATTGGGGCACACCAAAACGGAGCTGCCCGCCGCTCTACCTCTCACTATATACAGTATAATATATCTGCGTGTTTACAGGCTGTTTGTTTCAGGGCCTGTACACACACATAAAAAATATAGGAGTGGAAAAATAATTTCCCCAGTGGATTATTAAAGTACATTTCTTATTTCTTCTTCTGATAACTTTGATTCTGAACTGATAACACTAAAAAAAGTTTGAACACAATCAATTTTTATGTGTTCATTCCTCACATTCTCCTCTAAACCTTGAATAAGTCCTGACTTATGTTTGAGATTTAAATATTATGCGACTGTGGAGGATGAGCTACATTACATTTCTTTATCTCTTGATAAGCTTTGGGAAAACAAAAGCAAGTGTATTTACAGAATGTGTTTTCATTTTAACTTTTTCAACCTTCGACCAACATTTATGGTTGCTTCAATTTCTGTAATTCTGTTTAGTTCTGGGTATGAATAATTTTTTCTTCTGGGAGAAAGACTCCGTAGCAATGAGAGAAATAAAATGAGGTGAATGAGGAGGAGGGAGGAAACAGAGATAAAACACTCTCTTGAGAGACACACTTCCCTTTGCTTCCATTTTATCTGAATATTTCATCATCTATTGATGATGTGGTTCTCGTGCCAAATTCCTAACTAGAAGCTCTTAAAGCCAAATGGTACTCATGTAAGTTTAGGAACATTTACAAATATAATGCAACAGTACTGAAGTGGCAAAATGAAGCAATTTACATTTGGTTGCTGGGGGATGAATTGGCAAATCCCCTGTTCATGTTTTGCCTTTAAAGAAGATAAAAATCTCATTTTTGCACTGAGTGCAGTTTAATGTAATATATTCACTTGACTTTTTTAAAAAATTTCTTCCTGAGGCTATGAAGCCATTTCCAGCAGATGAGAGGTTTAATTCTCATCCTTAAATATTTGAACTGCACTAATGCCTGCCTTGTTTCATTTGTCAGACACAATGTAATGAAATCAGGCTGATGGAACAAATCCTAGAACAGAAGCTGTTCTGTATGTAGGGATGTATCACAGATCCAGATACGGCCGGCTAATGGCTTTATTTAATGGTTTGTGTGTTTTTTCAACATGTCCACATATGTAGATCTCAGATGCTCTGATCAAACGGGTGACATCGTCTCAGGACCAGTGGGTGAAAGGGGCCCTGGAGCCAAAAGTAGGCCCCGAGTTTGACCTGACCCTGACGACTGACTCTCTGCTCCAGACCATCCTGCTGCTGGACTTCTGCCAGGGCAAAGGTGCAAGAAAACACACTTCTTATTGCATTCAGATCATGAACAGACTTGTTGGTGTCACTGACTACTTTGTTGTTTTTCTTAAAGTAATGACTTCCAACAACTCTGAAGAAAAGTACAAGTTCATTCACTCCATCATGGTAAATGGAGAGCAGTGCCAGGCTATGTACTCGCCCTGTCTCTGCAGATTTCACGGCAGGTGGCAGACAAAGTGAGGGCTAGAGAGAGCCGGTCTGAACTCCGATAACGAGATTACATTGTACTATCAACATTTGTTCCGTAATGACACCTTTAAACAAAAACGTTAGAATTCTATTTAAAAGATACAGACAGGCTGAGGTATCTAGACATTTTTTGCATGAGAGGGCTGCAAAAACACCAGAGGCTGGTTATATTATACGAGTACAATCTTAGGAGGGAGTTTGGGAATGGACTAATGTTTGCACACTTCGAGTTTGTTTTTCTGTTTTTCAGCTAACTCTGCATGTATTTGTCTTCTGTAGCTCGAATTACCTCTTAAAACTTTAAAAGCTTCTTCCTGGGGCACATACGACTTTACGAGGCCGTTTCCGCAGATTGAGTTGTGCTACTCGTGAACAGTAAACTGAACTTAGCAGGGTCCCATTTAACCAGGCTCTATAAGTAAATTAGCTCGATGTACACTGCATGTAAAAGCATTTATGACATTATGCACAAAAAAGAAGCGCTTTGATGAGCTATTTAGTTACCATTAAGCATTAACTTTCCATCACCTTTCCCTTCTGAGATTTTTTCAAGATACACAGCAGTGTGCTCAACTGATTAGCTATTCATTGGCTGTTGCTACGCAGCAAACACTTGGCACGCATGAGTAAATGAGGCACCCCTAACAAACCACACCGCTGCCGCCTCAGAATACCCAGATGTGTTGTTGGACTACATTAAATGTAATTATTGTAATTATTATATTTTTTTACTGTTCCGCTGAGGCAGTAAAAAGTTTTGTTTTTTGCAGTTCTTGATTCATCCGAGCTAAATCACTAAATTATGTCCATCGATATTTCCTATCAATCATAACTTAATGTATTTCAGTATTTCAGCATTCAGTATTGTATTTGTTTAGTGAGTACTAATGCGGTACTCACTGCAAATACATTTTGGTCCATTAAAATCACATGCAGTTTTCAGCTCAGTGATGCATAGTTCACAATTATTATATTATGGTGCGATTATAATGATCATGTCCTCATTATGCATGCATAGAAAGATTCAGAACAACCATACGACATTATAAGCAAACTCGAATCTGAGGGTCTCAGAGAAAAAATACAACTCTTAATGAAAGAATGCAAACCTAAATCTGCAACAGTCCGAGTTCTGCTTAAAGGAGATTGACTAATTCCACACAGTCGAGCAGATCTGTTCATGTAGGAGGTTGTCTTTGTTCGTCCCTCGATTGTTGGTAAAGGTCTGTACACTTTCACATCCGAGAGTTCATTCAGAACGCTAGAGGGTTTGATTGGTATTCTTAGTATTTGACTTCCTCAGCACCAACAGCTTGTGGGAGTTATTTTGATTCACAAGAAGTCCGGAAGAATTCTCAGTTATCACAAGTGAAGACTCTGAAGAAGTCACCTCTCTGTCTCCCATCATAACTACAACCCTGTTTGGACTTATTGTATTCCTGCTACATGACGTAAACCCTCAGGATATCTTGCATAACAGTCACACTTTATTTATCTGGCAGAGAATGAGAATAAACAAAACTCAGTAGAACATTTTAATTCCTATGAGAAATGATTAAGGGAAATGTAAATCTTATTTTTTGAATCATTTTAAAAATTGTCTCAATTTTACTTAAGGCGTAAGTAAAATTATAAAAATGAAATGATGGTCACAACCAGATTAAAAATCACGAATGTCACTATTTAAACAAATCTCCACACTCACCGAGTCCCACTTGCTTTGTAGATCATTTTTTGTCACTGTCCTGTTTTATTGAACCAACATCATATTTCCAGATGTGCAAGAAATTCCATTATTGAAAAAAATGCAGGCATCAGGCAGTGGTGAGGCTGAGATGGAAACAGAAAACGAAGGAGGTATCTTTCTTTGATGTTTTAACTCCTTTAAATTTTCACCCTTTCCAAGTCTCAGTAGCCCTTGTGGTTTACTGGTTGGAAACTCACCGGTCCTCTCACCTCACAGTGTCTCCGTTCTCCTTCCTCTGCATGGTTGTTGTTTTCCAGCTCCTCTCCAATGAATGGCACCTCTGCAGAAAAGTGCTGCCATCACTGGATCACAAGTTTCCTTAAACCCAAAGATAAAAGGATTTGTTGCCTGAAGTACTTTGTTCTGAATCATTTTTAATGTAAATTAAAATTTTGTCCTAGACAGACAGACAAACTCACCGGCCACTTTATTAGGTAGACCTTGCTTGTGCTGGATTGGACCCCTTATGCTTTCAGAACTGCCTTAATCCTTCATGGTATATATTTAACAAGGTACTGGAAACACTCCTCAGTCAGTTTGGTTTATATTGACATGATAGCGTCACGCAGTTGCTACAGATTTGTCACCTGCAATCTCCCGTTCCACCATATCCCAAAGGTGACCCACTGGATTGAGATCTGGTGACTGTGGAGGACATTTGCAGTACAGTACAGTGAACTCATTGTCACGTTCAAGAAACCAGTCTGAGACTATTTGATCATCTTGACCATGTCTACATGTCTAAATGCGTGGAGATGCTGCCATGTGATTGGCTGATTAGTAATTTGCATTAATGAGCAGTTGGACAGGTGTTCCTAATAAAATGACTGGTGTGTGTAGATAGAACTACTTTGGCAACAAATGCTGTGCAAATACACTGATTTTAGGTATCCATATTGACTTGTGTACTTGTGTATTGCATTGATCCAACTTTGGTGATCCCTCACTTGACTGCTGCCTTTGTCACTATTCTTATTTTGATCAAATAGACAAATGGTTTGAACCCAACCTCACCATGCTGAGGTCTCCTCCTGTGTGTTCAATGGTTATTTTGACCTTGTTTTAACCGATGTCTGATTTTTTTGAGAAGACTCGGATTCTTATATAACTTGAATAATCTTTCCCTAACTTGATTTGTTTAAAGCACGGTGGCGCAGTGGGTAGCGCTGTCGCCTCACAACACAGCGGACCCGGGTTCGAGTCCCGCTCTGTGCGGAGTTCGCATGCTCTCCCCGTGTCTGCGTGGGTTCTCTCCGGGTTCTCCGGCTTCCTCCCACCTCCAAAAGCATGCGCTTTAGGTTAATTGGCCGGTCCCAAATTGACCGTAGGAGTGAATGTGTGTGTGAGTGGTTGTTTGTCTCTGTGTGGCTCTGCGGTACACTGGCGTCGTGCCCGGAGTGTCCCCCGCCTCACGCCCTGAGACTGCCGGGATAGGCACCGGCTCCCCCGCGACCCGCGTCAGCGGATTAAGCGGGTTACAGATAATGACTGACTGACTGACTACATGTTTCATCACATCTTTTGACTTGAACTGTGTAGTTTGTGCTGTATGCTAAGTTACTTTGTGTGTGGATGACCACCACTACTTTCTCAATAGGCGTGTCAAATAATGTCCTCACATGGCCTGCTTAATACCTTCATCCAGCTGTCCTGTGAATGACGCAAAAACTGTTGTTTACCTCCCTTCATTCAATTTAAAGGCAATCAGCCAGCTGACTAATTACTTCTACTTTATTTCTCCTCATCAATTCGGCATTTCATCTCTCTATCCTCTCATCCCCCATTTCCTCATTTGTAATCTTAACAATTTATTCATCAATTACTCTCTGCAGTGGATTCAGGTCCATCTGTGCCAGCAGCTCCTCTGCTGCAGCTGGAGAAGTGTTGCACCAGGAACAACAGCGCCACCCTGGCCTGGAGGGTAGTTGCACCCTCTGCCAACCTCATCGAGGGCTATATTCTGGAGCTGGATGATGGAAATGGAGGACAGTATAGGGTTGGTGTTGCATGAAGCGATACTTGCAGCATGTAAATGCTTGACACTAATGCAACTTTTATTATAAATATTTTATTATAAATATTCTAAATGTTGCTCAGTTATGAGTCCTTTCAGTGGTGAACTTAACGTGTGCATACAATTAACCTGCATATAGAATGAAGTGAATGAAGATTTATCTGGGTCTGCAGGAGGTATACGTTGGCAAGGAGACGGTGTGCACGGTGGATGGTCTCCATTTTAACAGCTCCTACAATGCTAGGGTGAAAGCCTACAATGCAATTGGTGTGGGGCCGTACAGCAAGACTGTGGTGCTCAAGACCTCTGATGGTAAGGGGTGTGTGTGTGTGTGTGTGTGTGTGTGTATGTGTGGGTGTGTCTGTGTGTGTGCACTTTGCATCCTGTTCTCCAGGTTGGCACTGATGGGCATAAAAAGGGCAGTAATCTGTCTTGTGTGACGCCCTGTGATGGTCTGAACCGGTTCAGACAGGTTTTCTTTTGATCATCATAAAACAGTTTTCATGAAGTACATTAATTTGTAAAATGTAAAAACACAAGAAACCTCTTTGAAGATGAGTCTGGAGGTTTTCAAAGGTAAAGGCAGAAGCATTAGAGTCAATTAGTGCATCAATCAAGACGCAGGTATGGAAGAGAGAAGAACAAAAAAGACAGGAAGAGAAGAAGGGAACAAGGGGGAGGACATTTGGGAAAGGAAGATCAAGGGAGAACAAAGAAAGGAGAGGGTGCATTAAAGTAAAGGACAGAAAAAGAGCAGAAAAAAAGTGATGCATGTGCAAGAAAGGGTAGGGATGGAAAATGAAAAAGAGGGAATGATGGAATTTAGACCACAAGTAAGAAATGAAAGGGTGTAGAAAAGGAAGGATGGTGTGAAGTTAAGGTGATGAGAGTGGGGTGAAAACAAAGAGAATAAAAGATAGAGCGGTAGCTGTAGTTGTCCATGCAAGGATAATGATAAAAAGGTAATGAAAAAGGAGGGAAGGAAGAAAAAAATACAAGTGAAAGAAAGGAAAGATTAGAGCAAAGTAATGGATAGAAGAGAGAAAAATAGCAATGGAGAAAAAAATAAAGCAAGAGAAAGCAGTCTCAACCACACAAACACACACACACACACACAACATTAACAATTGGCAGTGGTCTGTTCTGACTGATAACTGCTCATGTTCTTCACCTCCTTTTTTGTCCTTTCCTTGAGGAGTATTATTGCCTTTCGACTACAATAAAGAAAATGTGGGATGTGAATCTCTTTGCAGTGGCACGTAAAAAAAGACACAATTATGGCCCGGGATACCAAACAAACATTTGCGTATGTGTGTGTGGGTGTGTGCTTTTATTTTTTTAGCTAAATGCTGACACATTATTGGTTCAAAATTTGCCAGACATGGATTTTCTATTTATACTTTATTTGGAACGAACCACCTGTGAAAATGTGTATCATGCAGTGTATCACACGACATATTTAATGTATATAGAGTTGTTATTTTCACTGTGAGGTAGAAGTTGTAATGTGAAAAATAAAATGCGAAGTTAATTCTAGATTAATAAAAAGGTTTTAAGCATAAAATAATTAAATCATGTTAAATATTGTGAGTTAATGTTGAATAATTCTGCTCTGCTTTTATTCTAAGACACTTCTTAAATCTCATCCAATCAGGAGTCTGGATACTTCTACTAACTTGTACTTTTGATGGTAAAAGTAAAAACACTGATTGCTGGCAACTCTTGAAAAAGTGAAGCTGAACAGGTGGCTGTTTCACAATGACTAACGTGATGTTACCTTCCTCCAGTGGCTTGGTTCACCTTTGACCCCACAACAGCTCATCGGGACATCGTTCTGTCCAATGAAAACCAGACAGTGAGCTGTAACAGCTACGATGACCGCGTGGTGCTGGGAACCGCTGCCTTTTCCAAGGTAAACACACAAATTATATTGGGTCACATTTGAACAACATGTAGGTGAGCTCATCGGTTATTATTCCAGTGTATTGAGTTTTCTTATCAACTTCAGGGCACCCATTATTGGGAAATCAGCATCGATCGCTATGACAACCATCCGGATCCTGCATTTGGTGTGGCGAGGATCAACACCATGAAGGACATGATGCTTGGGAAGGACGACAAGGCGTGGGCCATGTATGTGGACAACAACCGCTCCTGGTTCATGCACAACAACTCTCACACCAACAGGTAGGTACTGGAAGCTGGGCTGTTAATTTAGATGGACCAGCAGATAGCATCTTCCACAGCCGGAATTTCATAGCAATGTAAATTTTTACAATTCATGTTGAAGGGCTTCTTCTTTGAAGGATCCAGCATCTTTTTTTGGTTTTCATTTTTAAGACAAATTGTCAGTTTTCAGCTTCTGATGTTAGTGAGATTATCAGGAGGAGACAGACTTTGTGTGGTTGAACTCGTTTCCTCCCATCCATCATGTTGTCCTCTGCATTTGGTCTCACTCAGCAGTGATATTAACACGTACACACACACACACACACACACACACACACACACACACACACACACACATGCACACGACAGATCCCTGGCGTTTGTACAATAACAAGCGGGAAGATGAAGAAGACTGCAGGCCAACAAACAATCTCTCTGCATCAATCCTGTCTGTGTTTATTTGCATGCTCTCCTTAAACAGTCTTTCAAAATAAAGCTAATAGTTTTACAAAATAAAATCCCACTCCTCACAAAAAACCTCCCTCTGACGCATTTCTCCTCCTCCACTTCAGTCCGTCCGTCATTCAGATTTATTCACTGCGCCATTTCCTTTCACGTCATTAATCATTTTGTTTCTTGCTGTTATTTACCACATATTGATTCCTTTGTTTTTCACTCTCTCTGCTGAGGCAGCCATTGTGTGTTTGGAGCTCAAATAAACATGCATAAAGACTATTTCTTGCTGCCGTTTCTAGTCAGTGCAATTTCTAGATGAAACATTAAAATAATGAGAATTCCCAAGCCACAGTTTTGATGGGCTGAAAAACTTTATGGCCACAGAAATTAAAAATCTGGATCACTGAATGTGGGATTTAGATTTTTAATGCATTACTGACAAATATAGAATGAACAAGAATACTTTAAACATCTTGTGTGGAGTTTGGTTGACTGGTGAATCACAGTTTTAATGCCTTTTTAATAAGCTGGAGGGAACAGAAGGAGAAAGGATTTAGATGTTCTTATGTTCATCTTGATGAGTCAGATGTCGGGCCGCAACTGATGATTATTTTCATTTACAATTAATCTAAATAGCCAACAAAAGTGTGGAGAATTGCATCGTCCAGCCAGCGCCTCAAATCCCAGAAAACTCTGACAATGAGAAGCAGACAGTTTTTGATATACTTGTTAGAATGATAAAAAAATGAAAAATCATTTAAGCTGGGAATATTTTGTTTATTAATTGTTGACTCAGTTTTATTTTTGTGACTCCTTTCATACAAACATGTAGCCTTACATGGCAAGTTTGACATGACACAGCAGTCAAATAAAATTAAATATAGACAAAACTAGATGAAAACCAGGTATGACTAAGAATATTTGTAATGAAAAAGTTAAAGTTGAGTGATTTTAATTTTTTTAAGAAAAGGGGTAAAAGCTACAAAAAACAAAAACTAGGTTAAACCAGATTTATCTGTTTGTTTAAACTACTGTATGTTATTTCTTAAAATTATTTTAACTATACAAGAAATTAATTCAACCAGAACTTCTTCTACACACACACACAAACATAACAACTTCTGCTGTGTGTGTGTGTGTGTGTGTGTGTGTGTGTGTGTGTGTGTGTGTGTGTGTGTGTGTGTGTGTGTGTGTGTGTGTACAGGGCAGAGGGCGGCATCACCAAGGGAGCGACCGTGGGCGTCTTGTTGGATCTGACCAAACACACTCTGACTTTCTACATCAACAAGGAGCAGCACGGCCCGACCGCCTTTGAGAGCATGGAGGGGGTCTTTGTACCCGCTGTCAGCCTCAACAGAAACGTACAGGTCTGTGTTAACGAGTGAAAATACATTCAAACCTTCTGAATTCCAAACCTCGTCATAAAGATTGCTCTCTTTGTCCATTCCAGGTGACCTTGCTGACGGGCCTGGAGGTGCCAAAGAATATTAAACCATAGGGACCCCCCTCTCTCCCCTCCGAGCATGCTTTGGAGTCAAACCAACGATGTCATAAAGGATGCCTCACATGGACCTTTTCCAGTCACGTCCGATATATTAAAACCTCTTACACTCCTTCTCAAGGTGTCCTTAGTGTGAATAGACTTTAACTTGAAGCCCTGTTTCATTAATTTGGAATGAAGGAATAATTCTGAATGATTGGTAATAAATAAATTGCTGGAGCTTGTGTACATCAGTACAGAGAGGACTGCTGTTACCATGGGTTGCCATACTTTTTTCATTTCCCCTCTGAAGTTCAGGATACAACAAGCCTATGCTGATATTCCAATTTACACCTCAGTAGCTTTAGAAGAGGAAGATGCAGCTTAAAATTTCACTTTAAGGCCTGAGAATGATCCAACCTTCCCACTTTGACAGAATTAAGTGCAGATTTCCACTAGGTAAATATTTATTTCTTGTGCATTGATTTGTAGCTTTCCAAGGATTTGATTTAAGACATAATATCGGAGTCATGCATGTTTCACTGATGAAATATCTCAATGGTAAACTATTTTTTTTATCCAGCTGAGGCTCCAAAAACCTAGTTTCTCCTACCTCTCTCTTTCAAAGCGACGCAGTTGATCTTGGTAAAGCATCATTATAACATTTTATCATTTTGCTGCAGCTGCCAATCCAACTGTATTTTTGCACAGATAAAATGAAAAACCCTCATATTTATGGCGCCATTGTGTCATCAAACGGAAATATTCGGTCTGACAGAATTGGGCGTTTTCAGAAGGTTTTGATCCTGGCTAGTTTTTTATTTCTGTAGGACTGAATACTGTTCACCCACACAGCGTTTCACACAGAGTTTTCAGTGTCAGTGATGGGAGAGGTTAAAATCATAATGCGGGTCAGAAAATTATACTGAAACAGCACTTAGCTGAAGCATAATTTTGTTTTATGGAACCGGTAGCAACTGTCAAATATCAACATTAGTAGAGAAAAGTGTGGTTAACTCAAGGTAATTTATTTCAGTCTCTCTGCAGCATCTCAGACGACCTTGAATCATCTTCTGCAAACGTCTGTAATATCACATAAAGCTACATCAGCTGCTACAGTTTGTCATTGTGGATTACAGCCTGTAGGGGACAGCGGCCTCATAAATCTACCAAACCACTGTGACTGAGGATACAAGATGTTTTAATGCACATTTACATCATTGTTTGAAGTTGTTTTAACACTAATGCTGTGTGACAGAAGTCTTGAGGTACAGACAGGCCTGCCTATCAAAGAGATGTCCACAAACTGTAAATATGTTACATGTGAGTTCTGATTAAGATTCATTATAATTAGCATGGATAAAGCGTTGAAGTTTACCTGAAGGTGTTTTGTATATAGTGTGATGTATTAATGTCTGTGCATCGATACGCAGCAGGTCGCCCTCTGCTGATGGACAGTGACGATGACAACAACAGGACTGATTCTGTTGTCCAACATCAAACTGTGTTTTCAGACCTTTAGATGGCTGATCTTTGTTACAAATGTCAGCAAACACTTCATCTGATGAGGCGTCAGGTTTTTGCTGAAAGTTTCACATCTCTATCTCACATTTAAAATATTTAATCAGGGATATAAAACAGTCATTTACCAGTACATTTTTATATATGTTCAAAAAATGATGATAAAGGAAGCACTTATAACCCAACACAATCCAAACTTACCAAGCATGTCATATTTAGCATTTACATCTCAGAAACTGCTAAACAGCATGACGTCTTCAAGAAATTTCTTCAGCTCTGACTCTACATTCGTTATGGAGGAAAGAATTGATGAGCAGCTAGAATAATGTACATGTTTACAGGGCTTGAGCTGTAGGAATTCAGTATTTGCTACCTCTGTAGAATCTAACAATATCGTGGAGCATTTTGCAAATGAACCACATAGTTTGAATGGGTAAATGGAGACCAAAACAAGGGCAAGTTAACATTTGTGGTGAGGACTTTAAATAATTTTGCTTACGAGTAAATGTACAGTCAAATTGTTCCAGCTCATCAACGCTGCTAAAGAACTGGAAAGTTTAATGAAATATGTAATTGCCTTGTTAACACTAAACCAAGTCAATAAAACCCAAAGTGAAAAGGATTTCATTTGTATTTCAGCATAGAGGTAGGATCCGCTGGCTTTGTTTGACTTCCTGACCCAGAAAGCAAACACCTATCTGCCAAAGTGGATTTTTTTCCCCCTGATGTTCCCCAGACAGTCAGACCCACCTAAGGGCTACATCCGCATCAGTGTTAGGCTTTCTGGCTGCTCCGCTCTACCCCAATCCTCCCTCCCCTCTGACCCCCCACCTCCCACACCAGAGAAGTGCAAAGTTAACTAGCCCTGAGGTCGACTTTACCATAACCAGGAATAGATTGTAACATAACCACAGGGGAAATACTTCTTGTTCCCGAGAGTCTGGATTATTTGGGTTTACATGTTTGCCGGCTGTTTATGCCAAAATGGCAGTGACGAAATCATGACTAGAGGGAATTAAGACAAAAAAGACCTTCAAAAAGAGACCATCAGGTTAAATGAGGTGATACTTTCCTAAATATTTTTAAAATTAGGAACAAGACAGAAATCGCTTATAAATGATGTAATCCTTGTCTGTATTCCATTTACCCACCCATGAATGTGAGACATTTAATTAAGTTCAGGATATGGTGCTGGGAATAAGAGCATGCCACTGCAGTTCAATTTATGACAGACTTTATCTCAATTTAAAGTATGTAAATATTTAATTCTGTATTTTTTGTATATTGCCCTCAGTGTATTAAGCATTACAGTGGCTAAATTATGATTTATAAATATATATGTATACTTTATGGTTGATTACAGAATGGTTTAAGGTTGAAACGAGGCTTGACTACAAATTCAACAGAAACATGTTTTGTGATGCATTGCCTCATATGTACTTGTTTTTTTTAACACCACAAAAGCTGCTTCAAGAAAATGGTGAGAATTTGTGACCTCACCCAGATGCGCACACTGCCAAATCCCACCTTCTTGTTCCATCGTCAACCTTTTTTTTTTTGCATCCAAGAGCAAAAAAATTAACTGCTTTCTGTAAATATTTGTCTTGTTTACATCGAGTGGCTTCTGGATATTTTGTGGGTTTGTGGAGGATCAAAACCTACAATGATAACATCAGGCCATCTTTATTTTTTTAAATCATTGAGTGTTTGTCTGTGTGTATGGCATCATGAAAATGTCTGTCAGGACTTTACCTTCGTTTTTTTAATAATCACCCACATCTGTCTTGCCATGCCCCGCCTCCTCCGCCCCAGTCATGGCAATGTAAATGTTTTGTACGACTATATGGTTTATATTTGAGAAATGCATTGTAACTGCAAAAATTTTAAAACTTGACAATGTGAAAAAAAAAAAAACCACACAAATGTCTTTTTGTCATTTATAAAAACTAAATAAATTAACTGTGATGAAATACATTTGACGGCTCCAGTTTCATATGATGTCCTGCTGCGACCGTTTCCATGTCTGAGCAGCCATCGGTGACTCAGACACATATTTTATGGTGGCTGATCATCTACTCGGCTCTACTCCTCTTCAGCAAACACTGCACACAGTCCTGCAGTGAGCTCTGTTGTCGATCTGGGATACCATTCTTCCTTTTGGTTTCTTCTGTTTTCCCATCATGGAAAATTTCACCTGCAAACAAACGTAGGATTTCACCAGATGCTTATTTGGAATCTTAAATCTTGACTTCAGCTTTAAATTCCAATGCTGTCAGTAGAATCTTTACACCAACAACCTCACCAGCGATTATTTTCCTCGCTTGCTGCTTTTGATTTTCTGGATCTCCTTGGTGTTTAGGATCAGCATGCCGTTCTTGAAGCGGCCCACCTGACCTGTGGGGGCGCCGCCAGAACCAGAGGACACCTTCTTCTTGTCCCTGGTGGAGATGGAACCATAACCCCACAATTTAGTACTACCTGCCACTCTAAGAACTGCTAATGGCAACGTAATGGGAAGAACGCCCACCTTTGATTATTCTGCTTCTTCTTTTTCTTTAGGTCCTGCAGAACATTTACAGAAGGTTCAACAAAGATAAGTGCAAGGTTTCAAAACATGATTCAGTTACAGCCCAAATAATCCTTTAAAATACAAACACAAATCAGAAGAAGTTGTCACAATGTGCTATGAGTGTAAAGCTGAGCATTGAGGAGCAGCTCTTACCGGCAGAACTTCCTCTTTTGGTTTCTGTTTCTTGTCTTTAATCTGCTGCTGCAGTATTTTGTAGTTGACGTATTCCTTTTTGGGAGGCTGATTAATAGACAAATCCAAGTGTTAACCTGCCTCTCAAGCATTAAAATATCTGCTGCAGTAGAATCTAGTGGTGTGATGTTGATTATGTATGCTCATGCGTTGTTCTTACTCTGGCTCCCAGCATGACAGCTCTGTCCTGTTCAAAAACACGCTGCTGCTCCTTCTTGTAGCCTGTGATTCCAAATCGATGCACCTCGAGACGAGCCTGATGGAAACACTCACCAATAAGTGAATTAATCCTGACACATACCAGAGGTAAAGGAGGTTGAATATGTGTTGCTGATTGTGCAACTGCAAAATAATTAGTTGGACATAATTTTAAATGATGCAAAAGTTAAATTTACATACCTTTTCCAAGTTGAGTTCTTCAAGTGCTTCATTTTTCTTCTCTGTCACCTGAGGGGCCTGGAAATGAGGACAAGAAGAAAGAGGCAAAGTGACATCAATAAATATTGATGAAGAATAAAGAAATATAGACTAAGGAACAAACAGTTGAGTGTCAGGTTTTTAAAGTTTAACAAAAGTTTAACAAAAATAATGAAGTGAATTTCAAATGAATTTGCACAAACTTGTACAAATTGTGTAGAATGCATTTGGCTTGTGAAACTTCCGTCCTCCAGAATCAAACACCTCTCTCATTACAGTATGTTGTCACCCGATTCATACATCAAATGTCTTCAACCAGTTTACACATTGAATTTTGACACTCGTCGTGACACATTGTTGTTTCCACCGTTCATTTCCTTATCAGTGTCATTACATCCATTTTCTGCAATTCCAGATATTAGCCCTTGTCCCAGATGTAACCTAGAGCACAATGACGTTTACGTTCTTCCTAGGAACAGCAAAGTTAACATAGATAGTCAAAACAAGACGCTGACCTCGCCAGTGTTAACAATAAAAAAAAAATGCAGACTTACAGGCACTTTATCATAAGGGCCTGATGATTGTGTGGTTTTCAGTTTCTTTCTGGGGTCATGAAATGTGACAACCTCCACTTGGCTCCCCGGCTGAATGGCTGGACCTGAAGAAGACATGAAATATCAAGCCATTGAGAAAAGGAAGACTAGAATACCAAACCTTGGAATATAAGAGGCTTAAGGCTATCTCCCAAACAGATAAGACACAAAACAAGTAGGCCAGAATTTAAAAAAATGACATTTGTTGCTTATTTCCAAACCGAATAAAAGCATTTTATAAAAGCAAATGTTTTTAGTTTAACATGATTTCTTGTAATAAATCCATCTCCTGAGTCAAGTCTGTCCTGGAAGTGATTTTATAACTGATCTGCATAAACCATGTTTATGTTCTTTCAAAATATATTACCATAGCATCATATGTATGCATTGACAGAATATTTAAATAAATCTGCTTGTTCATCAACTTCATGTCAATTGAGCACAACCCTACCATGAGAATTGTGTTGGGCTTGCTGTGCATTGCTACCTGTCTGTTCAGGACCGGTCTGATCTGCTCTGTCTTCATTTCCTCTGCTGACATCCTTGACAGCACACAATTCTTCCTCCTCATCATCTTCTACGGATCTTCTTCGCTTCTTCTTCTTCTGAGACTTGAGCTTCTTTTTGGATACTGAATCATTACCTGCACAGTCAGTTAACAAGAACATGAAATAAATGTCACCCCCTTCCTTGTAACATTTGGTAAACACAATCAACAATGCTCTTAAAATACACTTTAGTTCAGCTTTCTTCTTTTTATAGCTCATCACAACCCACGTGGACTTGCAAGTAAACAGAGCGTTTTAAAACGCCTAAGTGTTCACAGAAAGAACCCCAAAGTCACACTTGGAATAAATTCGACATTACAAAACTCACAATGTTCAGTTTCTATTGGCAGTTGACATTGTATTATGAAGCAATCAATTGTAGTTAAATGCCTCATAGTGAAAATTATGACTGATTATAGCACGAAATACACCTACCTGGAAGAACTAAGGCTTCACAAACCGAGTTATCATCAATGTAGCATTTCATCTGATAGTTGGCTGATGTTTGCTAGTATTTAAGTAATAAGCACAGCTGATGTAGCTAAATCTAGTATGAGAAGTAAAACAATAAATGCATTAAATTGTTTTAACAGTGCTATTGTGCAAACAGTTTCCGGAAAATGTAAAAAGGAAGAAACATTTCAAAACACGACTGTTAATGTTAGCAGTAAAGCTAGCTACCCGGCTAACCACACTTACCGAAGTCATAAAGTTTATCCAGAATATGCTCAAGAAACTGACAATCTTCGTCTGGTTCTCTGTTCGTTTCCGAGTTCATTTTCAACTATTGTTACAGTCGGCTTAATTAAAATACGAACTGTTTGGGGCTCAAAGAAACCAGTGCAGCCATTAATGTCAACAAACCGGTAACGCACGTGGGGTCGCACAACCGCGTTTGTCCTTCTCGGCTGCCGTACTTGCGGAAATGACACGGAAATGCATGTTTAAACGCCCATACGAACTTCTTCAGGCAAATCTTCTCAACTTGAAGTGTCGTCCAAGAACCAACACTGGACAAATATTCGTGCACATCTAACTTGACTGGATGCAAGGTCTACGAGTCGATAAAGTGTGATAAATTATGGCGTCGGAAACGACTTATTCGGTATGTATGCTTTGATTTCCGTGGCTAAGCTCGTTTAGCACGCCGCTGTGACAGCTTGCTAGACGGAATCGGACATTTGAAATTCAATTCAATCAGGTGCACGCCAAATCCATACCGGTAACAACACGGCATCGGAACGTGCTGTTCTTGTTTTTAACGAATTGTAACATACATTTAATCTGATCGGTTGATATTTTACTTTGCAGCATTAAAATAATACAAAAGATATTGGAATAAATACTTCTTTACGTGCGTACCCAAAAGAATAAATCCACAGTTCTTCTGGTCATCGAGATTAACGGTGCATCCATTCCTAGATTTATAACCTGGGTTTCGTCACGTGATAACGGTCACGTGAGTTGTTTTCATCGCTTTAAAGTTGCATCTGAAATTTTGAATATTATGCTTCCAGAATTGAAGTGTGCTATTTTTCCATCCTTTTACCCACCCCCTGACATTTTTTAAGCTAAGGACAATAAACGCATCATTCATGAACACACCATTGCTAGGGGTGTTTTTCTTGAATAAATGAATTTGGTGGTGTTGATGTGACGTGAGGCAACCCTCATTTTTTGCCATAGTACGTGCTGTGTTCTGTCTGCACATATGCAGCAACTCAAAAATGTTCTTGCAACGACGCAAAAATGGAATGCATGCATTCTACACACCGACAAACATGCATTTCAAGTATTTCTTCTTTTAGAGATCTGTGTTGACAGAAATTGCTGAAAGGTTTTTTTATTTGTGATTGAATAAAGTGTGTTTGTGTAGTTCCACAACAATGTATGCGTACTGACACAGTGACCTACTCTAATTTATTTATGAACATGTCTGGATAGATTAATTACTAAAAAGCTAATAATGTTCACATGTCACAATATTGTTAATTGTGACTTGTTTTCGTTGTTTACATTGAATGCACACAAATTTTGATCTGCAGATTCTTCTGTCCTAAATAACACCTCAACTGTAAATATTTGGTCAAACTGTTCTCTTTTGTAAACCCTCAGTTGTCACAGCGTGTGAATTTAAAACAGGACAATACACTCATTTTAAATGTTTAAATGTAAGAGATATGGACATACTGTATGTTTGATTCTAATGTGCTATGATGCTGTTTTCTATAGCATAGAGACCCAATTCTGAAGAAGAGAGATGACTTTGAGGACATGTTGGAGGAGAGGAGGCATTCAAGTGACCTGAGATACGCTCTTAAATGTTACGCTCCTGTACTTTACAAAGGAATTGTGCCTTGTAACGCCAACATGCTGAAGAGCATGGTGCTGCAGTCTGATCAGCTGCATTACATCATCACTCAGGTGAGTCAGAAGGTGACTGAGACCAGGATCTGATGCTCTAAAGGATGAATCTGGTGTATCACATATATGGTATTTTTTTTATTGTCAAGGTTACCAGAGAAACAGGCAGGGCGTCTGATGATCTTCGGGAGGAGGCGTCAGCCATCTTGGAGGAGATGGCTCACTCTCTGCAGCTCAGCACTGTTCGCTTCTTTGCCTTCACTCTCACCAAGGCTTTTAAAACCTTGTTCAGGAGCATCTGTGTCAATGAGGATGGCATTCAGAGGGTGAGAACAAACGCAAACAATGAAAGATGAGTCAAAATTTACCACCGTCACAAAGCTAATCTCCTCTTTGTTTGCTTTTTAGCTCCAACAGGCCATTCAAGATCACCCAGTAGTCCTGCTGCCCAGCCACCGCAGTTACATGGACTTCCTGCTGATGTCGTACATCCTGTACACCTACGACTTGGCTCTGCCTGTCATTGCAGCCGGCATGGGTTAGCCTTGAAAAGAACAAGAGCATATAGACCATGTTGAGATAGCAGATATTTGGATTGTTTTAGGAAAAACAAATTTCTAAATGAATCTGAAAGCGTTAACAAAGATTCTTGTTCAATAGAAGATGTGGCAGATTATTAGAAAGGCTCTTCATAATGTGATTTATACATAAAACTTCACATTGTGTTTCCCTGCAGATTTCATGGGCATGAAATTCGTCGGTGAGATGCTGCGGATGTCGGGAGCTTTCTTCATCCGCAGGTCGTTCGGCGGAGACAAACTGTACTGGTGTGTCTTCTCAGAGTACGTCAAGACAATTCTCAAGGTGAGGGTGCTGGTTTCCCCAAAATCTGTTTTAAATGACTGCACAGAAGGTGGAAGAGGAGTCACTACTTTTTATTGATGACTGTTTAAAGTGTCTGTTTAAAGAAGCCCTGAGTGAAAACGATACATCAAACTTTCTTGTGATTGACAACTATACCTTTATGTTGTAGATGGATAATATTGGAATAAGTAATTTTTTTTTAACAATTTAAAAAAAAATATCTTCCCAGAATGGATTTGCTCCAGTTGAATTTTTCCTAGAGGGGACCAGAAGTCGAACAAACAAGTCTTTGACACCAAAATTAGGTTAGTTGCAACTAAAAGCAACAACGACAACAACAAAATCACATGCAAGGAATGTGTCCATTATACAATCTTCTTTTAGCTCATTCATTTACACACTCAGTGTCTGTCATGAAGTGGATCCCAGCATCTTTACAGCGGCAAAGTTAACCTGTCCTGTTGCAGGTTTGTTGAATATAGTCATGGAGCCTTTCCTTAAGGGGGAGGTGTTTGACGTTAGCGTGGTCCCCGTCAGCATCAGCTACGAGAGGATTTTAGAAGAGACGCTGTACGCCAGAGAACTGCTGGGTGTTCCTAAACCCAAAGAGTCCACTTCAGTGAGTCATTTTAATAATCTGAATTATTAAGTAATGTCAAATGGAAACGAGTTACGGTTATGCAAAGCATTTAAAAATATAAAATCTTGAAACAACATGTCATAGTCTGCAGCTTGATGTTTGTCTTTAACCCAGGTCCTCATCTCTCCTCTGTAGGGCCTGTTTAAAGCCAGAAAGATCCTCAGTGAGGATTATGGCAGCATCCACGTTTACTTCGGACAACCCGTGTCTGTTAGGAGTTTAGCGCAGGACCGAGTTAACCGCTGCCAGTTCAACCTACTGCCAAGGTATGGCAAGAACTGGCCATGTTTGGTTTAATAGAACGGTAACACATCCAATGGAGTACTGATTGATTTCAGTTGGTTTATTATAATGGATTATCATAAGAAACAATCAACTTTCAGGTAATGCACAGTGAAAGTATAAAGTAGCAGAAAAGGGAAATAATCAAACAAAACACTCCTCAAAATCATAATGGCGAGTTTTCCATTTTCAGATTCATCCCCAGGAAGCCCAGTGAGGACATCCAAAACTTTGTGAACGACTCAGCCTACAAGCTGTTGAGGACCCAGGAGGAGAACGTGGTCCAGAAGCCGTGGGTCCTTCTGGTGTCCCTGCTGCTCACAGACCACTACCAGAACCAGGCGGCGGGGCAGAAACGGGGCATGACGCTGGATGAGCTGACCGCTCAAGCTGTGTGGCTCAGGGACATTTCCAGGGAATACGGAGCTTTCCTCCACTGGCCTGGTACCGTATGAACCCTGTACCTGTCCTAAAGTGTCATTAGAGAGTTTAATGAAGTTTGAATATTTGATGCAGTTTTGATAAAATGTGAACCCACTACTTCTTCTCTCAGACCACACCCCTCCATCAGAGGTGGTTTCCTCCAGTCTCTCCCTGCACCGAGATCTTGTGAGGATCTACAAGGACAGAGTCCGGCTCGCGCTGGAGCAAGGTTTGATTTCTGTTTTGTTTCTGTTTGTCATTAGTAATCCGTGTGACTGTAGTGAAGGGGTGGAACATCAGTCAGGAGGGTTGTTGATACTTGGCGGAGCTGCGACTCTTTATCAGCTGTTCAAACACCAGTGGCTGCCTTTATGGATGTTGCACGCTCTTATCAACGCTTTAGCAATGCTCTGACTCCCAACCTTGTCTTAAAGAGGAAGAACAAGCGATGCCAGGTCAGCCTGACAGCAAAGCCTCTCCAGAAGAGGAGCTTTTGAAGCAGGCGGTGGTGATACTGTCCTGCACCTCCTACAGGAACCAAGGGCTGCACGTGTTCCTCCGACCAGCTCTGCTGGCCTCCGCCATCCACACCGCCGCCTCCAGCGTGAAACGTAAGATTAAAACAAGGCTGACGTTAAACCAAGAAAACAGAAACTCTTGCATGTTTATTATTTATCTTTTTTTTTTTTTTCAGAGGAGGTCTTCAACAGTTTCAGCTTCCTCAGAAACACAATGTCTAATGAGTTCATCCTCTGCCCTGGAGCTACAGTGCAGGTCGAGGAACAACATTTAAATGCTAAACATTTGCACTTGAAAGTTCAAACGAATGTATACAGTACATTTACCGTTTTGCAGGACTTTGAAGAGGCCTGTTATCTGCTGGTGAAGACTGGCACTCTCCAGATCACCCAGCATGAAGTTTTGGTGACAGAGACGGGAAACAGAACACTGGCGTTCCTCACCAGTCTGCTAGATCCGTTTTTACAGGGGTACCAGGTGAGGGACAGGCCTTCAATGTATTTCAAGCCTCTGGACTTCAGACAATGTATTAAATATGGTTTAAATAGCATAAACACACATATTTTGTAAAGACACTTCAGTTAATAAGCATGTAAAACTCTTTTGTTTCATTTTTAAGTTGAACTTGCAGCTTCAGATTTCATACAGGGGACGGCGTCTCTATGTTAGTTCAAATCAATCCTCTAGAGGGCGCTGTCAACATTTCATTGTGTCGTTCATGTTTGTGTTCTCAGGTTGTGTGCCGGTTTCTGTGTGAAGAGGACACTCAGCCACTGACAGAGAAAGAATTCATCCCTGCTGTCCGCAAATTCATCACCAAACAACTTCTAGCAGGTTCTTTTACAACTTTGGCTTTTTTCCCCAATCTGTTTCTGTTTGTGTTGTTACCTCAGAGATTTAAAGTGCATTATCTCCATTTGTTATTATCAAGGCCATCTAAGATACACTGAGGTGCTGTCATCTGACCTCCAGAAGAACGCTCTGGCGGCTTTGCAAAGACTTGGAGCCATACAAAAACACAAGGGGTATGTTTGGTTTTGATCATTTTGGTTTTGATCATCTTTGTATCCAGTTACGTAGCAACACTTCTCTGGAAATTCCATAATATTTGTGCAATGTAGGTGTGTTCGTTTGCTTCAAAAGATTTGTGATTACAAAAAGTAAAAAAAAAAAAAGAAACGCCAGTGGCATTGATTTTTAAGAAAGGATGCCTTTTAAATTCTGAGCGCTGTTGGAAATTCTCTCTTGAACTTGCTTTTGTGTCACTGTTTCTGCTTCAGAGGGGAACAGAGGACTTTAAAGGTCAACAAGGTGCTGTTGAGCTCTCTGCAAGATGCTCTCGGTAAGAAACAGCCTTTCTCCAACACCCCCTCCCCCACCTCCCCTTCCCAGCAGGATTAAGTGTTGCTTTGTCTCCTCCCAGCCTTGAAAGCAAAAGTCAAATCTGTCTGTTTGTCTAGGAGGAAAACTTCCTGCTCAGAAAGCCGTCACCGCTCGCCTCTAAACCGCCGACCTCCGGAGGAGGCAGTGAAATAGTCCAAATCTTTCTTGCTGCTTCGTCTTCATGCGACGACGCCTCAGCTCATCTCTGCCAAACTATTCCTGTGAGAGGTGGAACAGGAAAGTTGCCATCTGGAGAAAGCTGCACCTCCGTTATTTCCCCAATTAATTTCACTTTCTTTACCTCTCGTTTCTCCCTTCTGTCTTCATATTTTTTTTGTTTTTTACGTGTTAACACAGATTCTCAGCGATGCCTTTGAAGGTGTGGAGCTATGCTATGTGTTTCATTCTAAATAACCGACCTTTTGCTTCGAGCAGCCTTGTGAAAGCTCCTGAATGATCTGAATCCACCTGCGATAGTGGACGCCCTCAGTATCTGCTTTCACTCTGCTTTATATCTTCTTTTCCATCAGACCTTCAGTCTGGTCATCTCTCACAGCCCTGTTCGTCTTGTTGAGCACTTTATTCATTTAATGTGTTGTGGACCTATATCTTCACCTTCTTTTGATCTACAGTGTCTTCATTTGTTCTGCCTCCCCCCCCGCCCCACCTTTTGTGAGGGAAACAAATGATGCTAAAGTGTCAAGATGAGAAAATGTGGGCGGTGTTTTATTTTATTTTGGTGAAAAGGTGTTTTTCTTTTGCACTTCATGAACACGAGTCAATATTTATTGGAAGTTGCACTTGCCAAAGAGCCAAGAACTACATTAGCAGCACTCCCAAGCTTTGTGGATATGCAGTACATTCAACTTTATTTACTTACTGGAAATGCTTCTCATGCCAAACTATGAATTAAAAAAAAAAAAAAAACACTTCAAATTGTGAAAGTGAAAATTTACCAGGTACACCAAAGCAATTGATTTTTGTTTACTCTTAGAAATAAAGAATAGAATATTAAGTTGCTCAATGCAGCATGCTATCTGTTTGTTACAAGAAGGAGAGGAACAGTAAAAATAAGGAAAAGCATCAGCTTCAAAATGCTCTATAGCAGAAGAAAAACTCATTGGGAGTTTACTGAGGTTTTTTTTTTTAAAGACTCAGGATTGTCTTTATTAATTAGATTTTTAAATTACAATTTTCCAGATTAGGTTAGTTACAAAGATCCTCCTTTTGAGGCTATTTATTTAGTAGTTAACTATCAGTGTTGTCATGTTGACCTTCATCATTTCAGAGTTGGCAGCAGATTGAGATTTTACACACATGGGCGCATTGAAACCAAAACTCATTGTACATCTCTAATCTGCCCATCCCAACTGTAGAAACTTCAGTGTTCTGCACTGAAGTTTCTACAGTAAAAAGTTCTGTTTACGGTTGTCGATCTGACGCTTTATCACTGAACAACTTGCATATGAATAGAAAGCTGTTAAACACTCATCCTCAGGCTTCTCTTGAGCTGATGACAAGCGGCGATGATCTGACGGACACCTCCCATGCAGTGCGAGTTCATCAGTGGTCATTTTGTCTTTCTGCATCAGTAACTGATTTTATACTGAATAATGTTTAAATATTTGACTCCTGTATGTGTGACTGTGTGCATTACTACATTTAACTATATTTATGTCTGTTTATATTGGGTTTGGCTTTTTGGTTAACAAATGTACCTGCTGAAATACTAAAGCATGTTAATAAAGTGTTTTGCATTACACATCACAACCTGGTTCGTGTCTGTCTTGTAGGTAAACTGGAGTTTAAGAACTGCTAGTGCAGCTTAATCAAAAAATAATCCATCATCCAATGTCTGGAAATCCCACAGGAGAACTAGGTGAGCAGGGATGATGGAATTGTTTGAAAAATTATTTTGTACTGCAGTGTGGGTGTGTTCACAAGAACTTTGTGTAATGAACCTTAATGAAACTTGGCGAGAGGGTTGGTTATGAGAAGAACAGTGGAGTGGATACAGATAAAGGTTTGGTGTCATGCATTTAAGAAGTTTTGTTTTTGGGAACATGTTATGATTCAAAATTTTATATTTTTTTGAGATGAATATTATTCAACAAAAATTCCACAACATCTATATAATTTTTTCCAGGCAAATACAAAATTTAGAGTCAAACAAAACATTCCTCTGCTGATCCAGAACGCTTGAAATAAAGGAAATATTAATATGAACAAATAATGTTAGATTTATTCCTCAGATTGATTCACTTAAATGTCAAATAGTTTATAGTACCTTCATCCTGAAGAAAAGTAATGAATCTCATAATGACAATAAAATGATCATGAATTCTAGGTGTAGTATTCCACGCACAAGGAGTTGTCATCTTCATGTCACTTTTGATGACATGAGGATGAAACTGAGCTCCATCTGACAGGTTTTAGTTCATGATTCATCTTTTAAGCCGTTATTGTGGCTCAAAACTTGTCATGCAGCGGATTGGAGCTGTGATTGTTGGGAGAGATCTACACATCAGCAACCTCTAGGTGTCAGACTTGCCTCTCAATGAACCTCCTGTTCATAGCAGATTGTTCATACACACACACTAACACACACTCTCACACACGCTCTCACAGCAGCATTTTTCATCATGTTTTGTAGCAGTGCTGCTGAGTAAGAGACCGCTGCCAGCAAATCCACCACTTTTCATCCATATTGCCCTTTCTCTCATACTCACTCAGGCTCTGACAAATTATAGTTTCATCTAAAGTTACCATACCGAATTGCTTATATACACACTCCAGTCCATCTATCCACCTATCCATCTATCCACCCACCCGTTTCCTCCTCCTGCCTTCTCCTTCCTTCCATCCATTTCCGTCTCCCTGATGGTGGTGTGTAATAGTGTCAGCCGCAGTCATATCAGCACTTTATCGGCAGCATTATAACAAACTGTATTGAAGGGAGGGGGCACATGCATTCATCTAGGCAGATGCAAGAGGGCAACACAATAATAAACTACTCTGTAACCTGTGGCGGCCTCTGGGAAACAAAAGAAACAGACGGCTGCTGTTTCAGGAGTACAGTGTGTTGAGTTTGCTCCTTTAAGTCTGGCATCTGCCATCCCTTTAGTTGTGATGTGTGTCGATGTGTGGCTAAGTGCACACAGCCCGGTGTTGTGCCCCCAGGGGCCGGTGGAGGTCTATATGTAGAGGATAGGTTGAAAGAAAAAAGGACCCGGGTGGATAATGTTTCAGCAGTTAACCTGAGGTAATGCAGTGCTGATGGATTTAGCTCATTTGCTCCAACAGATTCTGTTCATCAGCGCTGCGCTGGAGGCGGACTATTTCCATACAGTATAGAACCTGCTGAGGGCCCCTGCTAAGGGACCAGGACTTCCCATACTTTACAATACTTTCCAGAGTGAGTCCGGGAAGCGTTCATTTCAGTCTTTATTGAGGGTCCACCCTCATGGCTCAGGAACTGTAATCAAATGTCATCCATAAATAACATAAAAATTCAACAGTGAGTTCCAGCAGTTTGAAGAAATTCATACTTTCCAGTAAAAAATAAAGACGTCCCAAAGAAGCACAATTAGAACAGAAATTGCTCCTGCTTTTGTTTTCTTGTCCTTTATAATCGTTTACTAGTGACTGAAGCTCCTGCAGTATTTAATGCTCTGACCCCCAGTGGAAACACCTCCTTTTTAATTCTGGGTAATGTGAGCACTGTGGGGACTATTTGAAGCCTCAGAACAGCATCAGAGTGTTTCCTTTAAGACGGATATTTTATTTGGACAGAAAGCCATCATTTCTGCTTATTGTTGTAGGAGGAACAGCGGTCTGTCAGCAGCAGGAAACAAATGAAATGCATTTACTGGAGTCCGTCATGTGAGCACAGTTACTTCATGCTTCACTGGAGTAGTTCCGGTGTCAACGGCCCGTCCGCTCCATTTGAGATGAACATCTTTTATTTCAGTGCCCGCCTTTTATTTGACATAGATCAGGATTTTTTCAGAATCAGAATCAGATATATCTCTCTATCTATCTGTCTGTCTGTCTGTCTGTCTGTCTGTCTGTCTGTCTGTCTGCCTGTCTGTCTATCTATCTAACCTGTTAGTGATAGTTTGTTAAATAAAATTCCTGAGGTAGAGACACACACACACACACACACACACACGCACACGCACACACACACACACACACACACACACACACATATATATATATATAAAATGTATGCATTGTTTATATATTTATAATTTTTTATCTAATTCTGGGACATGAGGGAGTTTTATGCAGTGACTCTGGGGCTTTGCAGCGATGAACTTTAATGCTTTTATGACTTTTACTCCACACCTTAAAGCATTAAAATGATCAGCTGTTGTTGCCAGATACATTAAAAGACATCTGGCAACAACAGCTGGTGTAACTGAATTTATGTTCATTTCCAGTTTAACACTTAACCAGATAAGGCCAGTGGTTTCTCTCGACTAAAAGAGCTCTTCAAGATTCCCTTTTTACTAGTTCATATTAAAGCATTCCTATTCTTTCTATTCTATAATACATCAAAGATAATCTCGCCTGAGATGAGTGATTAGCGCTGAATGAAAAACATTTGCATTTTTAACTATGTTTGCATAACACAGACACACGAGTGTCTAATGTGCTGCGCTAATGCCTGCAATTAGCCAGAATATGATTTCCTATTCAAAACACATTTGCTTTTAATCTTTAACACATGAGAATTCACACGCGCACACACCACACACATTCACGCATGCACCTGCACACATGAACACCTCACACACACAGTCACACACACACACACATGCACACACCTTTCCTCTCCATCTCTGTGGAATTGTGCGAGCTGCCAGTTCCTGACAGCAAGATAAATAATAATCCTCTGATGGATGCTGCCGTAAAGTGAAGGCTCAAGGAAGATTTAATAAAATCCAATAGAATCTAATTGTAGTGGCATGAGTGTGTGTGTGTATGTGTGTTTTTGTGTGCGTGAGCAAAAATCTGTGGAACCGCCTTTGAAAAAACGAAAATCAAGATTTGTCATTTGAGTCAAGATTTAGGAACATTAGGTTTTTATTCACAGACAGAACAGGTTCAGTAAACACAGCTGGCAGGTCTGTTTCTGTCGATGTTTGCAATATGTTCTCCAAATAAGCCGGTACTTACTGGACACCCTGGTGACTTTTTATGTACGGCATAGTTTGGAGGTGGATAAAAGAAGCCACACACTTCCTTACATCCCAGTGTGGTATTGTTATATTCTGTAATCTGTTGGAGTAGGTTGTGCACAACACGGAAAAAGATTTGTTAAAAGGGGTTTGGAAGAACTTTCCACGACATACCCAGCTTCTTCAAAAACAACTGCAGTGATTCCTGTGGCAAAAAACTCTTATTGCCTGGACAGTATTTACACTTTCACTCCAATGAAGGGAACATGGGTGTGTATTCATACATGAAGATGTTATAAAATGACACAGATCTGATTAGCATCGCTCCAACAGCACCCTGCACCCTCCAGGATATGCTGTCAAGTTATGCACAACCACAGATTGGATTTTCAACTCATTTTAATAATGTCTTCCTTTCCCCATTACCAGTGTGCTTCACAACAGGAGCTTCACAATCTGTCACGAGTGCGGCTGTAATGGGATGTGAAACCAGACATTTGTAATCATTTCAGTCAATCAGTACATATCTATACCAATTAGCTCTGTAGGCTGCACCAAACAGGAACACACACTTCAGTCCAACCCCAGCTCAGGAATTAACTTTAATATTTCATCTTTCTACACATCTTAACAAGGTAGATGATCGTAAAATAGATTGGTAAAATGATGAATAAATACAACGACACAACTCTCGCACATAACTTCATCGGGCCTATGAGTACACACTCCAACTTTGGTAGCAGCTTGTCTGAACAGATTTGCTATAATGTGGAGAAATGAGACTTTAGAAGCAAGAAGTGGCTCATCGACGTGTTAAGGAGGGAGAAAGGAAAAGGGTCATAATAGACAAGAGAAGATGTTAATGCATTCCTGAGATCTGTGGGCCCGAGAATGGACAAGTGGAACCACGGTGTAAAGGAAAGACGGCGTGAGACGAAAAGAGAGATGCTAATGCACAGAAAGAATGAAAGAGACAGAAAGCAATCAGTGTGAAAAGGAAAGAGAGAGTGAGGCAAGCGCACCGGGCAAAGCTGACACTTTGTCAGAGGCAGAGCTAGTTGTCAGATGGGCTAATGCTGCCTCGGTTCAAGTCCCTCTTAAAGACGTCAGATCACACAGGCAGATTGCCCGTGGAGGATTTGAAGCAGGCGCCCGCCGGGGGAGCTAGGAAATTGCATTTGCTGCCTGCTACAAGATCCTGATAAGAGCAGATTTGTTCTAAGAACGCAATGACAGGGCAAGGTTATCACAAAGCTGCCTGCCCTCCCTACTCCAGAGGAGAGAGGAGTGGAGATGAGAGGAGAGCCTTCCTAACGTTCCTGGAACCCTCACAAAGATGAGGAGAAACACTATTAGAGAAGAAACAAGATGCTTGTCCACAAAGTCCCCCATCACAGCAACCTAAATGGAATCAAAGTTACTAACGCCACACTGCAAAGGTAGTCTAACCTTAAACATACCTGTAACTAACTTGTCTGAATGTCGTTTCACTAAACCTGTTAAATAAAGCTGCTCAACGGAATTTTGATCACCGTGAAGACGCATCCTGTCAGGAAATCTCATCACCTGTTTGTGTCTTTTGTGCTTTTTTTGTCCTTAGTGAGTCTCCTTAGTTTACTGCAGAGGCTTTTACTTGGATTTCTCTTGCTTTTCTTGCTTTGGCTTGAATTGCTTTGTTTTTGGATTCCTACACTTTTCCATGACCTTATTGCCATCTTCATTTGATCCTCGTTAAATTGGAGTTTTTATGTATCATTGAACACTATTTCTATTGCTAGCTGCAACATTCCAAAACAAACCATTAGACTTTGTGGTTTCCTAATTTCACCACCAGACCATTCCTACTTCTAAGTTGGCTAGCTTCAAGCCTGACACTGACCTGGATGAGGAGTCCATCATTCTGGGAAAATCGTTTGTCCCCCATGAATGTTTCCAAAATGATACCGTGAATCGGAATCAATTCACACCTAACATGTGTGGGCTTGTGATTCTGTATCACAAGAGAAAATTGGATGTTGGTTGATCCATAGAAGAACGAGTCCGTATGGAACTGTCATCCACCCATAAAGCACCAAAGTAAAGT